>NTHP01000221.1:423118-494558 GCA_003416845.1 Oplegnathus fasciatus | reverse complement strand
TTCTTCTTCTTTTTTTTTTGAAACCCATCCTCATTGAGAGCGGAGCCTGTTTTTTATGGAGTGGGCTGTGGATGCGGTTATTATGCCCACACTTCTCAGACGAACCGTGCCGAACTGTCACACCTCGCTGCTGCATGGTCCTGCCCGGTGCCGCGGTGCGTTGTAGCCGAGTTTGAGTTGGAGCTGCTCGGCGTCTCAGACTCCGCCGTCCCCGGTGTTCTGTCTTCTTATGCTCACTGAGCCAAACCACCCAGCTGCTCACTGGCTTGTTTTACCAGCTTCAGAGCCGCCAGTCCTCCTGCCTGTGGAAGACGTACAAGTGGACAACAGAACTGTTGAAGTGCCATTGAAACTATCCTCATCGGCTCCCTCTATTTCTTTCTTTTCCTTCGTCTTTTCTATTCACCGGGAGAACGGAGGAGCTGCAGCACCGGGAACCATGAGCGGACGCGGGGACGATGCCGGGGAGAGCTCTGGCTCCCAGGAGCCCATGGGGTCCGCGGAGCCCCAGAAGAGGAGGCCGGGGAGACCGAGGAAACCCCCAAAAGTAAGTCTGAGTTTGTGCCTCGCTGCTGTTCACAGAAGGCGCTCTGTGGACAGGCAGACATCCTGTCGCTGCGAGTAAGAATGAAATCCAGATTGTAGCCTCCCTGCACACAGTGTGACCGAGATGTGGTTCTTTTATTGGATATAGGCTAGACTTTTACTTTGGTTTAAGAATTGAGGTAAAACTTTAGCAATGAGGCGGTTATATGGTTATTTAAATGGTCACTTTGTGAAACGGCACACATGGCACAGATATATTCTGCCTTAAATGAGCTGAATTTATAGTCGAGTATTCCCTGCTGACATTTAAGCAGGGTGTGCAATCAAATACAACTTCTTCCCTTATGCACTTTGCACTTTTGCTCATGTTAAGCACAATTTTCTGCTACTTTATGAGTGCTGAATATAGGCTACTTCCGCACAAATGATGAGGAATGCGCCTGTTTCCAGTCTTGGCTCGGGCCGATGATTTTTAATTGACAACATGAGTAAAAAGAAAAGAATGGGGATGCATTGAATTCTGCAGGTCTTCTGTGAGTTGAATCAGAGACGCCCGGACAACTGAAGGCTTTGAACGTGTTTATGTGAATGTGTTTGTAGATGTGATTCATTGGTGAGTCACATTTCCACCAAAATCACGTCCATTGACACCACAGGCTGCAGTGTTACTGTAGGTGGTAGACACCGGACACTGTGGCTACAGACTTGAATAAAATAGATGATCTTGAAACATTAGGAAGTGGCTCTACCAGGCTGTGTGTAGGTTATTAGGATAGTAGAAATATTGTGCAAAGTTCAGTGTGAAACTTAAAAGTGGAGAATTTGAGTAATTGATCCCTCTCATTCATTCCCTTTATGGTGTGTGCATTGCCACACACAGCCACACATACACACACACCCATAAAGCAATGGCCAAATCGGGGTTTTTTTCTTTTCCTCGACACCCATGTCATGTTCCCCCTCCCCTTCAGGAGCCCAGTGGAGAGCCTGTCCCCAAGCGACCGAGGGGCCGCCCCAAAGGAAGTAAGAACAAGGGCCCCTCCAAGGCAGCGCAGAAGGTGAGGAGCCTCATCACCTGAATGACACACACAAGTTTGCTAATGTCACTTTTGGGGATATTTGTTGACGTACAGTCCATAGCCAAAACACGGCTTAAGGTGTGGACACGTGTGATCATTCTACGAAACAGGGTTGTACAACGAAATGTGAGCTGTACTCCCTTTATGCTACACACACAAAAAACAAAAACAACAACAACAGCTATTATTTATGGTGGATTGCGGAGGATGAATTGAGGTGTCTCAGCCTGAGGAAGGAAGCTGCTCTGTAGTCTGGTGGTACGACAGCAGATACTTCTGTATTGCTTGCCAGACGGCAGCAGGGTGAACAGGCTGTTGGGTGGGTATTGTTTTTTAGTATCCTTTTAGGTCATAGTTACTGGTGGGCTTATATTAGATCGCATTATATTACCAAGTGTTTCTGTTTCCTCTGCCCCACTAATGTATGTAAGTGAGGGTGGATTATGTAAATACTAGAAGCACCTCTCAGTTTAATGCAGTTCAGTACGGCAGCACCACTGACAACGGCCTCAAAAATAACCACCATAAAAAGTCAAATCATTTCTGATTTCAGTACTAAAACTCAGATATCTTATTGGCACAATACTGAGCCCTACTCCTGACTGTTAATGTCAGGTCACTGACTGATCAGGTAGAGTATAAGGCTGGAATTATACTTCTGCGAAGACGCATGTCTTTGTGGGTGTACGCCATAGACTGTATATAAAGATGGACGACGTGTCTCCACTTCCTCCCACTGTACAAAAACTGCCATCTTGCGCTGGTGACGTCATTTGGGACCAGAGGCTGAGCAGTAGTGATCGGAGAAGGAGCTGCGGTATTGAGGTCCCACCCATACACCTGCCCGTCTCAATCGGTAATCAATAATTAGTAACTGCTAACTAACAATCACCTGCCAAAGTTAAAGTTACATCTCCTCTCGATGTTCCTACTCTACGTACAATTCCCAAAAAGACGTCCGCAGGTGCCTCTGCAGCTACTTCACTCAGAGCAGCTGTGATTGACAGCTGTCAATCATGACATCACACCCCCTTTTTATAGCATCAAATAACTAATTAAAACCAAACTTATCAGAAAAATGAACACTTGAACAAACATNAGCGTGATAAGAACTAGCTAAAATGACAGAAACCATCTTTGGGAAAAATGTGTTTGACGTGTACTTTGATTTTTTAGTTTGGCCCATGTCCTATCTGCTAACATGGAGGGGGCGGTATTTATGACCTATACTGCAGCCAGCCACCAGGGGGCAATTGAGACGTTTTGGTGTATGCAGGGTGTTATGGGTAACAGAAAAAACATGTTCACCTTCTGTTCAAGTATAAAAGAAACAGCAACATGAATATCTCCAGTCTTTAAGAGCAACATACCTCAATAAACAAGAAACAAGAGTAAAATGCAACTGCATAGATGAACACATATGAAAACACAGGAACAAACTGTATTTGTGCATCCGTGTTGATAGGAACATTCAGCCATAACTCAACAGCACTCTCACACACTTATTTCCACAGAGAGAAGGAGACCATATGCATAAGAGATAGAGTTGATGAATGACAAAAGATTAACGTGGCAAAGAAAAACTGACCCAGAGCAAAGCTTTGGAATTTTACAGCAATATCTCACCTAACCTTCGGGTTGTGAGACTGTACATCTCAGCGAGGCTGGGGCAAGTCCCTGTGTTTTCATTCATTAGTTAGATAAAGCTGTGTTAGGCTCATGGTGACAGCAGCCTTAGTGCTCCCTTGCCACCATGAACCACTGTAAACATTCCCAGCACCAGTGTGCTCTCGCCATACTCTAGTCTCATCTCATCTGGCATTGTTATGATAAACACTGAAGATATCAATCTTTCCAGATGAAAGGAGTCCTGGGTCAGCCTACACCTTTAACATATACTCTTTAAAAGTTCACTTCCCCTCCAATATCCATCACTTCAGTGATCTCAGACAGATATGACAGATTGTTAGAAGAAACAATTGCATTGCACACCTTGATTGGACTATTGCATTTATAGAAAATGTCATGTTTAGGATTGAATACAGGGAAATGACATCTCAGAGTTCTCGCCAAAATCTGAGACTGTCCTCACCAGAAAATCAGCAGGATCAGTCATTTGTTTAAACACTTTACACACAAATAACCTTCTGACGAGGCTTTGTGAATAATGACTTCCATTAGGGTGTCGAGGTGGATGGATTTATGAAGAAAGTGTGTGAAGGCTTAAGTATGCTTCAAACAAAGAAGGTGGCGACGTTGCGTTCTGAATGACCACACTCAAAGGCAGGCCAGAAAGCATGCAGTGTTGTAGCAGTCTCGGCGAGATGAATTGGTTATTTTTGTTGTTTTGTTGGAAGACTTTTCCTGAAAAGAATCTTAGATGTTTACGATTTTTAGCATGGCTCCAGCGATGGTAATGTCAGTCGGTCGGTCCACCACTTTGGTCCAGACTGAAATATCTCAACAGCTATTGGACACATTGAAATTAAATTTTGTAGGTGCATTCCTGCCTATGTGCTCACAACTGCTCACCACTCGCTTGCAACTGCTCACAACACACTCGCTCGTCAAGTTGACTTTTGAGACTTTGGAGGCAGGAATGGAATAGACAGTGGCTGATGTCTACCCTCCTTTGATTGGTCACTTTCAACAAGGAAAAGAGTAATGTCAATGTCTGACAGCTCTCCCTGCAGCACCTTAACTAACTTATGCATTGGGTCTCCATTTTTTCGTTGCAACTGTAAACTACATGGATCATATATGCCACTGCTGTCGACACAAATAGCCTAGCCTACGTTACATTTTGGTTATGCACGATTTACTTGCCGGAGAAAAAAAAGAGGTAAAGTGATGAACAGCCAACTCTACAATGCTCTTGACACATCTATGTAATGAATGAAAGTTGTTATGACCAGAAGGTCCTGTCACTTTATTACCTTGGCATGGAGTGCGCGTGTCTAATAGAGAATAGTCAGTGTTGTGGTTGTACATGTGACGGTCCAGTAAAGATATGCATGTCGGCTCATTCTGTTATGAGAATATTCATTATGTCAGCAAGATAGACGTCGGCAGACATTACAATCTCCTTCTTGATGATTCTGCCGCCAAAACGCCATACATGTTCCCCTGATTTTTCCTTGAGGTTGTCATGAGTGAAATTTCTCACCTATTAAATTGCTTGCCATGACATTTGATCAAGTTAAAAATTTTAATGTGTTTAATACTTTGGCTTATGACTAAATATTTGCAAAACTAATGACATTCCCATCATCCTCAGCTGTAGTTTCTGTTTACTGCAAATTACTGAATATTAGCATACTAACATGCTAAGCAATGATGTTTTAGCATTCAGCTCAAAGCATTGCTTTGCCTAAGTACAGCCTCACAGCATGGCTGTAGACTCTTGTCTGGTTAGATATGTGTGCCAGTGTGATACCTTTAGGGGCTGTGTGGATTCTTACGTTTGTCTGTTGTGACACTGTTATACAGCACAAACCACAATCCTTCCCCCCCTCCCTTGAACAAGTCATTTTTCTTCCCAAACTTTAACCATGGCAGTGGTAGATCAGAAAATGGTCACATTAATCTGTTTGCAATTACAATTTGTAATGGTTTTGAAGGTGATCCTGTTGAGGCGTCAGATTCCTGGGTATTCAGGGCTGCTGCAGACATGCTGCATCTCTCTGCTCAGACATAACACACTGATGATTAATTGAACAGGGTGTTGTCTTTCAGACCATTAAATCTCTACATTAAAAATGCAGCATCCCAAACAGAGAACTGGGATTACAGTACACAGATTGGCTAGCCAACAATGTGATGTGTCATGATAGAGACCTGCAAAGGGCATCACATGAAAGACATTGTCATTGTGTTGTAGCTTAATACACTTCTGATTCTTTTAAATGGGGGGTCCTAACCAGCCCCTGCTCCTGCGTGACACAACCTGATAGTTATTAATTTTATTTGATGACAAAGGTAACAGGTTTTTCAGATTGAGAAGCTCATTTAAAGGATAGCAGGAGTTGTCTGGTGAATGCACACGGAAGACTAGGTACTGGTCATGGCAATGACATATATTGCAGAGAAGATGATCACACTAACCTTTGGCACATAACATTACAACGTGTCATAGATGCTTTGGTTGGATGGTGTTCTCAGGAGAGACTGGAGAGAGACCTCAACACCAACAACACCAAAAACATGTGGTGGGCAATCGAGAACATCACAGGCTACAAAAGCAGGAGTGCCCCCCATCATGTGTGAGGCCACATTGCCAGATGAGCTTAACACCTTTTATGCTCGCTTTGATCTCCTCAACAAAGAGTCAGCTGTCTAGTCTACTCTGCCTCCAGATGACCGCCCACTGTCAGTATCTACCACGGATGTGAGAAGAACCATGCTGAGAGTGAATATGAATAAAGCTGCTGGACCTGATAACATCCCTGGCCCTGTACTAAGAACATGTGCCAACCAGCTAGTTGATGTCATCGCTGACATCTTTAACATCTCACTGTCACAGGAGAGTGTTCCTACCTGCTTCAAGACAGCCACCATTGTTCCTGTTCCTGTAGTCTGCAGTGTCAAGTCTGAACGACTGCCGCATTGTGGAACTCACCTCCATTCTGATCAAGCGCTTTGAGAAACTGGCTATCCAACACATCAAAAACAACATCCCAGCCAGCCTGGACCCTCACCAGTTTGCATTCAGAACCCCAGTCCCCAACGTGGAGAGAAATCTGTTGTGAAATCTGTGGACGACACCACCATCATCGGCCGGATTTCAAACAATGATGAGACCTTATATCAGGAGGAAATCAACAATCTTGCAGAGAGGTGCACAGAGAACAACATACTACTCAACGTCAGCAAAACATCATTGGTTCCCAAGCATCAGTGATATCAGTGAGGTGAGGTGCCTGCATAGAGCCAGAAGGATATTAAAAGACAAAAAACACCCTGCTTCCATCTGGCAAGAGATATAGAAGTATGCGCTGCAGTACTGTCTGACTCCAGAGCAGCTTCTTTCCTCAGGCTGTGAGATTTCTAAATTCATCCTCTGCACTCCCCCAATATTAATAGATTTTTGTTTGTTCTATATTGGGTTTTTTTGTGTGTGTAGCTTAGGCACTACAACTTAAATTCCGCTTATACAACCTTGTGTTATAAAATGACAATTAAATGAACCCTGGAACACTTGAACCTGGAACCCTTGAAGTAGAGCAGCAATGATTCGTCGATTAACCAATTAGTTGTCAACTATTATTATTATTTTCTGGTTTCTTCAGTCCTCTATGACAGTAAACTGAATGTCTTTGTGTTGTGGACAAAACAAGACATTTGAGGACGTCACATTGGTCCTTGGGAAACAGTGATCAACATTTTTCACCATTTTCTAACATTTTATGGACCAAACAACTAAGCAATTAGTCGAGAAAATGGTCGACAGATTAAACGATAATGAAAATAATTGTTAGTTGCAGCCCCACCTTGAACCTTGATCCTAGTTACACAAGTTTACTTTTTACTCTACATTTGCAGTAATAAGTAAAATCAAAGGTCACCTTACCCACACGTTGCATCTTCTGTATTTACACATATGTAACATGTGTAATGCGTAGAAATTGAATTGAAACATTGTGCAAGCAGTCAGTCTACGGTATGGAGGTATTTACTGACCATTAACAGATAACTATAATATAATATAAACTATATTATAATCACCACATGCAGAACCCAGGGAGTTCGGTCCTCACAGTGAAACCCTGAGTTCAAAGTCCAACTCTGAACAAACCAAGGTGATTCCTATATAGCATGGGATATTAATTACTTACACCACTCATTACTAATAGTCATTATTCAGTCATGCCTTTCTGAGTAATACATATTACCCAACACTGGTGATCCCTAACAATTGGAGGCAAGTTGGCTTTGAAATGTTCCAGCTATGTGAAAGTAAACTAACAACGCCTGTGAAAGGTTAACAACTGTAATTGTATGTGTTTTCTTTTTTGATGCACACCATAGTGTGAGCCACTATTTTGAGTGGATGGCCAGAACAGAGAAGAGTGATGTCTTTGCATTAGTGTGGACAAGGTCTAAGAGTTCTTGCTTCCTGTGTTTTTTGACACTGGGATCCAGCAGGTGAGGTGTTGAAACACTCCACCTGCTGCCGTGTGACCAGGCTGGGTGGCTTGTACTCAGTGTCAGGCTGACAAAGGAGCTGGTGTTGTTTACTGAGCCAAATAGCTGCAGAAGGCCACACGCATGCCCCAACACCACTATATCAGTGATACTGGCCTTTTGCTGGTCATTGTCTGCAAAATTCATTGCAGCTCAGCAATTTGACTAAGATTTCACCTGACTCCCTGCCAACTAGAGCCATGGAGCCTGGATATATCAGATGAATTATTGAGACACTGGTCTGGTCTTGTTAATTGTGGATGACTTCAGGGCCTGGCCTTCTGGCTGCACTGGAGAGTCTGCAGGATCCAATCTATCCCAATTGACAAATGTCAAATCATTTTGGTATCTTAGTAAGAAAGGTAATTCCCCTCGAGCCAAACAAACAGGGATATTCCATTTGGAGGTATCACATCACATTATTTCACAGTAGATGAATGTAAACATACACACTTTGTGCTTGTCTTACTTACGCCACGTCCATGCTAATGTGGATTTTTGTGGAGTAATTTTCTTTGTTTCAGCCCTCCATCCACAGTAAAGCTTTTCAATAACCCCAGAGTGAATACATTTAAAAATGCTTTGGTCATATTGTATCATTGAGCTTTAACTTAATGCTGGCACATCAATGTCAAACCTGATGGTGATAGGACAGAATTTCATTGAACCATTAATTTGTACAACAGATTGAACAGAGTTAAAGTAAAATGCACTCAAATGACAGTTGCTGCAGCTCGCTGCTGAACAGTGGTGTGGGAAGCCGGTGAGCGCACACACAGCTGAATGTGCTCCATGTGGCTCCATAACTGTCAGTCAAGCTTCTTATCTGTTAGGTGGCTCCACTGATAGTGATCCACTCATTTCCACTTGAACAGCATAAAATATTACTCTCTTCTAAGAAAGCAAACTTTCCTTGTGATGTCACTGAGATTTTTTGGAAGAGACAGGCGGAGACAGTGGGGAAAGTCATTACATGCTACTGATGCAGTACCTGTCCAGAAAACATCCAGGTCACCATAAAACCTCAAATTAATGTGTTTTGCATGTTTCACCTGTTTTACTACAAAGTACATACTGTACTTGCATTACTGCTAGCCATCTTCTAAAGCACATTATAGTGTTAATTGTTGTATGTTTGATTGTGTTTTTCCTTCCTTCCAGGCAGTCACTGCTTTCTGTTCATTTCAGTACAGTATGAGAGCCAACTTTTTCATACCTTCATACCTTCCTGACATTTCACCAGGGTATATGGTATATGATGGTATTTGTGTAAAAAGACAAAACAAAAACAAATGTAAAAGCTGAGCTGCTGGTGATAGAAATCATTGTAGCATGCATGACATTGTCATACATCACCTCAATACAGCATCTCTGTTTCAGTTTAATAGAAAGAAGAGCGTCTGTAACACCAACAAGATGTTAGTCCATCTCTCAATACTTTGTGACTTCCCTACCTTGTCTGTGACACTCAGCCCCAAGCCCATTGAAGACTTCCGTCTTTCAAAATGGCATTTTTATAAAAAGGCTTAATCAAGTAGTAGTAAAGAGGAGGAAATAGTGCGTTTGTTGGGGACTCTTTTCAGGAGCACATTAATCCACATTTGATGCTCTAGTGAGTATTTCTGGAAGTAGGACGATGTATATGGGATTAATAAACTACAGTGTGTGCGTTCATAGTTATAAAGGAACAGGTCATCCTGTGCAACGTGTGGCTCAGTGATGTGCTTTTAATCGTTTTTGAACAACAATGGAGCTCTATGGCACAGAGGAATAATAATAAAACCTGGATCGTATTTTAGTAGTTTTGGACATAATTTCTATCAGATAACATTATACTCAAGTCAGTACCTCAGATCTGGGAACACAGTGATATCACTAAAAGGAAGTCTGACAAGTCACGAAACAGTCAGATGATTAGAGAGGTTGAAAGCAGTCACTTTCAGTTTGACCTCCAAATAAAGTGATTAAGATAATCTGTTGGTTTGTTTCCAACCTGTCTGATCACTAGCGTTTCTTGACCTATTGGACTTTGTACTCACCAAATGAACTGCTGAGATCTAGGAACAATCTAGATCTCGGAATTATCTGTTAATGGAAAACAATGACTGAATAGAAGGTATGAAAAATGAAGCTCGCAGAAACAGTGATGTGGTGGAAAATTGATGTAATGGCCACAGGGCTTTTTGACTTTTTATCATACACATTCATCACAAACGGAATTGCTGTAAAATGATTAATATATTTCTCTGAGCGTCACAAACACAAAGTGACTCTTTGTGTAATCAGAATTGGATCCATTAGATCCAATAAAGAATAAAAACTCTCAAAGAGCTGTAGCAGTTATCTATGGACTTCATTGGAATTAAGGCGCCATCTTGGAACATGGTCTCTAGTGCTATATCCATGGGAAAAACACATTCAGGTATCTTAAATACTGGTGTGGCCCCCTACCACCTTAAAATGTGTGCCAGAGTATACTGTATGTCACTTTTTATCTTGGCTGATCAGGTGTTTTATATAACATTTTCATGTCATGTATGTCATTAAGTGATAGTCAGAACAAAGACTGATTAAATGTCTGATTACATGTCTTCACAGAAAGCTGAGGCAACCGGGGAGAAAAGACCCAGGGGGCGACCCAGGAAATGGGTGAGTTAGTGGTTCTTCTAAGGTCTGACCTTGTGTCTGCTGCTGGCATGCTGGATACTGGAACACACGTACACAACACAAGAGTGGCTGTGAACAAGGAGTTGTGTCAGTTGATGAAATCTATTTGAGCAAACCTTTAGCAAGTGATTTTATTACTGCACACTTGTTTCTTAGCATTCAAAAGCATTTTATCAGTACATATGTTGCCAGGTTTTAATGCATATTGAGATGGACTATTTCACTGTTGTAATATTTTGTGGTGATTTCTCTTTCATTATGTGGCCTGAATACATTCAGAGTTTCCTCTCTGGTTGTTGCTGGTGTGTGTGTGTGTTCAGGGAGATCTCCAAAATGTTTGTGTTATCAGTCAAAGAAAATGTTTACTCTCCATGCTGACCGCAGGAATACTTAAATAATTCCACTGACAGCTTGAAGGCCTCAGTGTTTATCAGCTCCAAAGTAACAGGCCTGATTGATAGTGCAGAGAAAAGCAGCTGGCAGTTACAAGTGCCACCAGGAAGGGCAAGGAGAGATGCAGGGAACGTGAACTTTCTCCTGCATATATCATGTCAGCATTTTTTTGTGTCAACAGGGAAAAAAAGAAGTGAAAGCCTACAAGAACAGAGTTAGAGAGTCATGAAGTGTGCACTTGAAATTTATTTTCATTTCCTGGAAAGAATGGTGTGTTCCAAGAATTAACTGTTAGCATATTTCATATATTCTTCACTGTCCACACTCTGCTGGTTTACTGGTGCAAGCTCTTGCTGAGACTTATCAGCTCCATTGGCGGCTTTAAAGTCTACAGCAAGTAAATTAACTGCTCGGCTCACATGCATGTGCACTGAACTTTATGGCCTCCTTCAACAACAGTCCACAGCTGCCAGGACAACACTGCAGGTTTTATGTCAAGTCTAATGTCTTTGGACTAACTCATAGTAACTCACAATAGCATACAATTGGCATGTTTGAGACTTAAAAGACCAGGCAAACCAGGTGAACTGCACTGCCAAACCAAATATTAATTCCTGCGTGCTTTGCAACCTGTTCATACAACACACTATGTGCTACCAAATTTTTGTAGAGATTCAGGGAACACAGCTTTCCAAATATACATGATTTTTACTGAAATCTTCTCAAACTCTTCGAGTCAGAACAAACGTAAACACAAAGTAGCCCCTGGAATGGCCATTTTGGCTCCATAGGGATCAACATCCCTGTGAGTTGGCAATAACTGCATAGGGATGTAAGAAAGGTGACATGTACAAAGTTAGCCGGACCAATAGTATCACAATGGCAATCACATTTATGGGAAGTACGCAGGTTGAAATAAACCAGAATTTACCTTTAATTATTATTTAACACAAAACTCATGTAAGTAAAGACAAATGACCAACAATAGATTAAAAAGGCTATGGACATCACAGTGATTGCAACATGCATAAATACATTAAATATAATCAAAAAGTATAATTATTATTATAGAGCTGACACAGACACAGATGTAACGGACAGATGTATAAGCAATATAAACACTGCAGTGACTACAGGCCACAAACAAACACACAATCTATGTGCTCTACAAAGTTTTCCACAGTCTGCCCTAATGCTGTATCATGTCATATCAAAGTTATAATAATTACCACTTTCCCACTTGTAAATAACATTAACGTCAACATCCCAGTGGTAATTATAATAGATTTTTCTGAAAGCTGTGATATATCCGACTTGGCAATAAACAATACGGAAGTGCATCAGCCAAAGTCCACTCTGTCAACATGGGAATCTCAAAGTTACAGTATCTTTGTATGGTACAGTAATCTATTTGAATTTTATTGTATGCATTTTTGTTCTTTTAATTTGAACTAATTTTAATATTTTATTATTTTTTTCTCATGTTACTACTACTAGGTAAAGTGATCTGTTGTGATTTGATAATGTAGGCTATTATTTTTCATCCAATATAATAAAATAAATGTAAGTTAATTTGCTTTGTTCAACACTGACGATGACCTTAGGGCCTCAGACTGAGTTGAGCTCTGCTTGAAAAAATACAGCCCTCTCATTCATTTGAATGGAGCCAGTTAAGGGCACAGAGAGGGCTCCGGCTCCGGTAAAAACAATGCAGGGTCGTCCAGCAAAAAAGCTAAACCAGGCACAACTTTTGCAATCAAACATGTGCGAGCACACATATGAACACCTTATTTTTACTGTGTACCTCATGCTGTGAAGTTGCCGCCGTGATAGCTTTCCAGAGACTTTCCAGATAACTTTCCTGTCTGTGGGTATTACAAACCGTAGTTGTTTTGACATCTGATGAGCCTTTAAACGCATTAATCTGTTACTCAACTGGTCTTCCTGTATTGTATTTCATTTCACTTTAAACAACACGCCCCTACCAATGCAGCCCACTGCATTGTTTTAAGCCAGGCCTGTTTTCGTTCTGAATCCCTGCTTGGGGGGTTGCAATAATAACCACAGACATGATATTGATTATAATGGCATAACATTTGCTAGAAAATTTCAAGTCTCTGCAAGCTGGATTTCATAGTGGACTGAAAATTAATGGAGAGCAATGGTCACTTGGAAGATAGGAAAACACAGCTTCATAGTATGCTTCGTAAAAGGGTTGGCAATAAAGCAAAGAAGTTTGTGGTACACTCAAGCGTTCTTCTGTCTGGAATTTATTGAAGATCATTTTATCAGCCACGTATTGTGATGCGGTCTCACAGCTGTTCTCTCAGAGCAGCAACACCGACAAATCAGTTTCTCAGCTCAGCTCCAGACAGCCACTGAACCCTTGGACAGAACTGATAAAACAGTGTAGGTTTACTGCAACGTTTCCTTTGTAGTGCTGCCGCCGGTGCTTGCATGTCCCAGGTACACACACCTACACACTAACATCTATCCACAGCCATTGTGGGAACTAGACAGTCCGAATTGCAAAGTGTGTGTATTGTGTATTGAAGATAGTGTACCTTTCTGACTGCTACATGGCATATGCTGACACCCATAGTCTTTAGCTGCTTTTTTGTTGCATGATACTGTTTGTATCACTCAAAGCGTGATGGGAACCCTATTGGCAAAATATCAAAACTTGTAAACAAGAACAAGAAAAACAGTTGGAATAACAAAGAGAAAGTATTTGTTTTTTGTTTTGGTATTTCAGTGTGGATGGTTAGCTTTTAGAAGAAAAGGACAGTGTGGACAAAAGGAGTGAGTGAGCGGATATGAACAATATTGTCATCGTCCTAAGTAACTTTAACAGCTGCTCTTGACACCTTACTGGTCCCAGTTGTGCTCCAGGGGCGTCCTCTGCAGTGCATCCAGTTCAGTCGAATGGATTTCGATTCATAAAGTGGATTTTATACTGGATTTGGATTAACGAAAATGCTTGTGAACCCCATCATTATTCTATATTCCCTCAGGTTCAACTTACTGTGTGTCTTATTTGTTCATATGTTATATGTGAAATGAAGCACTAGCCATAGCCCAGTGGTCCTGAGTTTGACAAAAATAATGGCAGCATTCACTATGTGTATTTTGTTGCTGGTCAAGATGCATTTTAAACAATTTCTGTAACGAAAATGAAATATTTGGGATTGTGCAGCCTTGGCAGAGGTGAGCGCTCTCTGAGTGCTTTCTAATCGCTGTGAGCTCATAGTAACAGTTGAATCAAAGTATGTCAGTTATTATCAGAGGGATGCAGCTACTCATTTGGCTTTGTCTGCAGCTCAGGTGAGGGTCACCCTATTTTAGGCTACTTTAGGCATAAGGGAAAATGTGGCTACAAGAATGAATCAGTCTTTGGTCCACTTTTGTCAGCCAATGACTGATATTTTTACTTTTTAATGACTATCTCTGCTGTCTGACTGGCCGAGATTTAGGACTATAATTCACCTCAGAGCAGGTGCAGTTTAGTGTAGAAATGAAACAAAAGTGGGATGCAGAAGTTAAAATGTTCATTGATCCCTCTATTATCTGTACCCACATATTCTGTGCACAGTTGAGTTGAACTTCATTATCCCAAAGACGGACTGATTTGCACCCATACTCTTGACAGTATACATGATTACATACTGTATATAACATCACAAGCTCCTCCCTAAATCCATCTTTTAAATGCAAGTGAATAAGATTTATTTTTCTGTGCTTTAAATTGAACAAATGCGAATAAGCTGAATGAGTGATGTAATTCTATTCGCTGAGCAAGTCTTCAGCGCTGCGCGAGCAAGGCATAAACCCACTAGTGGTAGCTTTAGAGGGCTGCGCCTATACTCATAGAATCTGGACTTACGGTACGTAACTAACATTCCCGCCTATACATTTTGAAAGAGCAACGGCCAATGGGGAAACTCCAAAGCTCAACCGACCAATGGTATAACTTCATCACTCACTCACTCACTCACTCACTCAGTGAGTGTGTTTATAGGGCTGGCCTGCTGGGGTCCAGCTGAAAACATGATGCTACAGCTGACTGTGTCTGATGTAGGAGTCCATTATCATAGTACATGTCATTTTATTTTGCGATATTGTTAAATCTCTCGGCCATTGTAAGCTGGGACAGGCTCCAGCCCCCTGTTCTTGATGGAATAAGTGGGTATAAATACTATACTGGATAGATCAATATCACTGTATATTATTATACACATGAAATTTTTGTTAGAGTATTGGGCCAGTATTGAAAACACCTTTTGAATATCCAACTCTGGTGAGCAGGTGAGGTAGGTGAATCGTGACCTTTCAGTCAGCTGGTGGAGTGCCTCTCTGACTACAGATTGTATTTGGGTTATTAAACACCATGCACTGTATATGTATACAGTACCTCTGTACCACCACCACCACCACCACACAGCTGGCAGGAACTGCTTGGGTTAGTCAGACCCAGCTGATCCAGTGTTAGTCCCTCATCGGTATGTCTTCTTGCACCTCCACTGTTTGGCTGCAGGTCCTGTCCTCTGTGTGCAGGTGCTGAGATGGATAGGCAGACCTCTGCCAAGCTGACCAGCTTCCTCTGCTGGTAAAAGCTTGAAGGGGGACTCTGCTCTCCAATAGATTGCATTCATCAGCTGCCAAATGGCTGCTTTCCATTGGATTTGATGTGTTGGTTCCTCTACAGATAGGATAACATAAGATAAGATATACTGTACTTTAAATATATAGAGTGCAAATATAAACAAAAACAAAAGAGTAGAGATCATCAGTAAGGTTAACTGTAATGATCATAAATATCAACTGGTGAACAGTATGGTTCAAATACACGTACACAATGTGAAAATTAAATAAATTGTTTTTTACACCTTGAGGAGCACAAATGAGATTTAATTCACCTCTTCTGCACTGTGGCAAAATCCCCAAACCTTAGGACTAGAGCCCGACCAATTTATCAGTCAGCTGATTTTATGGGCCGATATTTACCTATCACAGATATATTGGAATCGGCGTTGCTATATGTTGCCCGATATGCGCCGATATGAAAACTTTTTCTACAGAACATAATGCAGAAAAAGATGCTCGAGGTAATTTAGAAATGGTGTCATCACATAGTTTGTCCAGCAGAGCGGCTCCGACTTCATTGTTTACAATACTCTCAGCACCGTCTGCAGCACATGTGACAGAGTTAAGCATCACAGCTGAGCAGACGGTGGTGCAGAGTCAAGTGGTGTCTTCACGGTAAGTTGCTAACTACTTTGTTAAATACATTGCTGGAAAGTAAACAATGAGCCCATTATTTTCCCTTTTCAATATAACTCTAATATAGCCCTGTCCCGTCACATCACTGACGCTTATCACATCTGTTTGCTATGTTAGCGAGGTAACTAGCCAGCTATAGTTTGTCAGTATAGGCAGTAACATAGCAGATTGAAAGGTTAGCATCAGAGCATCTCTTCCCTTCATTCGGCAGCTCCGCAGACGACGGTGCTTTGAGTCTGTTGAGTGTTGACTTCACGCTACATTGTTACCTTGTTGGTGAGATGCAATGCTGGAAAGTAAATAAATCACATACTAATGTACTATGTACTACATACTCAATCAGTACATACTGCATACTAAATTAAAGATTAAGTATGCATTTACCCGCCGACTGTTCACACTGAAATATACTCCAGCAGTACGTCTTCTCTGCATCACATGACTGTATCGATCACAACATTACCGGTCCGAGCTACTGTTGAGTGAAATATAAGTTACATCAACATTCTCTCTTCCACTCAGTGTAATATTTTTCACTATTATTTTAAGGCAAATTAATATTATTAAATATTTTGGTGTTAAATATCTGTTAGACAGTACATTATATAAGCGGGCTCCCGCTCTTTTCCTCTTAACTGTACCTTAATATCACTCGCTATCATTCGTAACTCTTTTATCCAATGGTTAATCATTTAAACCGTCTGCTTCGCAGTCCGCCATTGAACAGTCTGAAGAGACGCAATGCATTTTGGGGTGGTTGAGTATGTCAAGTAAGCTCACGTAGTATACTCAGAAATGCTTGCTAATCTAGTACACATCCGGGCATTTTTCGCATACTTAAAATCTGCATACTATTCAGCTGGAACGCACTATGTACTCAATTTTACGTCATACTTCGTATGAATAGTACGTTAGTATGTGGTTTCGAACACAGCCAATGTGTGAGCATCTTAGCCCATTCTGCCTATACGTTATAACATTAATAGGAGTGTAACGGTAACGTTACATGTATTCACACCAAACTGTTTTGTTCAGGACTTGCAGTTTGGTTCGCCCTCCAAACAATTCCTGTCATTGCATTTACAAAATTTAAAATGTAAAAGTCTGGTTTTCCACCGGATACGTTGAAATATGTTTATATCAGAGGCACAGTTCATCTCTGGACTCAGCAGCAGCGAACCATGAGTTCATGTTTGTGACCGTTAGACAGCGTAATACTGCAGAAGATGACATGTTTTGATAAGCAAGACAAAAATGTTTCTGATTGGAGTTCAATCCATTAGCTTGATGGTTTAGTAGAGAGGACATCAGACGCTTTGCCAGTGACTTCACTCATTACATTAAGTTTTTTTGATATACCTAAATATAACCTATTTAGAATAGAATATCGAATAGCAATCACAATGCAAACTAGTTTTGTTTCCGTCTCAAATATATAATTCGGTTAATGTCTCACACTTTTTTTTATTTATTTAGGGGGGAAGAAGTAAGGAGTGGGACTACTTCAACAAGGACTATTATACACTATATACTATACACTATTATTTATAATTATTAAATTCCCAGTGAAGTTTACTGTTTCAGTGGACTAATGTCGTTTTGGACAATAAAGTTTATTGTTAAACTGTAAAATATCCTGCCTCCATGAGATATCTTTGTCACAAGTGTTTGATAACAACATTTGAGGATCATTGCAAAAACTGTGTTTATGTATATATTCTGTATATACAGTATATATATATATGTATATATATATATATATAAATATATATATATATACTGATCGGCCGATATGCTGATATTGGCATCGGCCCCAAAAATCCAGTATCGGTCTGCCTCTACTTAGAAACTTAGAACAGAAAATATCTATATACCCGCTGCCAGACTATTATCGCACTGAAAGACACTGTATTATATTGTACATAATTATATCGTTTTGTATCCCTGCTGCCCTTCACTGGATTGCCTGTGAGTGTCATACATTTTTAAGATTTTAACACTGGTTTGAAGCAGAGTCATGCTTGTTAACTCTCAATTAGCCAGAGGACTACTTGAGGTCTTCTGGCATGGCCCCCCTAGCTGTTCCCATTATAGCCTGACCCATAATTAATTTTTGAGGCCGACAAACAGTATTGATAAGGATCCCTTAAATAGTTTTTTTTTAAGGAGCTGTGTACAATATGTATGATTTCACAGTGTCAAAATGTGAGAAAACATGTGCTCTCTACTTAATGGAGACACTGTTTATAAATTACTTCAAATGTATCTTTGAGATTTCTGTACTGACATTTCTTGTTACTTATCAGCAGACATACAGTATATGCCAATACCAATATGTCTGTGATAAACCAATATCGGCATGTCCGATTTATCTGTCAGCTCTAGTTCCTCCTCATCACTAGGCTGACCATGCTGCCCAGCGCTCAGCTATAGAACTCCTTGCCCAGTTTATTAGAATCCTGTACAAAGTTGCAGGATCTGTAAAGCACACGTTTGTAAATACCCATATTTTGCCACATTTTATTCCTGTGTGAAGTAGCATCTCGGTATTTTGGGGGCTTTTATTTTGCAAAGACTCTACTGAATGGCAATTCATACAATTTTTACTTCCTCAACAATGTTGTTGTCGAAAACATTGCTGAGGAAGTAAAATGGAAATCAGTCTGGAGATAATCCTTGGACTTTAGTTATAAATTCAATGAGGACCTCAAGTAATATAGCAATATAGCACAAATAAGGCTGCAAACAAGTTAAACAAAGATGATTAGTCTAGCAATCTTCCTACAAATTCCAAGCAGGAATTGCACCATTCGTATTTGTGTAGAAAGGACAGGAAAGAGGGCAAAATATTATTTTGCATCACCATTCTCTATTTGTACTTTGCTTCCCTTTCCATTGGTCAGCCAGTTCCTCTCTGCCAGGGTTTTGTAAGCCAGACTGTTTTGCTGCCCTTCAGCTGCCCTGCTGTCTTCCATATAGCTGCCTCTTTGTGTTTGATTCTCTGCAGTCACATCCGAAGTAACTCACACCCAGGACACACTCATACCCGTCTCCCCTTTCTGTGCCCATGCAAACCCTTATTGGTGTTAAATACAGGCTACTGTGAGACTAATGCCCTCCGCATTAAATGTGTGGAAATTACTAAGTGAATGGGCAAGGAAGCACATGTGCTGTGGCATGAGTGTGTGTTATGGGAGTTGATATAGTGTGAAGGGGAGAGGTCTACTCCCATCTCACACAAGGCTTTGCTGCTCTTGGCTTCGGGTCAGACACTGAAGGCAGGTGCCAAGCAATAGAATCAGCGCTCAGGGGAGAAGAAAAGTAGGAAAATCTGGCAGAGGTAATGAGCAGCACGATTAGGTGTTTGTCCAGCAGCTTTGAAAAAGTGGTGAGGAGACCTGGAAAGTCTTCAGAAACTAACAGCAAGTGAAAACTTCTCCCCTTTGAATGTGTGCATGTGTAAGGCAGGGGTAAGTGTGCTATTGTGATCAGTGTCAGACATTAAAAAGCTTTTTATAGCCTTGGCATGCCTCACAGAGAAAATATGGAACTTGGCTTTCAGGGTTTCTGGGCAACAGATCCTCCAGCAGAGTTGGTCTCCAGAGTGAGTCAGGGGCTGAATCAGGGCTGTGGTGCACAAACAAGACTAACAAGAGTCTGAATTGTTAGTACAATATATTCTGGAGCATGAAAGCTCATTCTGGACCTTTTGAAATATAAGTTTGACAAAATGATCTTAACTCAAGATTCACTTTCTTTCAATTAAACCTTGCAGTTTTCATCAACAAAGGAAGTTTGCTCAGTTGTCATGAAGATTCAGTTCAGCTGTCCAAAGTTCCACATTTACGTCATGTAATAACGTAACCTCTGCTTCTGTTTTAAGATGGTCCACCTTGATCTTTCTGGGGCCGTCTACTGACTCCTGGCAGATGACCTTTGACCTTCTCAGGCCAACATGCCCACTTAATCTATCTAAAATAATCTGGTAGTCCACAGTATCAAAGGCAGCACTCAGGTCAAATAGCACCTTAAGTAGGAGCCCCAGGACAAAGCCAGCCTTCCTGATGAGTTTGTTGATTCTGATTGTAATGATTGTAATCTGCGGAGAGACAGTAATCCAGGGAGAAAGAGGAAGATTTCAATTAACCAACCAAAATTTATTTATATAGCACCTTTCAGACAAATCAAATGCAATTCAACAACAAGATAAAGTAGAATAAAATAAATAATAATGGTGACAGTAAATAAAATAAGTATTAATAATAAAATCATAAAATTATAAAAACATGATATAAAATTATGAAACACTACATAAAAGCCAGACTAAATAGATGGATTTTTAATTTACATTTAAAAATATCAATATTCTCAGCTCCTCTCAGATCCTCTGGAAGGCTGTTCCTGCGGCTAAAAGCAGCATCACCAAATGTTTTTGTTCTGCTTTGTGGAACAGCTGAAAGAAAAGAACTGGTGGATCTGAGGGGCCTTCCTCGTTCATAAACCAGAGGCGTTTCTGAGAGGTAGTCTGGTGCAAGGCCATGTAGTGCCTTATAAACTAATAAAAGAATTTTAAAAACAGTACGAAAACTAACAGGTAACCAGTGTAAAGACTTTAAAATAGGAGTAATGTGTGTTCTCCTTTTGGTCTTAGTCAGTACTCATGCAGCAGAATTTTGAATTAATTGTAGCTGATTTATTGTATTCTTTGGTAGACCAGAAAGGAGAGCATTACAATAGTCTAACCTGCTAGTTATAAAAGCGTGAATCAGTCTCTCTGTGTTGATTGGAGAGAGAAATGGCCTTCAAATGTTCTTCAAATGAAAAACATGCTGATTTTGTGACACCCCACACATGAGCCTTGAAGCTAAAATCAGAGTCAAAAATCACTCCTAGATTTCTTGCTTCTTGACTTTGGTTGAGTCCTGGTGTATTTAGTTTGGAGCCTCTGAACCTATGATCAGTACTTCTGTTTTATCCTGGTTGAGCTGTAAAAAATTCTGACATCCAGGCCTTTATATCTAAAATGCAGTTAAAAAATGAGTCAATCGGCCTGGTGTCATCAGGAGACACATACAAGGTATTTGCCTTGGTATATTGCTGCATAACAATAAACACAGTAAGTAGAAAATACAAAGAAAGGTGAACGTGATGAGGTTGAATGCCGAGCTGAAGTCCATAAACAGGATCCTTGCATATGTCCCTGGGGAGTCGAGGCGTTGCAGGATGTAGAGCAGTCCCATGTTGACTGTATCATCCATTGATCTGTTTGCCGGGTAGGCAAAGTACAGGGGGTCCAGCAGGGGGCCTGTGATGTCTTTCAGGTGGGCCAACACCAGTCTCGTGAATGATTTCATGACCACAGACGTCAGAGTGACAAGACTGTAGTCATTGAGTCCTATGATAGAGGGTTTCTTGGGGACACTGATATCTGCACACCAACCATTCGTTTATGTAGAAACAGATTCCGCTTCCCCTCGTTTTTCCCGATAGCTCCGTTATGCGGTTCGCTTGGAGGAGTTGGAAGCCCAGCAGATGTAGTATACTATTCTGGATGTGCTCACTAAGCCAGGTTTCTGTGAAGCACAGGGCACCAGATGAAAAAGTTTGATAAGTGAATTGTCGAATATTCAAAAGTTGATCCCTAGTGAAAGTAATCAGAAAGTGAGAGCTAAAAACTGAACAAACAAGCAAAAACAGAAAATGAACCAGAGAGCACAACACTGAGGCTGCCATCCGTGGCACCATCTTTGGGGCTGAAGATGTAGATGTCCATGCCCTCCTTGATCTTGCCCCTAAGCTCTCTCTGAATATGTTTGAACTCCTTCCTGTCCTCTGTGAATGCTCTCTTTATTTCATTCAGGAGAGCCTTGATGTCCCTGGTGATCCAGGGCTTTATTGTCTGGGAAACAAGTTACAGTCCGGGCTGAAACAACTTTGTCCATACAGAAGTTGATGTATCCTGCGACGCAGTGTGTGAGCCTCTCGATGCCCTCACCATATGACTCAGTCAGCATTTCCTAGTTTGTGGCCTCAAAACAACCCCTCAGCATCTTGCGTGCCTCTGATGACTATCTCATAACTGGGGCTTATATTGTAGCAAGAGGTAAACCAGGTTGTGATCAGACCTGCCAAGTGGGGGAATGGCTGTGGAGCTCTATGCTTCTTTGACATTAGTGTCCACAAACTGTGTGAAGTTTGTCAGGGTGTCGGCAAGAGTCACGATTAAATGATTGATTAAAGTCTCCAGAGATTGGAGATTGTGTCTTGACAGTAATGTGTCCAGGGTTGTAACATCTGTTGTTAATGAGAACTGCAAGCACCCCTACTTTCCTCTTGCCACTCTCCTCTCGATTTCTGTCCGCCTGTACAGTCTCAAAGCTGGTGATAGTGGCGTTAGAGTCTGGCATGTCCCTGTGCAGCCAGTGAAACACATTCCCTCTGACTCCTCCCCAGGGCCATTAGCTCGTCCATCTTATTTGCCAGAGATCTCACATTTCCCATGATGATAGAAGGGATATCGTCTTATATCTCCTCCTCGTTGCCCGTCACCTAACCCCTGCGGTACTTCCTCCTGATTTCACCCAGAATCTCCATCTTCTTCCCAGGTACTCTAGCTCGTAGCTTGGAGTTGCTCCCTGGTGTACAGGGGGCAGAAGCTGATTGTATATAGTTGTCACTATGTTTGCTGGTGCTACCCGAATGACCTAGATAGCTAGGCTGTCTACTCTAGCCTAAGTGGCCAGATTCCAGTGGGTCAACCACAGAACTGTGTGACAGCAGATATTTCACAGTTGTATGAATTCAAAAACACACAGTCTGGTGTGTGCATGTGTTTTTTAAAGACCTGGAAAAAAATAGCCCTCAGGCAGTGGTTCTCTCATTTCTGAGGAGGAAAAAAGTGCCAGAACTGGGTGAATTTTACAAGCTGATACTGGATACTGGAGCTTCAATATCTACTTTATCATGTCAAGAGCCCAGCGTGATATGACAACAATGTTGGAAGCACCACCCGCTTGATCTTGAACAGCCACTGGCAATATGGCAGATGCACACACACACACACACACACACACACACACACACACACACACACACTGGGGAAACAATCTTAAAGCCATTGGAGAGACGGGAGACATAAGAATGTTTTTGAAGTTCATTCATTAATTCACTTACACAGAAACTACACCTCCATGAGTGATTATTTTTTGACATTTTTTGACAAATAGAAGACTAAGAGGATTACAACATGTCAATAATTTTGGGAAGCTTCTACATAAGGCGTGTGTGAGAGAGAGAAAGGAAGAGTGACTGGGTGTTGGGACTTGCTGTAATAATTGCAAAGTGGGGGAAATTTAGTATTATTTAGCAGAAATGTATGTGAAAAATGGAAATTAAAGTAATATACTCTATTTTTATACTATATTAATCTAAACTTAAAAACTACTTTTGTCCCTACTCTGGCTTTACAATTTACTATGTACTGATCATTTCATTTAACGTTTTAATGTGTTTTTGTCATTTTAATGTGTTGTTGTTGTTTTAATCCTGTCTCATTTATTTTACTATGCAACTGGTAAAGCACTTTGAAGTGCCACTGTGTATGAAATGTGCTATAAATAAATAAATAAATATAAAAATAAATTATGTTACCTTACCTTATTCACACATTACAGGACCATTATGGTAGACCTGCAGTATTGGGATATTTGTCACCTGTCACCTGGTGCAGAGTGAGCTGCTAGAAATTAATTACATGAAGGAAGAAAAGTGTTTTCTGTTCTCTCTGCATCACTGATGAACCTTAATAAACAGCATGTGAGCATGTGGGACACTTGCTGCTCACTCACTGCTGATTATAACTGTCATTATCTGAGTTTTATGGCTGGACCGCAGAGGGCCAGTCCTACAAACGTGAAAGTCTGTCACTGAGTGACTAAGTGATGAAGTTACACCACTGGTTGGCCGAGTGTTGGAGTTTCCTCGTTGGCCGTTGCACTTTCAAAATGAACAGGCGGGAACGTTAGTTATGTACCGTAACTCCAGATTCTATGAATACAGGTGCAGCCCTCTAAAGCTACCGCTAGTGGGTTTATCCCTCACTTGCGCAGTCTATGCCCATTTACTAGGTGGGTCCCATCTCTGTCTCACCTTGTTGCGCATAAACTTGAACTGAGACCGGACAAACAGTTCCCAACCAGCTTTTTCTTCAGCTAGTTAAAGAAACCAGTGGGACCCACAGCTTAGAGGGCTGCGTCTATACTCCTGGAGTTATGCTACGTAACTTCCAGTGTATTTCATACAGGCTTCGCCCTCTAAGGCTATCGCTAGTGGGATAAGGGCGAAGCAGGATGTGGTTCATGGCCTACTGGGTCCGTCCGGTACCCACAAGCACAAACACACACACACTTCAAATGAAACACCAGTCCACACTCCATCAACACGTCACAGTGCAATGGCGCACAGATGGCACAGAGACGGCACAATACCTGATATTCACCATGAGGGAATGAAACTGGAAAACAAGATAAAACCTGCTGTTGTGAGAAGTGGAGACGATGGTTACGCGCTGTATCAGTTCAGTACAGAGCAGAGTGGGAGAACTCTCCATGCGTCGAGAGTGAGGGGGAGCGCACAGTTAAACACCCCAAATAACAACCACTCTAACAAAACACTCAACACAGAGTGAGTCAGAAAAACAAGAGACATCCCGCAGATAAAAATGAATGAAAGAGCAGGGGAGTTAATAGATAATTAGAAAGTTATAATTATGATTAGAATAAGCTCTCTTTCAGATCAAACCTCTTAAGATACGAGTGGAAGGTAATGTTCTTGGGACTGCATTTAAAAATTTTTTTCACTCAAATGTAGCTTAACCATATCATGATATGCTATTAGGGTCCCGTATTGAAAAATAAAATGCACTATCCCTTACTGAATCAATACGGGACTGTAGTTTCGTACACACCCTACTGTAATGTAATGCATACACTACGTTTTCACATGCTTGGAATGACATGAGATATAATAAAACCAACAGAGTTTAATGAGACATAGCGGAGAAGTATTAAATCAGAAAGAGAATGACAGGCAAGTTGTCTGTCACTCAGTGTCATCGTTGCCTTGGTTACGGAGACTCAGACGCTCAGCAGATAACTTGTTCTTGGCTAATGTGTGTACTGTTGTTATTAGATCGTACTGTGTTAAGAGTCATCATGTGATAGTTAGTTACGCTGGGCCATTCCCCCAGATACACGAGTTGACAGTTCTCTGAGGGTGTAAGCCGAAGACCCGCTCCCTCCGCGGGCACGTGCGAGCGTGTCTGTGAGAAAGAGAGTTAACCAATAACCCACTTGGTGAAAATTAATCTTCCAAAGGCTAGACTACCCCTCCTTCCTGAATGGTGTTGGACTGAAGTTTAAAATTAGATTTATTTTATAATTTATAAGATATTTATTTATTAACAAACCTCTCATAAACGATGGGGTAGCTGAGCCTGTGGCAGATTAATGTCCACCAATATCCAGTTGGTTAGTATTATCTTACAGCATATTATCTCCTCTTATGTAGGCATTATAAAATAAATTAATACATTTTTTCACAAGTAAATGTGTTGTTCAGTCATCCACCATAATGGTCTCTGTGGTTTACCATTTCAAATGCTATTTCCGAGTTTATCAGTGGGTTCTTGCTTCCAAATATACCAAATAGTTTATTTTGACAGATCAAACATTTTGCCCATGTCTATGATCTGATGTTTTAATCCTTTATATAAATGATGCAACTGTACTTTACTCCTATTTATGGAAACAAGTATTACTGGGACCGCTACAGAAAATTGCAGATGAACATTTAATATCCAGGAATTCACATTATAGACACGACCACTGACTATGTCTGTAACAATTTAGCCACAATATAGCAGATTGACCATACACGGTCCAGCTATATACTAGGTTTCGACCTAGTTTTGTTCCTTTTTGTCCTGCACTGCGAAAGGCAAATCATTCAATCATAGAATGATCTGACATGAGAAGAATCCTTTATTCAGTGTTCATTAAACTGATTTTATTTTATTTATAATGTCTCAAAATTTCCTCCAACTATATAGTGATGAGACAGAAATCATAGGTCCAGACAGTGCAAATATTTTATTCCCTAATTGGTCCACTGTCTCATCTCATAGGACTCTTGGTGTCATCTTTACCAGTCTCAGCTTAGATGAACATATTAAATATGTGGTTCAATACTGTTTTCTGCATCTGAGAGACATTTAAAAGATTAGACTGTTTCTCTTTATTAAAAACCTGGAAACTCCATTATGCCTTCATCACAAAGAAACAAGACCATATTTCATCGATCCTGGCATCCCTCCACTGGATACCAGTGACTACCTGCTTTTCCAATTGATTACAAAATCTGATTAGTTTTAAAGACCTGAAGGGCCTCATCCCAAGTTTTATATCTGACCTTTTAATGCCTTATGTTGCCCCTCACTCCCTGAGATCCTGAGATGCTTCTCTTCCTGCTGTTGTAGGTGATAGAGCCTTTGCTGTCAGGGCTCCTAGACTTTTTAAAATGGCTTTTTATTGATTTTTTAAAAAACGTGTAAGATTACCCTTGTGACTTTTACTTAAAAGTGACATCACATTTACGTAAATGAGGTGTATGTCGGGACAGGCTTAATACATTGAATTAAAAGATGTCATCCAGGTGGCAGTATGTATTCCCGAAAAATGATTTGAAAATAATTTGCAGGAGATAAAGTTGACTTTGTGGCTTTGGCTATTTATGACAACAATCCAGTTATTCTTTTGTCAATTCCAAATTGGTAATATAAAAGACATTACTGGCAGTTCTCAAACAGTTTTGTGCTAGTGAACTGTGCACAGACAAATTCTATAGGATATAGAGTGCTTAGAACAGCAAACCCAAAAACCTCAATAAATACTCCATATGTTTATTCACGATCAATTAGCAAAAAAAGTATCTCTTTGGTTATCTTATCTCATGAGAAATGTGCAGCAGTACTGCTGAACACTTGCAGCATTAAGTCATCATGTGAAAGGCTCATTCTTCTTCATGCTGTTAAAAATTCTTACGCACATGACTCAGTTGCATTCATTTGTTCTTGTATGAAGAAGACAGGATTTTTGTATCAAGGTTGCAGTTAATTATATTTGAGTGACTTCTGGCTTTTATATCTATGCTCTACTGGATGCGGTGCATTTAGTTATTTTTAGGTTGGTGCTGCTGTATCATACTTCTTCCCCTGGCTATTTGTAAGAGCGAGAGAAAGAGAGACCTTAGAGACCACAGAGAGACACTGAAAAGAGTTGGGGGTGGGCAGCAGTTTTGCCTCATTCCCTACATTCTCAACCCCCCACCTTCCTCAAGCCTCGGCTGCTGCCAGGCTGAAAGGCTGAATTCCAGCCACTAGAGGCCTTTGTTCAGACAGGGACTCTACAAACATCGGGAGTTCTCTGGGACCTGAGCGGATTTCCACAGGTCACCTATGTCTCCCTCCCCCAACTCCCAGCCCTTTTTTTCCTGCTGCAGCCTTTGGAAGAGTTTAACCATTTCACTTCAGCTGCTTCACAGATTATGATGGAAAAAGCAGTGGAGTTTAAGGCTGTTACAGAGATAACGTTCTGCTCGACATGGGATTACTCAATGGTCATAATATACATTACCATATTCTAATAATTGGTTTTAGTACAGTTCAAATAACAAAATAGTGATTCAATATGAAAGCTTTCCTAACAAAAATCCTCTGGCACACAGTGATGCATCATGTTTCCGCTTTGTTAGGAAACCCTGGGTAGTTAGCATGAGCAATGATAAACCACAATGGCAAACCTGGCAAAACGTTTGAATTGCTAGGGAGAGGATTTACATGCACACATACTGTAACCTCAAGTTGCATGTCTCTTTAAACGGAAACAAATAGTGAAAATATGTATTTTGCTACTTTGAACACACATTGCCTTTTTTGCTGGAAAATTAAGCATATTCCAAAAAAAATGATTTGTTAACCTGCTTCAGGGCTTCCTCAGGAATTCCCCAGGTGGAATTTTAGGTCAACACTATTGTCAATTTCACACTTATATGTCAGACACAATCATATCTATCACAGTTAGTATTAGGAGGAATTTGTGGAAACATCAATCATTGATTTTAGTCCAATGGGGAGAACATGGGAGAATACCAATAAAAGCACCTAAAAACAAATTACAACCTGAGCCTCTGCAAGTACACTGTAATGAAATGAGCAAACTTGCTCACAAAATGCAAGAATAAACATTTGTAGTGCAGTTAGAGAAGGAGAGCACTTACTTAGAGTACCCCTCATTCACTGTTTGTTTTACACAGGAAGTTACATGGCTCTCCTGTGGTGTCCTGGCTGTTTGTTTAGTGATGGCTTGGATTTTTTTCTCATCCTTTCACAATGCAATTCTTTCAAATTCCTTAAACAGATATGGACATTTATGTCATTAGAGTATTTCTGCTACCACTATTATGAGGCAGGAAGTGAGCTGTTCCAGGCACGACAGGTTAATTCATAACATCTGCAACACTGTTTCAAAGCAGCCACGCATACACGCTGGGAAACAGCCACATGCATTTGCATCAAATGGTTCCAAGACACTAAAGACTGCTGAGCTCACAAACATAACATAGACTGAACAAAACAAAGCAAAAATGTGTTTATTCTGTAAATGCAAAACTCACTGAACCAAACAAAGAGCAAAGAAGATTTAAGTCTAAGCAGACATATTGCATTGCCTTTTTTCTACTTTTCTTCCTAATTTCCTTTGAGATACTCTGGGAACAGATTTCACTTCAAACAGCAGAGGCCCCTAAATGGAGCCGATCCAATTTGTCTGCGCCTTTCTTTCCTTTCAGAGCACGCCCCCCAAAACCCTCCCAACAAAAGGCTGCTTGTCTGCTAGGAATTTTCCACATTCCTTGCAACGACAGACATTTTTCTCCTCTACAAAGGGCCCTTCGGCAAATTCCCCCTAATCGCAGGGTTTAGTTGGACCCTGATAGGTGCAATTCATAACTCTGGTGGGGTATTGGCTGGGATGTGGGGGTTTGGGACCAGAGAAGAGTGGGGATGTTGCACAGTGGGCAAGGTGGGAGAAGGGCAACTTCCATCAAGGATATTTGAAATATCAACTGAAATAGTGAAAGTATTTCAGGTAGACGATGAGCCCAACGCTACTTGCCTGTAAGATCCCTGGTGTATTTCCATCACTTCCAAAACATATGGTCAGGATAATTTAGTTTAGGTTTAGGAAGGAGAGCTCCTCGTGGCCCAGTTGTTCTAGTAGTATCTGGGTGTAATTTGTACTGGTCAATTGAATGTTTGTTCTTTTGTCTTGGATTGTTTTCTTCTGTATGCTTTCTGAGGTTAAGCAGTGATTAAGTTAAGATTGATGTCCTTCTGGATCCATACCCTTGACTTATGTTTTACAATCTTCATTTTTGTCATAACAATTGTATGTACTGTAATTTTTTGTTGTCAATCTATTCTGTGCATACAAAACATCTATTGCATGTCTGGTTGTCCTGGGAGAGGATCCCTCCTCTATTACTCTTCCTGAGGTTTCTTCCATTCTTTCCCTGTTGAAGGGTTTTTTGGGGGGAGTTTTTCCTTATCCAATTCGAGGGTCTAAGGACAGTGGGTGTCGTATGCTGTACAGATTGTAAAGCCGCTAACAATCGTTCCCACTTTAAGCAGGGATTGGTCAGGTGTGTTGAGGTGTAAAAGTAGGCGAAGTTTGAACTTCTCTCTCAAGCTCTCCATTTTCATTCTTCACATAACTACCACTTGGTTTTAAACACTTCATACAACACCATGAATGTCTTTGATGAGAGACTGTTTGAAAGTGTGCGCTGTTATCCCCATTTAGAGGCCGAGGAGGCCCTTCAGGAGTGTTTCCATGTCACAGACCGGGAATTGTTCCAGGACTATGGGGATGACATTGAGGGGATCTCTCACTGCATAACAGACTACATCCACTTCTGTGAGGAAACCATTGTACCCTCCAAAAAGGTCAGCTGCTTCCAGAACAATAATCCCTGGATCAATAAAGAGATCAAAGGCCTTCTTAACAAGAAGAAGAGGGCCTTCATGGCAAGGGGTCGTGAGGAACTCCGGGCTGTCCAAAAGGGGCTAAAGAGGAAACTGAGAGAGGCCAAAAATAAATACAGGGAGAAGATTTAGGCCAAAATGGGACAGAACAGTGAGAAGGAGGTGTGGAATGGGATGAAGCATATGACAGGCTGCAACAAGCCTGCCTCCGGAGTACAGGGGCACCTAGAATTTGCTAATGAGCTGAACCTATTTATCAATAGGTTTGACACAACCCACCCTTGTGTGCTCAGACAGTGTGTCTAGGTCCACACCCATCATCTCTGCCTCCCATTCACACGTCTGCTCTCCTCCCCATCAAGAACATGGCTACCTCTCCCTCTCACAGTAAACCAAGCTCAGAGGTCAGCCACCCTCACCCTCCAGCCCCCCTCTACCCAACACTCTCAGGAATCAACTCACAGCTGGAAATCAAGAAATCACTGCACCCTCCCACCCAGCCCCCACCCTTACCACCAGCCAGGTAGAAAGGAAGCTCTCCAGGCTCCAAATTAATAAATCCAGTGGGCCTGACAATATCAACCCCAGGATACTTAAAGCATATGCTGGGCAGCTTGCAGCAGCCTTCCAGCACCTCTTCAATCTTTCCTTGAGCTTGAGGAAAGTGCCTAAACTATGGAAGGCCTCCTGCATTGTTCCAGTGCCAAAGAAAGGACGTCCCAGAACTGTCTACGACTACAGGCCTGTGGCACTTATCACCTATCATGAAGACCTTGAGAGGCTGGTTTTGCGGCACCTGAGGATCCTGCTAACTGCATACCAGCCACACAGTGAAGTGGAAGATGCCATCATCTTCCTGACCCACAAGGCCCTCTCACACCTGGAGAAGCAGGGAAGCACTGTGGGAGCCATGAGCCTTTCACTTCTCCAGGGCTTTCAACACCATCCAGCCCTATCTTCTAAGAGAAAAGCTTCTGCAATGCATCTGCACCCTGACACTGCATCCTGGATTATGGACTACGTCACTGGACGGCCACAATATGTCAGAGTGGATGGTTGTGGTTGAGATAAGCAATCGGCACTGTACTGGCACGATTCATCTTCACACTCTACACCTCAGACTTTTGATTAAACTCTGGTTCCTGCCACCTTCAAAAGTTTTCCAATGACTCCTCCATTGTTGGCTGCATCAACAAAGATAGTGAGAAGGAGTACAGAGGACTGATAGAAAGCTTCATCACATGGTGGAACAACAATCACCTGAAGCTCAATATCAGCAAGACCAAAGAGCTGTGGTAGACTACCACAGGAACAGGAGGCCCACTGTCCCAGTTATCATTCAGGGAGAGGAAGTAGAGAGGGTGGACTCATACAAGTACCTTGGGGTCCAAATCAATAAAGAACTGCAGATCTTCTACGAATCTGTAGTCAGTCCGGCCAGCAGACTCAACAAGCTGGTGAGGAAGGCCAGCTCTTAGATCGGGCTGGAACTGCACAGCCTCGAGTCAGTGGAGAGAAGGATGAATGACAAAATCAAAGCCATCCTCAATAACCCCTCTCACCCCCTCTGTGGCGAGCTGTGCCAGATGGGCAGCTTATTCAGCCATCAAATCATCCCACCTAGGTGCAAAGTGAAGTGCTTCGGGCGCTCATTTGTGCCCACTGCCATCAGGCTGTACAACAGTAGTGGAGACCACAGGCAGACAAGACAGGTAAAAGACACTACGTTCTTGGAGAGAGATTGGTCAGACAGTGGAATGCAATCTTTCTGAACAGGTCAACATACATCAGCCAACCCTCCTCTTCACCAGGGCTGGATGCAGGACTGATGCTGCTGTGCTTTGGTGAACTGGTGTTTCAATTAGGGATAGAGAAATAATTTAATGATACCAATGTTTAAATGTCATTTCAGCGGCTCCCTTATAAGAGAAAAAGAGAAAGAAAAGAAAAAAGAACAAGTGAGAGAATAGGAGAGAGGGAGAAATAGAGCATCCATCGCTAGAGAGATTGGGGGAGTGTGTGTATGGACTAGTGTGGCAGTGTGAATAAAATGACTGATAAATACCGACAACGCCACCTGGGGAATTGCACCCCAGGAAATACTGTATTAGAGTGAAAGGTAATGTTTTAGAAACTAATGAGGCACACAGGTTCGTTTCTGACAGAGACGTGATTCAAAAATAATAATTTTATTTAATTAAACAAGAATGAAAGACAGGGGCTGAAACTGCTAAGAGAAAGAAAAGGAAAATGTTAATGTAAAGAATATACTAACACAATTATACGTCAATTAAATGTCTTTATTACAAATGTTTCTTTTAAAAAAGGCCTGTTAATACAATCTTTTAAAAAAAACTCCAGACTAAAATATTTAAAATATCCAGTCCTAAGCAAATTACCATAAACAAAACTAGAAAGCTGAGCTGAGGCCAACAGTGGAAGGCAGACTATACTGAGGAGTGCCCAGGGGTGCTACCAATACTCACCATAAGTGCAGCACCGCAAACTCACAGCAAACCGGTGAAAACTATACACATGTCCCCGTGCTTTTACTCACACACCCAAAGTGAAGGGACCTCACCACGAGTGCCTAGCCTCCCACCAGATGACACTCGGCTCGCTGAAAGAAAGAAACTACAAAGGGATAATTAAACAAACAACTAAATCAAACAACTAAATAACCCAGTTGGTGAACAGAACAAATAAATCAAAACAAAATAAAGAAAACAAAGGCAAAACAGCAGCAGGTGAACCTACAAAAGAAATAAAAACAAATCAACCAGGTTCACCATGCTACAATCTATAAATTACAAAAAAAACAATATTCACCCTACTCACCCTCTAGCAGGGGACCTTAAGACTAGACAACATCCAGGTAAACAGGATAACACGTTCCACACCAGAGGCTCAACCGATCAGGGAAACTGGAACATGAGTGATAACTTGGTGTACAGTGTGACACAGGCTGACTTGTGAATGAAATTGTTTTCACTACATACCTGCAACACCAACATTACCAGCCACACAGACAGAGGAGAAGGAGGCAAAAGGACTGAGCAGAGGCTCACAGGTGCCTTAAATGATCTGGGCCAGAGGAGCAAATTGGCTGGGGGAGGAGTCAGGCCTAGAGCTGCATTCACTAACACTCACCCACTAGGGAAGCATTCCCCACCACACTAGGGTTGCAAATTTTGTGCATTTTCCTTAAATGATAGTCGAACATGTTAACAATCGATTATCAATTAATCATTGATAATTAATAAGATACAAAAGACACGTCTTTTTCTCAGTTTAAGTTTTAACAATTCTAGCGAAACATTAGTTATGTTAAACATTAATTCATGAAGCACAAACAATTTAAACAAACAGAATAACACAACAATAAGGCTTTCACTCGAAACAGCTGCTCTTGTCCACTTGTTCTTATTCAACAAATGGTGCAGCCAAACAAAACAATGTCAAATTGGCCACTATTACAGCCATTTCTAGACTTAAAGGGAAGACCAAACCAAGCCAAACCCATTTTTAAAATAATTATAAAGTGCTGTATAAAAGAAAAATAAAAAATACTCCAAACCTCTACACAGTAAATGTAAATCCTACTGGCTATCGGTTAATACATTTTTAATTGGTTAAATTTTTAACAGCAGTTAATCGATTAATGATTAATGATTAATCATTAACATCCACAGAAAGAAAGAGACAATGGACACAAAGGTAGAGACAACTTTAGATTCTTATGACTAGTGGTGTAAACAAAAGTTGTGTCTGAGTGTGTGTGTGAATGAGCAACAAAAACCTTGTAAAGCGCTTTGGATAAAAGCGCTATATAAATTTACCATTCTTTCATTTGGGAGGATGCATTTTCCTCAGTGAATGCCATGGCTACCTTCTCTTTAGAATTAAATTCATCATTTTATCCATATGTTGGGCTCATGAGGTCATTAAAATTGTAGGAGCATGACTGTATTTAGTCAGTGTCATCTGCTTTTCTGAGTTCAAGGTATGTACAAATGGAAATGTTTACCTAAACATGGTGGAACGGTCAGCTGGTGACCAAAATCCAAAGACAGTGGATGTCTCTACAAAATTTGATGCCAATTAATCCAATACTTTTTGAGATATTTCAGTCTGGACCAAATTGTTGGATAATTGGACTGAGGGGAGACAGATGGATGGACGGTTATGTAAAGCTCCTTCTAAATAATAATAATAATCACTATAGGTAATAACTGATTGATTTGGTTGCACTTACCAATAATTGCTTCTAAATAGCATAATTTAAATGATTTGATTAAATTTAATTAAAATTTAATTAAATCACTTTATGGTTTGGTTTTATAAATATATCAGTTAAGTTATGGATTATAATTATTCTGTGGCACACTGTAGCCTCCACAATGAATTGACTCATATCCCTAACTTTCCCAGACAGACAGTTCACTTCAGCAGACTGTGAATTCCCAAGTGTTTTACAAGCCTGCCAGATAAGTCAAATGTTTACCTACCTAAGTGCAAAGTTTAGGCAAAGTTGATACATTTGAACAATTTAAAATGGTAAACATTCCAGGTTTTAACAGTCTCATACTATACACACCATTTCATCTGAAGCATATGTCATGACAGACTTTCATCCATGCAGACTTGTGTTTGTGGAAAGAAGGTTCAACCTAGTTGGTCATATTATCCATTTGGCTTCAAAGGAGGTCCAAAGGTTAGCAGGCCCAGTAACGGTTAACCAGAGCAAACAGCAGCAGCACCTATCTAATGGGATAATTAATACTCAGACTGGACAGCAGAGCACAGCAGGAACACTTACAGTACAAACATATATACATGCAGTACTGTACATGCAATCGCATGTTAATACATAGGAGAACAATAACAGACACAATAACATGAACACTTGGAAAATACAATGCAAAGCTTTAGTAAATTTTCAAGGTGTTTAATTTTTTTATTTATTTTTATTTTTTTGATGCATTTCATCAGAGTTGTACTGTCTCATCCTCAGCAATTAAGGTTGAAAGTGGTCAAGTGATTTTTCTTCATGCAGCAGCCAGCCAAAATGTATGCTGATATCACATCACATGTCTTGAAGCTACTATTATGACCAGCTATCAGCTGATAGCACAAACACATGAGTGGACCACAACAGCCAACCGTGGACCCATACACTGCTCTCACTACAGATACTTAGGCATGCAACCACTGACGTTCTCGGGTGGTTGAACAGAGTTGAACGCCTTTCCAATGTCGGAATTGGGAGGTCGGCAGTCTGACAGTTTTACACACCCAATTCATGCAGTGATTGGCTAGGTATGTGGAGGTGAAAAAGTATGCAGGGTTTGAACTTCTCCCTGTCTCTTTTTTCATTTTTCAGCAGCATACCCCCACCTTTAGTCATATCTTTAATTTCTCCTGCTAAAGCCAAAACACACAGCTTTTTTTGGCTCAGTGACTTACACTTACACCAAAAATAGAGTATGAAAATGCAGTTCATGTCACGTTTACACACATATAGCGCGACTGAAACGTGAGCTATTAAATGGCCTATGTAGACAGCTGGATTGTTTAAAATAGAAGCAAATCTGTTCCAAAACATGTGCATGGGACGGATGACTAAAAAAACGTGGCTGAAACGCCTCCTGTGTAGACATGCCGTTAGAGTGCTTCAGTTTATTTTACACTGTTGTGTTTTACTTCTGATCCGGTTCGTGTTCACACTGACTTTTTACAACGAACCGCGAGGAGTAAACATAAAGTTATACAGATTGACAGGCAATTCATTTATTGGACCGTTTTGGTGAGGTCATCCTGCGTCATCAGGAGCCGTCATCAGAACCTACGTGGGGCTTATCAAATTCTGGTGACTGACAGCAAGTCATGCTGACGCCCACCTTTTCAGGTGGTCTTGGTCTGGTTGTTTGGTCTGCACAAGTTTGACATAGAGCTTACACATCATCCCAAACGTACCACTAAATGGGGCGTACCAGAGTTCAGCTGAACCGTACCAAATGGGTTGGGTGTGAAAGCACCAAGACTGGTCTAAGAGTCTTTTACTTATATTATTATATTTTCTTTAGCTTGTTGAATTATTCATTTATTGTTTCCTTTAATTAATCATTTCTACATTATTACTACAATAATTACTTGTACATATGCATGTTTATGCTTTGCTGGACATCTTTGGTTACTGGGTGCACACATGGTATTCTGTGAATTGTAATGTCATAGACAATCTAAATGGGCTGCTTTGATTTAATACAGTTTTATTTAGATAATTTTGAACTGTGATATGTGGATAAACTTTGGCTTTTGGCTGTAAAACCAACATTGTGATATCTTTGACACTGGGCTACCAGATTGTTGCGCTGTAACAACTTTTGACAGTAGCATGCATGTCAAAAAACAAATTGTGATAAAGACGTCAGCGTCAAGGTTCTGGAGTGCTTCATGGCTACTGCTAAATGCAAAGAACACATGGGCTACTGGTGCATAGAGAAGCTGTGGAACTATTCAAGAGAGAAGGGAAGGGGCAAATTAAGTCATGTGAGATCAAAAATTATTATTTCAAAGGTAAAATGGGGTTTAAGTAATTAATTCAAGGGAAAAGGTTATCAAAAAATCTTGGGTTTTGCCCCCTATCCTTTACATATTGACCCTTGGCAAGATATCAGATACTGCTAGAAAGATTCCATGAAATTTGGTATGGATATTTATGCTTCCCTAACCTCCTGACCTTTCATCAACTGCTAACAGATATTTCCAATAGACCAATTTCTAGGGTTCTACAAGGTATCGCAACATCTAATGAATAGATTCACATGAGATTTGTGGATATTTAAGGGCTCATGAATCCTACTGTTTCTGCTGACCTTTGACCTTTTCTCTAGCACCTCCATTAGAGAAAATTTTACGTTAAAATATTTATGTGAAATTACTTTTAATTGAGCACATTCATGCACCCCAGAGAAAGAACCCTGTCCATCAGGCACTCCATGAGCCCTCAGGATACACTGTCAGCTCTGCACACAAGATTTCTCACAGTCTAATAGGGAAATTGTCATTAGATTTGCTGAGCACGTTCATGCTCCCTCTGTTTTGATTTTATAGTGTTTCCTGTAGCGCCACCCTCAGGACAAACTTTCTTATCTGTGTTTTCATTCTACATTCTTAGCCCTATAACTGGGTCATGTTGTTTTTTCATCCAATACCTTTGAATTGTGGAGTGTACTGATCATGGCAGGCTCTGTGGGAAGCTTGCACAGCTTGCTTTAAACTTTGTCTTGTTCTCTTTCAATAATATGGAAGAGGTTATGGTCTAGAGGCAGTCTGCTGGACAAGAAAAAAGTGATTACACAAAGCTGTCTGTAATCTGTCTCAAGAGCAGTCTACGATTTAAAGTGCTTGTGCACATCTATATTTTATTTGAACACACTGGAAGTGATGACATGACTGCAACATTTTTGTATGACCAGTTAGAGAACCAGCAAAGTAAGTCAATCATTTTCAGTCACAGTGGAAAGTGATGAGGACAGCTACTGTGGTGATGGGGAGAGAGCAGGGTGAGCGGCCCACCTCTCCTGATATGTGGGGCTTTTGTGAATGGTGGCCTATACAAGGTGCTCAGCAGAGCAGAGGCACTTCTCTCTTTGATCAGACTTCTGAAAAAAGGCTGCTGGGTGGTTGTAGAGCTGAGAGCATGGAGCACCTCATTCTTGGAGCAGCGGAGGGATTGAGTTTCAGCAGAGATGGGGTCCCCACCAGGACTCCTACTTTTAGTCATACTTACCTAGCATACCTTGGAATGGTTGAAGCTGCCCACGCTGCCCTCATGCTAAGCCTCAAGCTGCCCCCCAAATCACTTGTAGGGCTGAGCAGCTGCTGCGGTCTACAAGATTCATAGTGTTAGGCCCCGGCAACATCAAAGAGCTGCCAGAGCATGTGAAAGACAATGCTGCGATTTTTCTTATGTGTTATAGAGGGAGAGGGGTCTGGTTTGTGGCAGTGGGGGAGCAGCTCTGCTAGCAGGAGTGCCTTCTGTACTTAAAGGGATTGGGTTTCACTAATGGTTATTTTGGAATACTTTAGAATACTTAGGCTGGATAGATGTCTACTCTCAGGGTCCCCAATGTCCATGGTTCTTCAATTGTACATTTTGACCTGTACAATTTATTTCACAAATAAAATTCACAATGATTTCACGAACTGCTTAAAACCTGCCAGAACATGCTATGGAAGCTATGGATGCCCAGTCCTGCCAGTAAATTAATACAAATTCATGAAAAGTTTGGAATGATGAAATACAAATTCTGATGATTATCTCACGACTGTGCCAAGTTAAAGTCATAACTTTAATGACTGATGGTGATAATTTTGATGGAGAGTTATGAGTTAGTATCTCAGAATTATGAGTTACTAAATCAAAATTATGAGATGAGTTTTTGTTATTATGTGAGTATTGAATTAATTTCAACTTACAAATCAGCACAAAATTAAGTATTAAATATTATTATTTGATTTTAGTTAACTAGATTCAAGGTTCAAGATCTTTATTGTCATGTGCACAACAATTCGCATTACAGTTTTTCAATCTCAGGCTCCCTCCAACAATGCTCAGAAAAATATGTGTAAGGAAAATCCCACAAGTAAAACGAGAACTTAAGACATAAGATATAAAATAGTGCAAAAGTTCAAAATATAGGGATAGAATATAGTATATAAAATAAAATATAACACAATAAAATAAGATATAAAAATATAAGATAGAATATAAATATAAATAGAATACAAATAGAATACAAAAAAACTGTAATGCGAACAGGTTACGGACAGGATATTGGACAGTCATTGCAGTCATAAATATATACACTGTGATGGTTAAACAAATGTAAATATATATATATATATATATATATATATACATACACACACACACATATATATGTGTGTATATATCTATATATATAGATATATATATGCATACTGTGATGTATGTAGGTATAAATGGTACTCGCACTTTACTGTGCTACTATGCTTTTTTTTGTATTTGTTCCTATTGTCTAAACTGTAGCACTGAAGAAACACAATTTCATACTGTGAATAGTGAATACTGTATATGGAGAGACTACAATAAGTACAAGGTACAAGGTAGAATTTATTAACAGCATGCAAAAAATGTAGGTTCTAAAAACTTCACAGAGAATGTAATATTTATGTTTTTATTTAGATTAATTAATACAGAACACAATATGTGATTTGAAACATGTAAATGTAAACAGAATATATGAACAGTACAGCACAGAAGCAGAACATCAGGGTGAAACTGCAGACACAAAGGGAGCAGGACAGAAGTGTGAGATGTTGTTGGGGAGCGGGACAAGAGGAGCTCTAGGGGGAAGTGGTTGGGCACCCACCTGCCCAACAACAAAGGAGGGGAGAGTGCTCATGGCGTCTTTCAGAAGGGGGGAGCCTAGTAGTGTTCAAAAGGTCTGCATCTTCCACTCCTTCTGCTGCTTGCATATTGTACCTTATGCAGGACGGTGTTGGCATGGACTCCATTACTGTATTTGAGCCGACTGACATACCAGCCAGAGCTGGCACAGAAAACACCAGCTGTTTGAATTGATCTTGGGTGGGTGCGTGGGGTTAGGGACATGGTACTCTCTTATTAGGGACAGTAGCTGGCTAGACTTACGAGCACCAGAGACTCTGCATTTTCTTTTTACATTCTCAGAGCTATTGGAGTGCTCAGCTGTTCAGCTCTGGTCCAGACCTACGTGCAGTTGTGCGCTTATTCAGGACCTTCTTCACCTCACAATGTGTGTGCTGTTGAAGGCCTCAGTCAAATGCAAACCCAGGTTGTATCTACATGTTGTTCTGCCCGAAGGGGCCTGTATCTTCACATTGACAGACTTTTATGTCAAAAATAATCAATCAACCCAGATACTTTACATTTGAAATGTTTTGCTTTACACACATGCAACACAAATGTGGTGGAGAAGCCTCTGAAACATCAGGGGCGGCTACAAATTCTTATTTCATGTTGGTATGTGGTGGGTGTTTCCATTTGTAATTTGGTGACTCACCACTATGCCAACGTGGGAGTGGGTTGTAGTAGAGGGTGTGTCTTGTATACTTGCTCTGCTTGCTTAGATCAAGTCAGAGGTGCGTGCCACAGCAGTGGTCTGTAATATATATTTATATGAAAAGATGCAAGAACAGGTCCAATTCAAATTGTTACGGACACTTTGGAGGATAATGTTTCAGCTAACTTCACTTTATTATGAATTCCCAACATTTTCCATTTGAGTTTTTGTATGTTGCTTTGGTGAGAATGATTGTCATCCAAATAAGACATCCGTGCAGTCACAATGATTTTGAAGTGGGAGAGGCAGCTGCATCCTATATATACGTCATCCACCATGACTCTCTAGTCATCAATATGCCCCTGTGGCACGCTGCTGCTTCTGTTTGGCTCTTTGCCAACTATCATCAAACTGTTTAAGGACTCTATAACTGACCAGGCTGAAGGCAGGTTCAGATCCAACTGGGTATGTGTCCTCAACACGCTTGAGTATCAATGGAATGTGTTCATAGCACAGTACAGTAATATCAAAAATTGTGAAATGTTGAAGGTTGGCACTTCATGCTTGGTCAGCTTCTGTTGTTTACTTATTCTGAACAGCTGAAGAAGTTCAGACTGCCAAAGTCGATGATGATGCACTTTTAGACCGCCATCATTGATTTATCCATCCTCACCTCCTCCATCACCATCTGATACGCTGCTGCCACTGCCAAGGACTGATTGGGCACTGAGGGCTGATTGGCTGCAATCTACCACCCCTCCAGGACCTGTGCACTGCACAGAGTTGCATACTGTGAACTTTTGCACATTCCTTGGTCAATATATAGTATACTGTATATACAGTATATACAGTATATTTTTATTTTATTATTTTTCTATTTTACATTTATGTTTCTTAACTTTTGCAGGACTTTTTACTTTCTTATTTCCCCCTATTTACGGTTATGCACCAGTATACCAAGGCAAAATGCCTTGTATGATAAAACTTAATTGGCAATAAACCTGATTCTGATTCTGATAGTGGTGTGCAGCCAGGAAAAGGCTATGAGGAGGCACTGAGGAGGCTTTTAGCCCTACCTCTGAGTGTGGCCATCCAGAAAAAAGTAGAAACACTTGGACAAAGTCAGACAACACTTCTTATGACCTAGTTTCGTTTCAAGTATTGTGAACCTTTGCCTGTAGGTGTGAATGTGAGTGTGAATGATTGTTTGTCTGTGTGGGTAAGCCGTGTCCAGGATTTACCCCAAGTCTCACTCAAAATGAGCTGGGATTGGCTCCAGCTCTCTGTGACCTTGAACAGGATAAGCAGGTATAAATAATGGACCCTGATGCAGATGTCCATTAGGCAGGGTAGAGCACTGCCTATGATACATTCAGCCGAACAAACCACTCTTTGCAGGGCCTTGCAGTCCTGTTCAGTTTTATACTATTATGGGATTGAATAGGCCTTCAGTAATAATATTGAATAATTATAAAATGACTAATCTAGATATTATCTTGTGTCTTCAACCACAAATTCCACTTTTCTTACAAGAAACTATGCTGCTCAAGAGACACTTGAACACGATTGTAGAGTGCACATTGCAAAATATAACTCTGTGTCTGCATGGGGCTAGGTCTAAAATTTTGCTGTACTAGTTGGGTTCAGTCGCTCAGGTCTCAATAGGCCTGTGTAGAAGTTATTGACTGTACATAACTGTGCTGCTGTCAGATAACAGGTGATCATCAATCTCATGATTTTCAAATGACCCATTTCTGCAGATGTAGTCACTGTATATTGTTTTAGACCGAGCCTAGACACACTGTGCATTCCATATTACACCTGTTTTATGTTGTTTTGTCGCTAGCTTTCACTTCCATTTGAATCGTGAACTAGCCAGGCTTAAAATTCTTATATTCTTAACCCTGTGAAGCCTGACACATTAAATAATAGCCAGAAATTTGTATTTTTTTTTTAAATTGAAGTGTTTATTGGGCCTTTTGACAAAATAAAAATGTTTTTGTTATCATTTACATATATGATATTTGTTTTGTATCATATTTGATTCTTCAGGCGTTTATGGCAATTTATTGATCACAACAATGTTTATTTTAGAAACAAAAACAATTGTTCATTGCATTTGGAACAATTGGTTTGGTTCTTTTTTTTCAAACAGAGTATTAATAATGAATTCATTATATTATTATTATCGTAATTTCCACTAAATATGTCTTAAGATAACATTTCAATCTATAATTAGTTTAAATAATCAAAACTGTGTATTTGGCATTGTGGTAGGCTTCATGAAATGCAATACAACAATGATTGAGGGATTTACAGGTAAATTACCTTATATACCTGCTGTATCATATTTGATACACACATTTACAACACGATTTTACTATAACATAAGGTACGAAATATTAAGTAATTATAAGTTGTTTCAATAAAGTAAATATTCATGTTGAAATATTTGTAACAATATAAATGTTATTCTTGCCATAACTTTTTCAAAATTAGCAAAGATTTCCCTGCCAAAAACTTGCAAGTCACTATATGAAGGCAGCCATTTTGGATATGGTATTCAAAGGCCCGCAACTGCCTGCGGTGCACGGATAATCCACCTAAGGGCAGAAGACATGTGTCAGATTGCATACAACAGGTTTTTCAGAAAAGTATTGATTATGTTGATGACGTATAGGTCTCAGAAACTGTGTAGCAAATACGATACAACTGGTGTCACCATGTGACATTTTTGGTAAAAAAAAAACCTGTTCTTCTTCTTGTTAATCATCGCAAGTGGAGAAACAACACTAACCTCTACCTTCTGCTCTCTTGCAGCCACAGCAGGTTGTCCAGAAAAAGGCTGCTCAGGTAAGAAATCCTAAGGATCATGCATACACACACAAGTGCAACACACACTTGCAGGACTGTAAACTTTTTACTTTTAATGGGGATTACTTTGTAATCCCCATAGCTACTTTTTATGGATAGGGTTAGCTAAATTTAGGCTACATACTAATATTAGTATTATTGTACATTACTTTCTCATAGTTTTCAAGTCAAGGTAAATTGAGTTTGTAATTAAATGGCATAAATTGCTGTGGATATAGTGCTGAATGGTTTCTGTTCTGTGTCCACTGGTTGTGTGCTTTTTGCAGCCTGGTTCAGTGTATCATAGCTGTGCATGCACACATTTTTACAATGCAGGGAATTTTTTTTAATAAACATTCCAGGTGTGTTCACCCTGCTTTGCGCATTCACCCAATAAGAGGAATTGGGTAAAAAAAGGGGAATTGTTTAGTATAACACCTGTCTGGTTGTCTGGCCACTTGTTTTATTTGCGACTGCAAACTGTATTGTAGCTGCCTTTTGATCACCTGAAAAAATTAATTAATTAATATTTCAAGTTGTGCTGTTTTGACCCTGGTGATTTGTAAATACACTATTGCATCTTTACTTATCCTTTTAAATTTTTACCACATTTTTACTACCAGATCTAATCCTTGAAAAAAGATACCAAGTACTAATATGATAAAGAGCTGACTGTACTGTAGCCATACCACTAAAACACAATGTGTAGCCCTATTGGGTTTGACAAAACATGTCTTTAAACCAGATGTACACATGCTTTGATGCTGCTGTCTGTGTTTAGTGGTCCTAAATACAGATTTTATTCAGTATTAATATTTCCACAGCAGATGTATCAAGACATTACTATTCCATATGATATGCAACTTGGGTTCAGTGTCCTGGCCAGGGACACTTTGACATGTGGACTGTAGGAGACGGGAATCAAACCACCAACCATGTGATTAGTGGACAACTTGGTCTACCTCCTGAGACACAGACGCTCCAAAATGTACAAATTCCCAAAACTACTGCAAACAATGACCAAAACTATGAAAATATGACCTAGGTTGTAAAAAGAAAGATGTCCTGGGTTAAAGTCTATTCCACATAGTGAAGTTGTGTACTACCACATTGGGCTGAGGGAATGACATGACATTGTTAAATCTGATTGTGTTGTTGGTATTTTGAAACAAGTCTTCCAAACGGCAAAAAAAGTTGTCTGCCATTGCCTTCCAAAACCAAACATTTCTGGCCTGATGCCACTATTGGCAGAATGACATTGTTTGTCATAGCCTTCCAGAACTGTTACAAAGACAAAAATGATCTACAGAGTTGTGGTTTGGTTAAGTTTAGACCTGAAAGCGACTTGGTTAGGGTTAGAGAAAGATCATTGTTGGGGTTAAAAACCCCTACTTGGTTGAGATTTGAATCAGAATGAAGTTTATTGCCATGTAGGTTTTCACATACAAGGAATTTCTGATGTTCAGCTCTCACTTGAGGTCCTGGGTGATGATGGTGCAGGACTGGAGGATGTTAAGGACTCCACAGTGTCGACTGGGGAGTCACACAGGGTGATGGGGCCGGTGGGGCTTGGGTCTTTCTGAAATCCACAATCATCTCCACTGTCTTTAGAGCGTTGAGCTCCGAGTTGTTCTATCTGCACCAGGTGCTCCTGTAGGTGGTTTATCCCCACCAAAGATGAGACCAATGAGGGTGGTGTCATCCGAGAACTTCAGGAGCTTGACGGACTGATGACTGCAGGTGCAGCTGTTGGTATACAGGGAGAAGAGCAGAGGGGAAAGGACGCATCCTTGGGTGGATTCCAGTGCTGATGGACTGGGAGTCAGACTCGTGCTCCCTATCAGACAGGAAGTCTGTGATCCTCCTGCAGGTGGAGTCTGGCAGTTGGGAGAGCTTGTCCTGTAGCAGAGTCAGGATGATTTTGGGATGATGACAAGTTACACCAAGATGGCGCCGCCATTTTTTTTGTTAATTCAGTTTTCTGCTGTGGTACCCCGAGCTCTTTCACCAGAGATGGGGAACAACATCATTGGATTGTTTTCCCACTTTTCTCTTGCCGACAGTGAAATTATTGGACATTCAAAGGCGCCCTCACCTTTGTACATGCAGGGAAACGCCGGAGGAGAGGAAAATGTGCATGTGTGTGTCTGCCAGTGCAGACTTCGTACACCGTTACGGGGAATATTTCTTTCCAACGTGCATTCACTGTGCAACAAACTAGACGAACTTCAGCTACTGGTTGGGAAAAACAGAGACTTTTCTTCATCTACCAGACTCTGCGCTGCAGCTGGCAGGCTTCCAATTCTTCAGAGCGGATTGCGACACAGAACTTTCCAGCAAAACAAAAGGTGGAGGTATCTGTTTTTATACTAACTGTGGCTGGTGCAACGATGTGACAGTGATTCAACAACACTGTTCTCCTGATCTGGAATCATTTTTCATAAACTGTAAACCATTTTACTCCCTCCATGAGTTTGCTTCATTCATTCTGGTTGGTGTTTACATTCCACCACAGGCCAACATGCAGGAGGCACAGCGCATGTTCGCCGACCAGATACTGTGTTTGGAGCGGACAAACCCGGACTCCTTAGTTATTGTCCTCGGAAACTTTAACAAAGGAAATCTCAGTCACGAACTCCCCAGATACAGATTTATTTAATGCCCTGCCAGAGAGGAGAATATTTTGGATCACTGTTACAGTACAGTAAGCAGTGCCTATCACGCGGTCCCCCGAGCTGCACTGGGACACTCTGACCACGTCATGGTCTGCCTGATTCCTGCATACAAGCAGAAATTAAAGCTCTGTAAACCTGTTGTGGGGACATCAAAGCAGTGGACCAGTGAAGCTGTGGAGGATCTTCCGGTGTGCTTGGACTTTACAGATTGGGATGTTTTCAGGACTCCTACCAACAGTCTGCACAGAGTACAGATAGGGCACACAGAGGTTGTGACATCATACACCAGCTTCTGTCCGTCAAGCTCCTGAAGTTTGCCGATGACACCACCCTCATTGGGCTCATCTCATGATTCTGCCTTGCAGTACTTGCTTTCACCTTTTCTTATATTTTCTACTTACTATGTTTGCACCATGCACCAACATACCAAGACAAATTCCTTGTATGTGAAAACCTACTTGGCAATAAATATGCTGTAGTCCACAAACAGGATCCTGGCATAGGTTCCTGTGGAATCCAGGTGCTGGAGGACGAAGCGGAGGGCCGTGTTTACAGACCTGTTGGCTCTGTAGGCGAACTGCAGGGGATCCAGGAGGGGGTCAGTGATGGATTTGCTCAAACGGCTGCATTACCACAGAGGTCAGGGCGACAGCTCTGTAGTTATAAAGTCTTATGGTCCTTGTTTTTTGGGGACAGGGATGATGGTGGTTTTGAAGAAGGCTGGTACGTGGCATGTCTCCAGTGAGGTGTTAAAGATGTCTGTGAACTTCAAAGACAGCTGATCAGTACAATATTTCAGGGTGGAAATAACATCTGGTCTGACTGCTTTGCAGGGGTTCTGCCTCTTCCAATACAAAACAATGAGCACCAACACAATTAGGCAGCCATCTTGTCTGTTGGAGAACAACTGACAGTGGGGAACAGTAAAAAAAAAGTGGTCAAAGTTGCATGCTTTGTTGACCCATCTATCCATCCCAACCTCCTACCAAAGAAGTTTTGCAGAGCTAATAACAACATCATAACATAACATTACTTCCAACTTTGCTCCTGACAAACAAGTCATAATTTACTCGACCACTAGAGGTCCTTGTCAGATAAAAATAGGTTGTTGTTACTTTTCTTTTGCTTTTTTCCCTCTACGGTTTGTGGGTCTATTATATTTTGGGTCTCTAGTGTGTTCACATGTTTGCATTATCGTCAGTTTAGGTGATGGAATGATGATTCTTGTCATGCTTCTCAGAGGCTTGGAACATCCGTATAGCTGCTGCAACAGAAACTCTGCCTGTAGCTAAGCTCAAAGCATCTGACTTTTTAACTTATGAAATGGGCCAGATGAGACCTGTGGCAGAAGTCATGTCTGTAAATACAGGAGGAGAGATGAGACATTAATTATTTCTGGTGCTCTTAGTCAGAACTTCCAAAGTAAACTGCAGTTCTTCCATGTCTGACTGTTCACATGCAGCAGATAATTAGATGTTGTTTTGTGTTGTTGGTGTGAGCACCAACATCAGAGGGAGAATGAAAGCAGAATGGTAATAAGTGAGTGAAACACAGGACCCCCACCCCCAGCCTTCCCTCACACTCCAGGAATCCACCAGCCTCCCTCTGTTCGCTGGTGCGGGCCACTTCTTAGTGTGAATGCATAACTCAGCTCTGATTTGTGGCGGTGTGGGAACAGAGCTGAGGTAGTTGGGAGGCGCTGTGAGGCCCTGGGAGCTGCAAGCCATAAAAATGTCATTTAGCTCTCCCACTTTGATAGGCTGCTTTATCTCAGCCCCACCACCACCAGCCTGTACAAAACCTCAAACCCCTTTCATTCCAGTGATTGGGGTGGGGTAGGGTGGGTGCATTAACCGACCGGAAGCTACAACCTTACACATGCACATGGCACAGTTTCCCAAAGAAGTTTCAACTACTGCTAGCTACAAGATCTCTTATTTTTCTAAGACTTGCTTGTTTCTGTTTAAAAAACAGTGATGTGTGAGATGCAGGTTGAAACATAGGCCTTGACTGCACTAAACAGGCTTTAAATGTAGAAAGTTTTCAGATGTTTTTTTAAAAGCTCACTATCCATGGTGAAATGCAACACAATGGAAAAAGGCTTATTTTTCTTCTTTCCTCTTCTGTGAGAACCAGAGAACAATACAGTATAGTACTACCACCATGTGGTTGGAGAGATGATATCCCAGTTCCAAATTAAATTTCCACCAAACAACTATACATGACATACTATAGCTACCCCCTAAATGTTCATGGTCGATAATCAGTTCAAGTGTCAGAATCATCAGTTGCGAAGTCCCTGACATGAAGCTAAGGTTGTCAGTCTGTGGTAGGCTAAACATTTTCATAAAATGGAAACAGAGAAGGATGATGAAAAGGAGGGCAGAACAGCACAAAGCACATCCTTTTTCTTAACCTCAAATCTGCTCACTACTCTCATGCTCTCAGCTCCAGAAACTGCTGACACAGCTTCCTCCACTGGCATCCAGAGTCAATCAACACTTTGGCCGACAGAGCTGTCAGGATCAGGAGTTTTATTACTGAACTATGATGCACACTTTTTATTTAATTGACTGTGTTTTCACATAGCAAACAAAATTCATGTTAGATGACAGTAATGGAACTAAAACGTGAATCTGACAAGTAAAACGGTATTTCTCATAATTCGGTGTAAAGTGTATTTAAGAAAAAAACATCAGTAATAATGTTGAGTGAAAAATACACATAGATGGGAAAAAGCAGGAACCACAAGCATATAACAATATTTGAAGCATCAGCCCAAAGTGGTGACTTCAGGTACAGCCCTACTTTTTAGTCCTACCTAAATAATACAAGCCATGAATCATCAATACAATACTAAAAGATTGAGTTATTGTAGCGTGCTACTACCTTTCAGTATACTTCATTCTGTCATCTTCTTGTGTGAACTCACTACAATTTCATAATTGAATTAGTATATATAGTATGCAATTTGGACCCAGCTATGGCCTTGGTTTTCAGAGTGAAGCTCAATGATCACTCTCTGCAATTACATCACTTAGTGTTTCATTGTCTTTCTGTTTCTGTTGTCACATGAATGGTTGAGAATAAAGTAGAGATTGTATGAAGGGTCAAGAGTTCTACCTGCTACCCAAGACTAACCCTTTCTTTGTTCAGAGATGGTCTCTGGCAATATGATTCCCACACCAACACCACCTATTTTCTCTACTGCTCTCATTTGCCCGTGTCGCACATGGTAACACTTAGCGGGCCTTTCAAGGCTGAAGTGTGTGAGCACTAATGAATGGAGTTTGAGCTGCAGAATGCAGACAGGCTTCGGCCGCAGACCTCTGCTGAATGGGTGCATTGCCATGGCCTGGGAAAGGAAGAGGGCTATAAATTGTGTCAGTTAGCCTCCTCGAATAAAATGAAGCCATGTGGAAAATGAAATCCATTTCATCTGAGGAGGGAGGAGGAACGTGTTCTCCCCTTACCAGTTGTCACAGTGGTCATCATCCAAATTGGTACACACAGACTACACACACTTCTGGAATCAGATAACTTTTTCCAGTGATAGCAGTATCTCGGATGTACACTGGGATAAATGTCCATAAATCCACTTAGAAATAATATAAAAAAGATGAGAAGATCAGATCTTGCCTCATAATCATCATGTTTAGACGTTTTCTTCAGTATCAAAAGTAATCAGGGTGACTGCTGTTTGTACATCCATAGTTACAGTGCTAACAGGAACTGCTATTAGACTCTTTATTGTGCAGATTTGCCAAAATAAAACTAGCTCAGCTAAAGCTTACAGCTGAAGGCCTGAACATGCATCTCTGGTCTGCATGTAGGCAAATGTGCATGGGGTGTATGGGATAAAATGAGGATGCTGACCCTTGATGCTGATGAAGTTTGATATTCAGACATTCTGCGAGGTTCATCCTTGATAACCTTTCGTTTATTTTCACCATTAGTTGTGCAGTGCAGAATAAAGTTTGACTGATGTTACACAGGTGTTATTTTTACATCATGATCCAAAATTGAAGTCTGGCGCCTTGCACACCTGAACAGCTGACTGGAAGCTGGTGAGCTGAAGTTAGGGACTGTCCTAAAAGTGCATGCAAATGGTCTAAGAGAGCTTTTCAAATTTTTGTCAATAGCTGTCTAATTTCTTTCAAACAAACTTTATTTTCATCTGGGCCTCCTCCCATCATATACACAAAGTCCACCTTTTAAAAGAAAATCATGCAATATGGCTCACTGCTAATCTGACTTGTACTTTCCCTCTAACCTCCCTTTCTATTTCCACTATTGATTTCCACCCAGACCTTTTAACGCTCAGTTTAGACTTCCTTTTTTCTTTTTTTGAAGGAGGGGTTCAAACTCAATCATGTTATATTATTTGATTAAAGCTGCAGTCGGTAGGATTGAGAAGGGAGTGTACTTAGCTTGAAAATTTACAACTTGCAGGTCCCTCCCCCTCTCTCTCCGCTACGCTCCAGCTCACCTCCAAAGCCCCTCCCCGCAGCATCACTCAGTCTAATTCTCTCTTTTTAGCTTGCTTTTCTTCATTGGTCGTCTTCTGTTTACTTGTATTTGTCATGTAAGCTGTTGTTGACAAAGGAGGGATGGGCAGTTTTCTCATTTCTTGGTTGTTCGGTGGTTGTTTGTCCGCAATTGTGTCCGCTCACTGAAGATATGGAGCTTGATGGAGTTAGTGCATGTGCAGGGAAGGGGAGCTGCCCGCAGCGTGTGCAGGAGCAGTGATTGACACTCCGTCAGATACTCCTCCTGGCTCTGATTGGTTATTTTGATTCAGGCACGGTGGATTCTTGCAAATGGCCTTAGGGGCAGCAGGTGGAGCCAGAGGAGCCTGACTTTTTCACAGATTATCTGTCTCATGTACGACTGTAAGGACATAGTGACAATTTTAGCAAATACGAATAAAAGTTATTTTTATATGGGTTACCTACTACAATTTTAATTCATGTACCTGAATTATAAGATTAATCCAGGTACATGATTATTTTGTTGCAACTAAACTTATAGATATGTATGAGAAGTATAAATGGTAGTAGAAAACAATTTCATGCAGACAATGAAGCAGACTAGACAGTTTCTAACAACGTCCAGTATAGATCATATCCACTCCCAGTATATGAATCCCAATACAGATACATATACAGATATTTTTATTAAATAGACAGAACCAGGTAGTAGCTTTGCGTTCCTCCAATATATGCTGTGTGTCGAAAACCTGTGGACATTTTCATGAAAAACTTTCTCACAACAACCACTGACATGTGAATAACTGGCATTTCTGAGTAGCCTAACTTTTTTCTGAAAATGATAATATATGGCATGCCAAGATAGGACATGTAGTGAATGTGCCATAATCCTGTAAATAAAAGGAATACAAATCTGAAGAAAGAGCAGAAGGCAAAGTTAGTGTGTTTTCATTCCACTAAGAATGTTGTTAGCAAAAACTGACTGAAATGTGACCTTGACATAACTTGTAAATTAGGACCATGACAGTATGATGGTTCTCTTTCAGGGTTGGCTCTGTCCCATCATGCACATGGCCATTTCCTGTTAGAGATTAACAAGTCACTCTGTGACCATGTTGAATTTAGCTGTTTCATAAACCCCATGAACAAGTGACTGAGCAGCTCCGGTTGTGGTCATCCTAATCTTTAAATAAGACTGTGAGCCACTCTGGTACATGGCGATGATGGTCCTGGATCAACACTAGCGCTGCAATCTTGCAAAAAAATTATTTTGAATGAGTTATATAAAAGGAGGGAAAATGTGTTCATTGCAGATCTTTGTGTGACTCACAGAGGTAATCTAGTCAGTATTAAAGGATAAGTCTGGTGTATTTTTTTATTATTTATGTATATATTTGTTATTGTCAGCAGGGCCTATATGAAATGAGCAAAAATGAGTTTCTCTTATGAATAAGTATGGTTCAACTAGGCACCACCAAAATTAGTTCACATCATAAGTTGTTTCCGAAAAACTACAATGCTCCTGTTCATTTAAATGATGAATTATGCTGACCAAAGCAAAATTAGGGCTCTTATATAAATTTTACCCTTTAATGTTAGTGAACAATATTCTAGCTTATTGGCAAGCTTACTTGTTAGCATAGCTTAACTAGTTAGCAAACTAAATCGCTAACCTGCAGTAGCTCATATAGCTACAGCTCAGACTCAGACTTAGACTCAGTTTTACTGAGGATTTCATTCAATTTCACTAACTTCAATTTGGAAAACTTAGCACCTCTGAAGAAGCACAAAGAAATTTGGAAAGAAGCACAGGAGCTGCACACTGATGACGTCAGAGGGCTGTGATTGGTTGATCGCAATGTTGGTTTAGGAAAGCAATGTGGGATGTTGATCCAGGAACATATTCTACTTGGTTAAATCATGCTGTGCTTTAAATGACATAGACCATCTTGTTTTTATTCACAGGAAGAAGACGAAGAAGAGGAGGCTGGAGAGTCCCCAGAAGAGGACTAAGCTTCTACACCGTGAAACCTCTACCTCATTCAGCTGTCAGGTCTTTCAAAGGGAAAAGACTGCCTCGACCACTTATTTTTGACCTTTTACACACATTATTTTACTTGGTTTAATTTCAGTTAGAGAATGTCCATCATTTATCTGTCACTGAACAGGCAGAAATGTGCAGTACGTTTTTTACATAGACCATACAGAATCCTGCAACATGGGTTACATCAAGTAGGAACTTTTAGTAATTGTACTGCTGCTAGCTACCAATTGGCTGAACAGATAAAAACAGTTCAGTTCCAGACATTCGACCTGTCAAAACAGGCACAAATAAGACAGAGACAGACATGTTATCAGCCCTGTACAACAAACATACACACCTCAATGAGTATAAACTAAACACAAACAGAAACAGATACCATGAGTAAGTGTGGTCCCCAAATGTTGGGATTTGTGGTTCAGGATCCTCAGAGCATCATCATCTTCATCATCATCTTCGAATGAGGGAGAGCGTTCTCAGGGGGTGCATCATTCTTAAGACTACACCTTTATACTGAGGTACAAATCAAATGCACTCAGTGTGCCACAGCACTACTCTATCTCTCTCTCTTATAGACAGACACAGATACACACACTCTTTCACACACCCTGCCATTGCTGACTGATTCTCCAGACATTGACAGCAGAAAAGAGACCGGCATTGTCTCAATACCAACAGCCTGGTATTATCATACAGAAATGTAGAACAAATGTCTGCTGTTCCAATATATCAGGGTTGGTTCTAAAACAAATCACCCCCCTGACAAGCCCACCCCTCATCCAAACTGGTGTTAGACCACCAAAGACAGGGAGACACAGAGATCTTTCCTCAGGGCAGTGGTTTATACACCATGTTGGCTTAAAGCCATTTAGAAAAAAAGCTTGCTGAAGTTGTTAGGATTGACTCAGATTTAACTTTGGCGTCAGGCAGAGTCTTAATACATCATCTTTACATTTACAAAAAGGCAATCTTCCTGTGACTTCTTTCCCTGAAAATACGCAGGGAAGAAACAGCACCCAATGATAAGCCTTTGCATTGGGTGAACCTGCAGTGCAGTCTGGTCTCTCGACATTTTTATGAAATAAGTGCGTTAGTAAGTTTTAATTGTCGGCGCAAATACAGTATCTCTTGTAACCATGACCAATACCCAACTATGCCCTTAATCTTAATAATGCCCTTAAAACGATAGTTGAGGATTAGTTGCTTAAATCCATAACTGAATCTAAACAAGGGGCACATTTTAGAAAATTCCTTTGATGAATTAATGTTAATTATATTTATGCAGTATTCAAAGAATGCTTGTCAAATTTAAAAGAAAATATATCAGTTAATAATCTTTATAGGTTTAATCAGTCAATTTCAAGTCTCTTCCTTTTGGCTGTTTGAAAAACACAACAGCTTTAAATTTTCACACAGCTTTAAATGATCTATTAAATCTTGGGTTGGGTTCTGATAGCCGGTTCTTTTTTGGATCTGGTTCCAGGTTTACCTGTTCACCTGTATTTTGCTTGGCTCAGAGGCTGACAGATTATTTGAACAAAAGCTCTTATTGAATATTTTATTTCTCCTCAGTTTTTATTTTTCAGAAAGCAATATATGAATGATTCAGGTAGCAGCTTCTCATTTTTAGCTGCTGACTGTCACTTTAGCCACCTAAAATGACAAACTTTACCGGTGGCAGATCAGCTGTAGCTAACTTATGTTTATTATGGAAGTAACTTGCCTGAAATGAAACTTAGCTTTTGTCTGGACAGTGTGCTTTCTGCAGGCTGTGTCTGTACTCGCTTTTTAACACCACTCTATGATCAGGAGTGGATGGTGTGTTCTTGCAGTCAACAGGTGGCAAGTCTTCTCTAGTGAAATGATCGGATGATTGCGGTACGTTATCTTCAGCCTTTGGAATCTCCTTCTTATACTCTCATTCACATGTCATTCATATTCATAAATTTGAATCAATGCTGATTTCGTCTTCAGATTATAGTTGCGGGCTGTGCAAATTAATGTAGAGTTTCTAACTTCTCAGATATCAAACGCTTATTACAGATATAAATTGAAGCTGAGTCTAAATAGATTAATTAGGGGATCTGAATGGATGTCGATCAATTAAACCATCCGGTGAACATCGAAGTCATTACATTTGCTATGGGACAACATTAAAGGACCCATAAATAAAAATCGATCACTGTGATCGTTAACCTTGATCAACTTGATCAAGTGAAGGACAAATTATTGATCATAATTAATTGTGCACATCCTGGACCTGAACTTTATGACTGTATTGGACCATTACCTCCAAGTAACATCTCTTCTACCGCACATCCTTCATTAACGAAGAATAAGACAGATAAGCATTGCTTTGAAAATTAGACCCAAATTTTGATGTTTGGGATGTGTCCATGGTCAGAGAAACTTTTAGAAGAGGCGATGAAGAATTGTTTTATTTAGTTCATTGTCAGAACATCAACATAAATGATAAAGAGTAGATATTATTGTCCAGCAGTGCCTCAAGTATGTATTTAAAGCTTTAATTTTGATACACCTAAGGTCATGACTTGACCCAAGATGCTTGCCAGAACATGACCCGAACATCAGAACATGACCCGAACATCAGAGCACTACATGAGCTCTGCTTTACTCTCCCTGTTGTTGGTGGATAGGCACACCTCTTTTATCGGTCTAGAAAATGACAGAACATCTTTACAACCTGTCGGTACTCCACTACCAAACTGTTTCACATTGCAACAGACTACTGTATACCATTTGTTCAGATTTACATTTAGAAGCTCATGTACATGGCTTCATTCAGTTTGTTCTTTGCGCAACATAGCTTTAAAACCTTGATTCTATCATTGATGTCACACTTTGGAGAAATCCACAGACTTGGTCTGCCTTGCAAAAAAAACCTCATGAACAAAAACCACAAACCACACATTACCTCATGACACACTTGATACCTGGATTCAGAAGCAGTGTGACATTGGACGACTCGTCTTGCACTGTAACTCCAGGGAACCTTACATTTAAGGAAACCTGATAGTATGCCAGCGCTTTCTGGTCACTGATATGCAATATCTTCTCCTGATTTCAAACTACCTCTGACTCAGCACAACCAGCTCATGAACGCTGTTGCTCAGTACACACAAACCAATGCACAGGAAGGCAGTGTGCGTTCCGATATTTGATAATGTGTTGTAACTTTATACTGTATGTTAAAGTGAGGTCATGCCGGTTGTTGTCTTGTCATGGGGGAATTTGTCTGCAACTGTTTTGTTTGATTCAGGTTTCATTTTTTACTACAGCGCCTCATTTTTTTCACTTGTGACCATCTTTCCTGTTGGTTATGACAGGCCAGACAAGTGCTTTTACAAGGAGTACAAAGACATGAAGTCTGAAAGTTTACTGAAACTTGTCCATGCAGATAACATATCATTACAATATTTTAACTAAAATAAGTTTTCAGCCTTAACCATATTATCTGAACATTTTTGAAAGCGATAACAAAACCTGAATATACCCGAACATGTATTACTGCCCATTGTAATGTTAAACTGAGAAGCAGAGCCAAGAATTAGCTGTATAAGACTTCGAGCGGACACAACAGGTAAAAACTAATGAATACAGTTGGGATTTATTCCTGCATAGGGCGATAAGAGTTCCTCACTGGTAGTGATATTGATGCAAGGACATTGGCAACCTGTAGATGCTGTGACATTTGTCTATGTTTTTTTAGATCCGACAGTTAAACTGAGGATGTCTTTATTTGATTACTTGTCCGGTGACTCCAGAAGTCTGTTGTAAAGAGTTGCCAGATCTTAGCACTGTGACTGAAATGTCATCATAACCTCCAGGCATGATGGTCAAAACTATGAAAATAAGACACAGGTTGTTAAAACAAACCCTACGTTTTTCCCTCACTTGGAGACAGACTCTAAAGCCTACAGTTCAACATTTGCAATTTCCATATCCATATGTCCATATTTTGTGCTTCAAATGTTTAAAAAACTGAAGCTGAAAGTCATTTCTTTTTTGTAGTTTCATTTTCAGCTTCGGTTGTTTCCATACAAAATATCTCAATGTGTCTCTTCTGTAAATTCTCTTTACAACCTTAAAACTCTTAAAAAAATTTTTTTTATGTGAATGATCTCATGTCATTAGAATACTTGTGAATAATAGTATATACTGTATGTTACTCTTGTTAAGCAGGGGCATATCTTCAAATATGTTTTTTTTATATATATATATATATATTATAAATGTAATATTTAAATACAAGTCCAATCAACACATTCACAAGTCAAGTTGTTAAGATGCAGTCTTTAAAGTTTGTCTCCATCAAAAACTTGTGTACTTGGCACTGACTTACCTGACCTTTTCTGTCTTTAGAGATTCCTGGAAAAAGCCTAGATTCAGTGGTCTGTTTTTTATACTTAAAACACAAAAGCAGCTAACCTGTTAAGTACTGTTTTTTTTTCCTCATTTACCTTATGTTAATTTGTATCTAAACATTGTAATGAAACATATTTTTCATTATCTGCAAACTGGGACTTCTTTTTGACAAACTTGAATTTATTTTGTACTGATTGACACAATGGTTTAGTAAGGATCAAGTGTTTGTATGACACTACATGATATAACGACAAATGTTTTTTTGTTTTTTTGGCTTCAAATAGCTAGAGTTGTTTTTCCTGAGTTATGTACTACCTATATATGTACAATACCTCAAACAGGCTGATAAAGATGGACTTATCAATTGACAAATACCTACCTCCAGTTTTGAAAAGGAATGACTTTGCCGGTTTACTTTCAGTACGAGTTACATTGCCGTATGATATGATCTATATCAGGACTGCAGAAGCTCCTTACTTAAAGTATTGTATCAGATCAGTCAAGCTTCCAATCTCAGTACATTTCTCACATTCAACTTGACTTTCAGGTTTTGAAACAGATATGTTTGGATTTTGTATATTGTATTCATGAAAATGTTTTCTGTTTTTAATTAGTAGATATACTTGATTAGCTGTTTTGTGTACTTCACACAAAGATGATTTTCTTTTCTTGTGATATGGTTAAACCAGATGTATATGGTATTGCTTCTTACTTAGTGATGGATTATGCCATGTTCCAGCTGTCACCATGGCAACATTTGAAAAGTTAACATGATATTTTGAACTGGGCCAGAGGTAGAGCCTCAGAGGAGCTACTTTGATCTGGTCAACCTGCCTTCACCAGCAACACCAGTATGGAACAGTGGCAACTTAACAGAAACTCTCACTAACCAACAATCTGCACAGTGTTTTGGACCATTAAGGTGCCTTCAAACTGAATGCAAAGCAAATTCTCACCTTGCTTTATTCAGATTTCACCCCTGTACAGTCTGTGTTTATACAAACAGTAGCAACTGTATGATGTTAGCTGTAGCTGGTAACTAGCTAGCAACATCATTCACTTATTTCATAAGTAATTGTTATGGACAAAGTTTTTTTCCAGGCACAGGTACTAGCCAAGTACTGAGGCTGAGTGGCTAAGGACCAATACTTGGAACTTGGAAGTGCACAAAAAACAATGGATGCAGGTGTTGACGCAAATTACATGGTGCTGTCGTGTGTCGCCCCTAAGCGTGAATTTTTCATTCAAGTTGAAACATTTTTAACTTGTGCAGGCGTGTCTTAGCCTCAAATCACACTGCACAGGGCAAATTCGGGTTTATTCGTGTTGACCCATATATCTGCCTTGATTTTATTGGCAGTCGCTTCTGGTTTAACATTTGCTGCACATTCAGTCCGAACACACCTTAGTAGTACCATCAACTCACTGCTCCTACAACAATAGACCTTTTCCATGTAAGACATTTCCACATGTCATAGTAGGAAAAGCACAGGTGCAAATAAATAAATCAAATTAATAACGAATTTCATTTAGCTGCTTTAGTTTCAGGTTCCTGGTATTGCATGCTGACTCACTGTCACACTGTCATAGTTTTCTAGGACACGTGAATTGAACTGAGTCATTGTTAATGTTATTAGTAAAACCCATATGTCAGAAAAGAAGATAGAGCACCATTGGAGTTGTCGGAAGGCATAGTTTTTCCACATTTGACAAAGCAAGATTATCTGCTTCTAGTCTTTGTGCCAGGCTTACGTTAGGCTTGTCTTTACTGGACAAGCAGAGGTTAAACATATCGCACCTTAGAAACATCAGACAGTTGTATGTAAGTGTAAAATGTTCTGCAGGTAAATTTAGGTGCTGGTAGCCCACCCTAAACAGTATGATTTGCAATGGCAATTTTTATTGTCATGAAGGTCTAAATATTGGATTGACAAACTGAATTTGAGTAAAGAATCTGGAGGTACTGCATCTCCACCAGTAATGTCAAGTTAGTAGTTGCCTTCGATAACTAAATCATCCAGACACTGCAGGTAATGCTATGTCTAATAATCCAACCAAACAGAGACAATCACAAGCTGCTGTTTATTCAGCTAGCTAAGAAATACTGTATAAATTGTGTGCACCTGTTGAAGCAGGCTGATCAGTAGCTTTTAACAAATGGCTCTGAAACAGATGGGCTTCATCATTTGAAGAATCATTAAATACCACACCATCTATCAGCCAGACAGACCTCATGTAGACCTGGTGTTAACATGTGATCTGTATCTATCTGGGTAAGGAAAAAGGCATGTTGAAGTAACATTGTTAATGCACACAGAATGCACTGCAATCAGAATGCGATCGTACCCAGACATTGTATCCAGATACAGATCACATTATGATGTCAGGTGTACACGGGGTCTAACTGACACTACTGAACTCAACAAGCAAGTTTTGAGTTCAGTAGAATATAAAACACCAGCTAATGTGGAGGTGACGTTACCTCGCTGTTGGGTAGTATGACTGTATAAGCCGCTGTTAATGAGCTTTCAGCTCTGGGGGTCTTAATGAAGTTGATCTTTTCTCTTCATGATGTCACGTTCTAGTACAATCAAATACACATTACTACCTCCAGAAAGGCCTACTTTTACCTCATTTTCAAACTTAAATACTGTTTAAAATTCAGGTGTCCGAGAGCATATGGAGAACATCTTAAAATTTGATATATATATAGTTTATTTTTTGTGGGGGATAAATTTTATAAGACTGTTTTTCTCTGCCTCTCAGTCACCATTAGGTAAGACTGGACATGTAACCTTTGAAAAGGAATTTTCTTACCTTATGCAATGTTTTGTAGCTAGCTGTGAGGGAAGTGGATTTCCGAGCTCTCCCTCTGCCTTGCTCCTTCTGTATCATTTCAAATGTCTTATACAGTCTCTAACTTTTATTGTTTTCTCTATCCACAGTAGTATTACTGTCACTTTCACTAAAAAAATGCTTGCTTGCTAAACAAAGTCTTTATAGATATTCACTGCATTTTATTCAGCACAATAAAAAGTATGGCATCCATAACAGACGTGTGTGTGAGTTTTTGATTTCTGTTCTTAAATTTTTGGCTGGACCACAGCAAAGCCAGCTAGCCCTATGAACACGAAAGTCTGTCCGTGACTTACTGAGTGAGTGATGAAGTTGCGCCATTGGTCAGTGGAGTGTTGGAGTTTCCCCATTGACCGTTGCGCTTTCAAAATGAATAGACGTGAACAGACAAAAAACAACAAATAATAAATGATAATAACAAATTATATCATCAGGGGGCTTTTACAGCGGTTCCATTCATTGACTGCTGCTCATTCCAAATCTATCGCATGCTAAGAACGGAATATTCTACAGGTCTTGGATACTATCTGAAGATTAAAGACTTCTGAATTCATTGATGTCCATGTCATCCATTTTTTCCATCTCTCCAAGGTAAGCAAAGTGCTTTAATATTAGACAGAATATTATAACAATCTGCCAGTAGAAGCCGCATTATGAGGAGGAAGTGTAAATAATTGGTTGTATTTAGTCTGTTGGTCAGTGGCGTGATTTGCAATTGCAAATGTTTGAGTGTTTTTCTGTTCAGTATTACAATGTCTATAAGCAAATCTAGGAAGGTTTCAATCCATCTCCTCAATCAGAACAGGCACCGTCATGTTAGTTAGTAGCCTACCATAAATTCTCAAATAGTGGTTGGGGTTTTTATTTACCTCAACTGGCCTTTATTTGAAGCAGGCTTATATTAGAGACAGGCCTTTATTTCTAATGCCCTCTGTTTGATAAGTACATTTGACCATATTCAAGGTTGGGAGGGTTACTTTAAAAATGTAATCTGATACGATTACTAATTACCTGTTAAAAAAGTGTAGTCAGTAACCTAATCCAAGTATCACAATATTAAAGTAACGTTACTTTCCGTTACTTTTGGATTACCTCAATACCAAATATGCAAATAAAGACGAGAAAAGAAATATCAATAAGACTTTTACTGAAGTCTATTCTGTAAGACTCTGTAAGACTGTAAGACCTGATATAATGTTTTATGGTCATTGTCAGGTTTATTAATAGTTTGTCCAGCTATTCCTTCCTTTCTTATGCGCGAATGCCCGTTTAGATTAATAGCTGTAATTATGCACATTTAAATGTACTTTGATAAGTATGCTATTTACACTTCACACTCAAACTAAAAATAACTGCCATTAACTTATTCTAGTCTGGGGCTGGTGTTTTTACCCACACACCATTCCGGTCACCAGCATCAATCCCAAAATATTTTTCAGTCGCCTAGTAGTAGTAATAGTAGTATTGACAGGTTAGCTACCTAACTAACGTTAAGTTTAGCTAAGTGGATTTCTGTGTAGCAGGGACGGACTGGGAATGAAAAATGGCTTTGGACTTTTTGACTCAGACTGGCCTACCAAACCCCCCCAAGTGATACACCACCACCCACACAACCTCAACCTGGATGACTAATTAGTATAATGAGTATATCAGTATGATATTATAACATTAAACAAAAACTATAATGTTAATATATTAGTATAATGTTAGTTTAATAACATAATGTATTGATTATATAATGTTAGTATGTTCATATTAGTTCATATAATAGTATACTATATATTGCTAGTATAACACTAGTATAATGACAATTCCAATTGGACAATACAGCAGTTTAAGAAATACACAACTAACATTCATCATTTTTGCAGGTTTTGTTCCTTCATTAAATCCTTGTGGAAGAAAAATGGTCCACAATGGTGGTTAGTCTCTAATGTGTTAATGCTAAGTACTAACTTGTCAATAATCAATAACCATTCATGCATAACAATGAGTTCAACATTTCTAAAGTTTGCTGCAGCATGTCAAATTTTTTTAATGTCCTGCCCCATCCAGGCTGTGATTGATCGGTTCCAGAAAAGTGACAATGATGAGCGCATCGACTTTATGAAAAGTTTCTTTCAGTAAGACACCCGATATAGTTAACAAGCCACCTTCGTTTCTGATCTGCTCCCATTTTCCCTGTTAAAGTTTAGTTACTTCATTATGCTGTTAGTACAAACTCAACACTTCCTGTATCCTTTCAAATTCAAAGCATTCTAACATTTCAGTGGACAGAATCCTTTCAATTTAACACGGCTTTTATTGTGAAACATTTGCAGGACCGTGTTGTGGAAAATTGTGCTGTGACTTGCATGGTTCCGATATGGCACTTTAAATGTATGCTTTTGATATCTTGTGGCACTTTTACATCACTACAAAATACAGTTTGACTGAGACACTGACAGAAGTATTGAAAACACCATGAATATATTGTTGAATTTATTAAATTAAAGCAATGAAAATGTACATTATGCTAAGTTGGCATGCACATTATATTACAGGCACTAAGAGTTTCAACCTTGTTTATTTGTTATTTATTTGTTTGTGTAGAAATTTGATCAACATCTTGTCTTTGTTTACCTAAATTGGTTTACATGTGTCTTGGTGGTAGTTGTTACATCTGAAACAATTCCACTTCATGTTCTACGTGATCATCACCCCTTTCTTCCATCTTTCTCTCTGCGGCAATAGTACAAACATTCTCTGGTCACCTCCTGGCAGCTTCATAATATCCGTTTCTATGGCGTTTCTGGTGGTCACCCAGTTATGGTGCACCTCTCCTTCCCAAGCGCTGTCTATGGTGGCCACCCAGTGACGGTGCTCCTGTCTCTCTCCTGGTGCCGTTTTCCGGTGGTCTCCTGGTTATGGGAGCGGTTGTGACTTCCTATATCGATGTATTACTTGCGGGACTTGAGAACTAACAAGCCTCGATTGGGGAGTGTATTGAGTGTGGACCTTGAAAGTTGGCTATTAGTGGGTGAGACTGCTCAAATCCTCCAGTCAGAGATGGTATCTCTCCTTGCCTCTGGTGCAGTGAATTAGCCTTAGGTGGTGAGACGTTTGGAAAGTTCCAAAAATCAAACTCCAACACAGCAGGGTATTACTTAAATCTGTGAACTCCTTAAACTTCAATGACAGCAATACATGTTTTTCTTTCACTCTTACAGCCGCTATATCCTGGTTCTGATAGTCTCGCGGTCTTTCCAAACATAACACAACAAAGAAACAAGAGCGCCCCCTCATGGACAAAATAAAACACTAACACATTACAACAAACATCACATGCATTATGAACCACAAACATTACAACCATCTTTTCCTTACTTTTTTTAAAAAACAATAACTGTTAGCCAGTCCACCTCAAATCTTTCTTTTGCATTATACCTTCCAGTCCGTTCACAATATTCAAAGTCAGTGAGGTATGACAGGGGTCTTCTGTTTATCTTGACTGGGTATCTACGAACAGGTGACTGTGACCCAGGGAGGCCAGGGGCTGAGGGTTCTGGGGTTTGTTCAGGAAGTATTTCAGTCAACTCCATGACATCTTGTCCACCATCCATGACTTTAAACCCACATGACTGAGAGTGATGATTTTCAACCATCGGTAGAGTCTTAAAGTGGGATGAGTTTCTGGTGATAACATGGTCGTTGCATTTGCCTGCCACCATGGAATCTTTGACAGCAATGACCTTGTATGGGTGGGAATCGTGAGCAGGGCATAGCTTCCCTTCCTTTCTTTGACGACACAGGACCGTTTTGCCCACTTTCAGAGCTGAAGGAGCAACATGGCGTATCCTGTCAGCATTGTGTTTCATCCTGTTCTTTGCCACTGCGTCTGCTTCTCGTAGCTTGGCATCAGTCTGAGACCGGAAGGGAGGAGGAGATTCAGGCAGCTTGATTCTATGGGACCTACCAAACAGCACTTCAGCAAGAGCCATTCCAGTCGAGCAGTGAGGCGTGGCATGGTAGTCGCAGATGAACGCGTACAGTCTGTTTCCATGGACGACCTTCAACATGGGCAGCACATATAGTCTTTTCAAGGGTATACATAAAACGTTCGGCCTCTGCATTGGCCTGAGGCCACAGAGGAGTGGACCATTGTCTGTGTTGACCTCAAGTGGAAGTCGAGAATATTTTGTCGAGTTTGGGAATTGTGGCTCTGGCTGACATGGACTGTGGAATCACCACCTGTGGATACCTGGAGTATTCATCAATGACCACCGAGAGGTAGTCACCAGAGGGGAGTGGACCACAGAAATCCACACCAACTTTTTACCACGGTGATGATGGTAGCTCAGACATGCAGAGAGGTTCTCATGTTTGACTGGGCACAACAGCCTGACATAGGATGCAGCCAGCTATCATGGTTTCTGCCTGTCTGTCAATGCCAGGGAACCAGGCTTTCTCCCTTATCAACTTCTTAGTTTTGACCACCCCCTGGTGGCCTTCATGTGCAAGTGATATTACCCTGATTTGTAAAGAATGGGGGGCAACAATCCTCGTGCCCGGTAGCACAGTGTCATCAGTAGCTGTCACTGTCAGTTCGTCTTTGATTTTCTTGAATGACATTAGAGAAGCAACATCAACTCCATCAGCAAAATCCTCCTTTTCAGACAGTGACCTTCACGAGCCTTCTCTGATGAGTTGAATGACTTTGCATAGAGTGGGGTCAGCTTTGGTTGCATCCTGAATTTCAGCCAGTGTCATTGCCTTGGGGACAGCATTTTCAGTAACAAAGTTCACGTATTCTTCTGCTTGTCTGTCAGTGTTTGAAGTGTCCTGAGAGATATGTGATCCTTGTGCAGGGTGGCGTGACATATTGTATATCACTGAGTTGTTCTCACCAGACTTGTAACGGACTGTGTAGTTGTAAGGCTGCAGACATAGACTCCAGCGTTCTATGCGAGCAGGTGGCTTGGACTTGGGGTTGCTGAAAATCCATTCCAAAGGTTTGTGATCACTGACAAGGGTAAAGGTACATGTGGAAATGTTCACAGCCCCATACAATGGCAAGAGCTTCATGTTCTGTTTTGTGAATATTTTTGTTCAATGGGGGACAGTGCTCTACTTGCAAAGCTTATCACTCTAGCCGGTTCATTTGGGTCATTTCTTTGTGCCAAGGCCCCAAGACCTACTGGACTTGCATCAACTACGAGTTTAGTTACTTTGTTTGGGTCAAAGTAGGTCATCACAGCATCACTTGTTAGATTTTGTTTCATCTCATTAAGAGCCCCCTGGTGCTCTTCTGCCCAAGTCCAATGAGCAGTCTTTTTTATAAGTTCCCTCAAAGGTTGAGTTATTGTGGCAAAATCCTTGATGAGACGGACACTGTAATTTTCCATGCCAGGAAGACTGCAGACCTCACTGGCATTGGTTGGGGCAGCGGTGTCATGAAGCGCTTCAACCTTCTTGGGATCAGTAGAGAATCCTCCATCTGAGAATGTGAACCTGAAGAAGTCCAGAGTGGTTTGTGCGCATGAGCACTTGGCCTTGTTGAGAGGCAGGTTCTTCTCCTTCAGTCGCTGAAACGTTGCCCTAACAGCTTGATCATGGGCAGCCCTCGTTCTGCCAAACACCAAAATGTCATCACTTAGGTTGATGACTCCCGGGATGCCATCCAGGGCTTGTTGAATGGCATTTTGGAACACCTCTGCAGCCGAGGAAACTCCAAAGCTCAGTCTTTTGTAACGCTGTAGTCCTACATGAGTGGAGAATGTTGTGATGTATCGCGTGGATGGCTCTAGTTCTAGCTGATGATACCCACAGTTTAAATCCAGCTTTGAGAAGAACCTGGCTCCATTGAGTGATTGTATCGTCGTCATCTACTGTAGGTGTGAGATGTCTTTCTCGTTTGATGGCCTGATTTGGTATCCTCATGTCCACACAAATGCGCACTGCTTCCAGGTCTTTTGGCTTTGGAACAGGAACGATTGGAGAAACCCATGGAGTGGGGCCATCCACCTTCTCAATGATGTCAAGGTCCTCCTGATGTTACAATTCAGCCTCAATTCGCTTCCTTACATGTTTGCCAGGAGTGCGCATTGAGCGTAGACCAAGTTGACTAACAGCAGACGTCACTCCTGTCTTTCCCATTTAAGACATGCGGTAGAAATGCCGGAAAAACTTAATAAAGTTGTCTGCTAGTTGGATTAGCACACTAAGCTAATTCCCATGAGGCTGGTAGTACACAAGGAAGTGGGAGTGCTTTGGGGTTGTTGCCATTTCCCATTGATCCATCAATGCCAGTATGTCAGGGTGGTGGCATTTTAATGCCATTAGAAGATGGTCATGATAAGCGTGTTGTGTTTGAGACATCAATGTGCTATATTGTCCAGGGTGGACCCACATTCATGCATGGATTATTTTATAATGCCTGCAAATACCACAGAGGCCCGTTGCTGCCTCTTTGGAGGTCCCTCTCTTTCTGAAGTTCCCAAGAAAAAATTGGCAAATCCATACCTCAGCCATTGCCAGAGGCCCCAGCTGCAGGCTTTTCGTAGGCATAACAACCAGCAATAAGAAAAAAAAGAATCAGCTACCCAGGCTCAGAATTCCTCAAGGTGACTGCTTTCCTCCTGACAATTCCCAGAATCGAGCCAGGCAGTGACCCATGTTAGCCCATTACAAAACAACATGGTTGACTTTGGGTACAGACCTGTGGAAGCAGAACAGGGGAGCTGAATTTGTTAAGTTGTAGAATGCTGACGATTCCCAGGGTGAGGCAGGCCATCACTGCAGTGGACTGGTCTGCCCCCATTGACGTCAATAATGCATACTTCCAGATGCCCATCTGGCAGGAACACGGTATAATATTTGGGTTTTGGGTCCTGCCGTTTGGTGCTATGCCATGCCAGTCCTAGCACCCATGAGGCAGCAAGGGTTCAGGATCCTCAATTACCTCAGTGATTGGCTGGTCCGTGCAGTCTCTGAAGAGCAATGCCATAGTCATGTAACTCTGCTCTTGGAGCATCTTCAAAACCTGGGCCTGCGTCTGAACAACTAGATAAGCAAGCTCCAGCCTTCCCCGTGCCAGCATTCTTGGGCATGGTTCTGGACTACAATAGGGCGACCATTGTACTCCGGAGAGGCAGCAGGCCAAAGCCTGCCTGTGCTATTTCCAGCTGCATTCCCAGGCCAACTGGAGCTCTTCACCCCGCACTCTGGCAGTTTCATTGTTAGTACTGACATCCCAGTGAACAGCAGCCTACATTAACAGACGGGGGGCTAGGATCCCCCATCTTATGCAAGCTGGCAACCAAACTGTAGTGGTGGACTCACCCCCTCTCCTCTGCTCATTTGGTGGTCGAGGAGATCTGGTGTTGCTTTGGCAGGGTAGAAGTCGACTTGTTCGCTTCTCCCTGAAAAATGACAGTCTGGGGTGGGATGCTCTGGCACACCCATGGCCGCAGGGTCTGCTCTCTGCCTTCCCTCCTTTCACTCTTCTCCAGTTTCTTCTTTGAAGGGTTCAGGTGGAAGGGATGAGGCTGATTTTGGCTCCACATTGGCACCACGTGCGGTGGTTTTCAGTGATTCTGCTCGTGGATACCATAGAATCCCTTGCTTCGAAAGGATCTGCTGTCTCAGGCAAGTAGGACCTCATTCCAACCCTTCCCGACAGGGTTCAGGTTGGTGACCTGGCTTTTGGCTTGCCGGAGCCTCTAGTAAGGACTATCAGAGTTTGGTTACCTGAACTGCTGTCTTTGGAACAAGCCGGGTAAAATAGTTGGCATTGCCAGCAAAATTATTGGGAAGCCCTAGATGAAGCTGAGCAAGCTGTATACTGTCAAGACAAGAGATAAAGTCTTAAGCATCATGATAGATAGTTCTGATCTGTTGTTTTCTCAGTCTGAGAAAACGCTGGGATTTCCTTTGGTAACCAAAAATATTTTTAAGTTCCAAGTGCAATCAGTATTTTAAACTAAAAAATAGGAAGATTAATTATCTGTTTATTTATTTCAAATCCAGTGAATGAATCTTCTCTGAAGTTGTTGTCCACAGAACCCTCTGTGTCAGGGGACAGGTTCTGGTAAAACTCATGGATCAACCTCCCCCAAATTCTAGTCCCACACTCTACACTCCAGTCCCCTAATGGAACTTGGGAGGATAATTTACGACAGGTCTAACTTGATAAACCAAAAACCCCGTATCTCAGGATGGTGTCAGGAGGTTCCCTTTGTCTTCTGAACTCAGAAGACATGTGCGGTGTCTTCTGAACTCAGAAGACAAAGAACTATCTGTCCAATACAAAATTGACTTTAATTTGACTCTACATTCATTACCTGTCATGTTTAAAGAACAATATAGTAAGACTGCAAACCTTTGTTGTACTACACTGACTTTGATGCAAGCACCATAGACCCTAAATTTACAGGAACAGATTGCATAAATCCACTAATCTATAAAAGGTAATGACGTGATGTTTGGTCTTTTTCTAGAGCTAATGAAACATGAAATTTGAATATGCATTTATACAGCAAGTAAGTTGATTGTAGCTTAAGGAAAATGTAAGTTGAAATGCCAAAATCTTGCATGCTCTAAAGTAGTGCGCCTGTGTGCCTGATTGACCCCTCTCTGCATTCCAGAGATAGTAATCACTGAATGAACTGTAGTACAGTGGAACCCACTTATAGTGAACACGGTTACAGTGATCAACCGCTTATATGGATCAAAACGCTTGGGACAGAATCATTCCTATACAAATGCTGTTTAAATAATTTGCTTATAGTAATCGTGTTCAATAATATAGTGTTCATTTTGGGTCTTTTCATACATGACAACATATGGAAAAAAAATTTAAAACTATAGTAATTCTATTTTTTACTTTACTCCCATGATATTTTGCCTTGCGGTAACCCATCTGCTTCCAGCTGGCTACCTGAGGCTTGTGCGGCGTGCACATTGAAATCGTGATGGGAAAAAGAACGTAATTTATATATATTGGTCTGTTTTAATCTCTTGAGTTCAGTGTTTTTCATTTATAGTCATCACAGGGGGTGTGTTGATGTCGATGTCATACGTTTGTAGCTAGGACACCCACAACTCTCATGATATTTTTGTCCATTCAAATCTCGTTAAATACTTTATTATTCAAACATTTTAGAAGAATGTTGCATTAAATTTCAGTTTTGTGAAGCTGTGGAGTTAATCACACGATACTTGATGTATTTTCAAGGATGTGCTGGGAAGAAACAAATAGGACCTGTGCATATCCTAGCAGTTATCAGTAGACAGTTCTACAGAGAGAATATTATAATATAATGAGTACCATTGCTGCAAATTTAATACATTTGGAGGTTTTCATCTCATAAGTATTAGCTTTTTTGCTGCAGTTAATGCACAGTGTAATTTATTTTTCTGATAACCATTTAAACTGAGAGAAGAATCATAATTTAACACTATAACATTTGGAACACGAGGTATACTAAACCCTACAACATCTGAAATCATGCTTGCAACTTTATATTATTATGATATTATTTATCCCCAGGGTATTACCATATAATATGGATGTAAGTGCTTGTCTTATTAAGAGTGCATAAAGGACAAACTGGGCTTGTAGTTATTTCTAACTGGCAGCGCTTCCACTGTGATAAATAGAACTCAACATATGAATACATTGTGTTCCAAAGCCTATATTTTGCATAGTGTGCCACAAGACTCAAGGCGCTTAAAGGCCTTCTCAGCATCTAGTGACAATACTGCACAAGGTGATGTTGTGGATTATGCCAAGTGAACAATATGTAGAAGCCGTCTTATGTTATCAGATGAAAATCTACTCTTAAAAAAAACTGACTGATCCAGGTGCACTAAAACTGTCAAAATATTATCTCAATAACGTGCCAAAACATGAACATATAATTTTATATAACTATTAATACAAGATATTGGTGCCAATTTGAGCATAAATAGCAACATTAATGTCTCCATGAAAGCCCCCTTCTCTGAATGGCAGTATGTGTCATCTTACATAAATAAGGACCTCGGGCTGACACGTTAAACAAAATTCAACGGGAATACCATCCACACCATGTAATTTCCTCTGCTTCATGATTTTCAGAGCGTTGTTAGATCTATAGTTGTTGATAGTCATGTCCATTAGGTCATACCTAAAGAGACAGAATCAACACTGTTCACATGCCAGTATTTCATAATAATGAAATGCCACTATACTAAAATGGGTTCTGTAGAAAAATGTTTCTTAAAAAATGAAAACAAAAATTATATGAAGTAAAGCAATAAACCCCAGAATCTCATCACGCTGTATTAAATGTGTAGGTATGGAATGGATTTGAGAAAATAGGTTTTCTGTATACATGTATCCAGTTCCTGTGCGTCTGTGTAACTGGAAAGTACAGTATGTCACCATGTAGGCGTATTCAGACAGGTTCTGATAGGATTGAATAGACTTTTAAAGATTTGGGCCTCCCAGGGCCACGCTGCACGCTCTCCGTCCTTTCAGACTCAGACTCTCCATAACATCTCTCTCCTTCCCTTCTTTTCTCTGTGGGGCTCAGGAGGATGTGACCACCTTGGAGACCTGGACCTCTGACCTTAATGGGATTTTTCTGCGAAAAAAGGGGCTCCCTCCCTCACATCAAAGCTGGCCAACTTGCTGTTCCCTGACAGACTCCGTCACTCAGCAGCCATCCCCCCTCCACCACCCGTTGTTAGTGCCAGCGCTCATCATAAAGCCTTGTGCTAATTCCTCCCGATTGACCCATGAAGAGGAGGAGGTGTGTGTGTGGAGTGGAAGTGGTGGGGGTTGTCTATTGGCTGTGTGGAGCAGTTTAATACACATCTTAAGATTACTACTCTGTTTCATACAAGCATGATAATAACAAATAGCTTACCTCAGACTAGCATGATAATGGCTCATTTATACTACAGTGGTAACAGTGGTATCTATTGTTTAATGGTGACAGTGTGTTGCTGTAGAGAAGTAGTAATGGTTTGAGATTCTGATATGGTATGTCTTCATGCAATGCTGTTTCCTAATAATTATGTTAAAGCAGAAGTAGGTAACCTGTATAAAAATAACTTTTTGTCATATATATAGATAATATGTGAAAAAAATCAGGCTCCTCTGGCTCCACCTACTGCTCCTAATGTTATTTGCAAGCTTTGTATCTTTAGTGAGCGGACGCAATGGTGGACAAACAACCACCAAACATCTGATTCACAACTGTTAAAGGTGACGTCTTATGCTCACTTCGAGGTTCATACTTTTATTTTGGGTGTCTACTAGAAAATGTTTACATGCTTTAATGTTAAAAAAAACACGTTATTTTTCTCATACTGTCTGTTGCTGCAGCACCTCTGTTCACCTTCTTCTGAAATGCTCCGTTTTACTGCCTGTCTCTTGAAGGCCCCCCTTCTGAAAAGCCCAGTCTGCATGACTTGGCATTGGAGGAGATGCTATCCCTGATAAATACAGTGTGGGAACAAGGGCTAATCCTGGTTGAGTGGAAGCATGCAGTGGTCATTCCGATTTTGAAACCTGGGAAGGAAGTCGACAGTCCTGGACCATACAGGCCAATTGCCCTTACAGCAGTTATTTGTAAGATAATGGAAAGAACTGTTACTGACCAGCTTGAGCACAGACTGGAGCAGAGAGGGTACTTTTCTCCATTTCAAAGTGGGTTTAGACTAGATAGAGACATTAAGAGAGCTCTAGTGATCAAAGAGGTGGTGTCTTCCTAGATATAGAGAGGGCCTATGACATGCTATGGAAAGCGGGATTGGTAATTAAGTTACATGATG
>NTHP01000221.1:342929-390123 GCA_003416845.1 Oplegnathus fasciatus | reverse complement strand
GGGTCGTCAAAGTCCCAGGAGGAGCAGGCGAGCAGGCAGCAGAGGCCCAATATCGACCGCCCGGTCGAGCAGCAGTAGCACATTGTTTAGCCTCCCACCGCTGTGAATGGGTGAGGAGTCAATATTGAGACAGGGAGCCACCATGCAGGCAAGGCTTTGTCAAAACCAGGAGCCCTCAGGTTTATATAAAGCACACCGCAGGAGGAGCAGAGAAGCTGAAAAGAAGAGGATCTAAAATGAAACATTTCAGTGAAAGTGTCTCCTCTCGCAGCATCTCACCCTCAAAAATCACATAAGACTTGAACTTGTTGCTGCTTTTGTTACCCTCTCTCTCTATTTCTCTCTCTCTCTCTCTCTCTCTCTCTCTGTCTCTCTCTTGGCTCCAATAAACCTTTCTTTTCTTACAGGAAAAGTATTTATTGTAAATTTGGTTTTATCGTTTATTTATTGCCTTTATATGGCTGTGCCGGGCGGAGGGCCAGACAGAGAGCAGGGGCTGACCCAGAGCAGCTTCCAGCCCGGTTGCTTAACTTACACACAGGCTATTTATACTCTGATGGAAGCAGAGGACAAGCAGATGAGCTCTGTGGTGATGCAAAGGTCTGCTGAACGATAGATATGACAGGAGAAACATCTCTATGTCTCGCTCTGGCTCTGGGTCCCCCCTCCCTCTGTGTGTGTGTGTGTGTGTGTGTGTGTGTATAATGAGCTGGCTCTCTGCCCTGGGCTTCGGGCTCAGATGTGACCGGCTCCTCTATCAATAACCTGATCAATTGGGGAGCCGTTAAACCTTCTGTTCTCTGCATGTTGTCTGGGGCTGGACCTTGACTTTAGAGCTCTCTCTCACTGTCACACAAACAACGGTTTATGATTTATCTCACACATTTGGCAGGGGTCTCCTGGGATTTGGTTGATTTTTAAAAAGCACATTCTGTCACATCAAAGCTGTATGAGGCAACTTTGCAGGCACACTAGTAGCTTGGCATAGCATTCACAGTGTTTCATTCAACTTCTTGGAAAACTGCAACCTTTTTGACTTGTGACCCCTAACCTTAAAGAGGCACACTCATTTTGTATAACACTCCCATGAAGTTGGGGGAATGCAAGAGACAGATTAATGTCAATGGTCAAAATTGAAGCAGCAGAGTCCGAAATATCCTGACTTATAAGTCAGGATATAAGTCAAGTTCCAAAAAAGCTAGATACTACATTTCCCACAGTGCAACTCAATAGCGGCTTTCATTAGAGAATTATTACCTGGTAAAGGAGTCAGTATGCTTCAACATAGTGCTACCACCACTCTTTATTAAGAGTAGGCTTCCGAGTATAGTCACTCGGCCAACACTTCACATGTGGTTGGACGACACAACTAGTTTTACACATAACCCCAGCCTTAATATGATCAGATGACATCATCAGGGTTATTTTCTAAGACTTGACAAAGCTCCAGAAGATGTACTCCTCGTGATGAGTAAACTGATTTTCATGTGTAAAACTGGCGACTCATCGTCACCGGTTCCTTACGCCGATGGGTTATGACCAGATCAAAAGTGATATTTCTTTCCCTGCTGTATTTGAGATTTTTAAAGGACTGAAAATGTAGAACTATCTAATAATTCATAAATGGAAAAAAAGATATGACATTTTAATTTTGTGTCAGATAAATGTTTTTTTTTTCTGTTGTTATCCTTTTGCGACCTGTCAGATTTATCTAGCGACCCCTTGGGGGTTCCATATATTAGGAACCACTGGAGTAGGCTCATTATGCCTTCATAAGTGTCACCGTGTATGCATGGATGGCAAAACATTCATCATTTTGTCCCACTACAGGTGTAAAACAGGCTAAACTACATAAAAATAGTAAATGTGGAATGCAGACCTGTTATTGAAATATGAATATGAATATATATATACAGTATATACAGTACAGTGTATATATATGAGCAATTCTTGTAACGTGACACAAACTGTGGTCTGTGATCTCTTAAAGGCCACTAAATAGGCAAGAGGGAACAGATGTAACACTGATGAATCTTTCCAATCCTCTGGAAAAAGTGCTGGCTCACTGCAGTTAGGAAACAGCTTCATCCTGGGGATGCACCAGTCCAACTTTTTCTCTCCAGTTACCAATTCTGATACCTCAACTCAGGGTATGTGCTGTTAAGTGCCAATCCATTACCAGTGAGTTATTTAAGATGTAAACCTCACTGTGTAGAGCTCACTGGAGTCATTTTTATGTAAGAGGACATGAAGTCAGGGATTGCTGTGGCACTAAAAACAGAGTGATATAAAGTCAGTATGGGCAATGAAACTGATCCAGCTGTTCAGAACAGTGCATCCCTCATCATTAGGGTTCGTTAAATCCACTGGGACTAAGGTCGAATTGGGTATTGATTGTTGATGTTTGTGCAGATGCAGACGAGTGCGCAGAAGGTTCAGATGACTGCCACATCGACGCCATCTGCCAGAACACGCCCAAATCCTTCAACTGCATCTGCAAACCGGGTTACAAGGGAGATGGCAAGCAGTGCGAGGGTGAGTGGCCTTTCTACTTTATCACATTTCTTTTTCACTCACTTCCCTTCATCTTTGCTTTCTGGCCTTATTAACTCTCAGTACCTAAAATGGATCTTGGCTGAACCAACTACAGGTGAAAGCACATTCAGGACTGGCTATGATTTAAGCATTAGGCTTATAACATGTGTGTTTTTAAAGGCAGATCCAAAGCCAATCTACGTCACAAGTTCAGCTTTTGCTGCAAGGTTGAAGTCAAGAACACAGAGATTGAATCCAACAGAGTGGTGTTGGACCAGTCAGTGAACTGTGGTTTGAGATGAGTGTTGAGACAATGATGTAACTGCAAGGCTTCAGTATGCTTCAAAAAAGGGCTTGTCGGACTGACTCGGGATTCGAATGAATGCGTTTAAAGAGAGACTGTGCAAAAGTGTGTGTTGTTACTCCTATTGGTACGTTTCATTGCATTGAAGCAACAAAAGACACAGAGCTCTTGGACAAGTATTTGGTGAGGAGTGGGATGCAGCCAGCAGGAGGCTATGGTGGCTGGCTTTTGACCTCACCTTCGAGTGTAGCTATTCAGAACATCTTTGCCCTTAGACGTGGTCGGACAGCACGTTAGTGAGTGAGTTTATAAAAAGCAAACTGTGGCCTTCACAAACCTCCTGAACAAATATTTCAAATATGTGACAGGCATAAGATGAATGATAATTCAGCAGGTACCTGATTCTGCAGTGCACAACTTTATGTCCAATGCCAACACTCAGAAAGTAATGTTTTATTTAGCGAGGCAGAAAATAAGACTGTGGTGGATGGTTGAGACTGGAGTATCCTGTCACACATGAGTGCTGTAGTTAATGTTGGAGTTTGGTTTTAAACTGTATCTATGGTTCACTTAACCTTAACCAAGCATTTTAATTTTCATAACTCTAACCCTAAGCAGATGTTGGCAATAGTTAATTTGCCATAATCATGATCTGTTCCTAACCATAACCATACAGTAGGGAGAGGTGCAGTCAGGTGTAGGAAGAAAGTTCATGTGGATGTTTCAAGAAAAGACCTGTCCATCATAGCCAAAGGAGTGTGTTGATTTTATTTTTCTGCGTAGCAACTAGAGATGTTCACAGCCGATCCCAAGAATCGGTATCTGGGTCAACCCGACATATTTTAATGGATTGCATCAGCTAAAATAAACCCAATCAAATGCCAATCCTTTCTTTACTGAAGATTACTGTATTTTCTTCACCTCAGCCTGCTACTGTTGCAACGCTACTCTCCTTAATGACAGCCGGGCTCTACAGTGCAAGCACTTCGCTGAATACAAGTGAAAATTAAGGGTGCAAAGTGATTCTCACTTCTGACAAAATACACAGATTGACTCCGATGCCAACAAATCTGTCATCGAATCTGTTCTCTCTCCTCTCTTTCTTATTAGCAATAACCAGTGTACAAAACATTCAGGTAACAGCTCCCCCCCCACACACACCCTCCATACCCCCCTCGCCACCACCACCATCACCCTCCCCACTCCCCCCTACAAGCTCTCCTAATTAACGGGGAGGAAGTGGACCGAGTGAGGGTGTTAGGGTGAGACGGGGGCAGCACCTGGCTGTGTTTTCACACCTCCACTCACTTCTGCCTCAAAGCACACCACAGCTGGAGCTTCGTCGACTGCACAGATATGCTCTCCCTCTCTCTCTCTGTTATGCTAAGCCCCAGCTCACTCACATTTATTTACACACTCACACACACACACATACACACACACACACACACACAGTGAAATCCTGTAATCTTTTCCCATGTACAGCACGCTCCACTGCCCATAACAAGACAGATTGCCTTTATATAAATCATGCTACAGTCCTTTTGCATTTTTGAAACCGTAATGGCATGAAAGCACAATTCCGGTGGTCTTATTTTTGAAGTTTTAGCCATTATTCAGCTATGATAACATTGTACTCAACAAATTCATTGCTGAGATCTGGGAAGAAGGTGACATCGCTTGTAAGTCCATCTGGCCAATAAACATAACTAGTCAGATGATCAGACAGGTTGTAAACAAGCCAACCGTTTAACCAGATTATCAAAACCAAGTTCTAATAAACTGGAATTACGCTTAAAAAGCAAAATCACAAGCTTCATTTTCCTATGTTTTTCCCACTATACAGTACATAGTTTTGGAGTTGCCAAAACAATCTCACCTCAAGGTCCATTCAGTAGTTGTTCTGGACCTTTTGATCATAATTAATGGTTTTCATCAGTGGATAGACTATAGATAGAGATTTACAATTTTTCCAATCACCTTTAAGTGAGAAGTGTAACAATGTGATGTGCTTTAAAGCAATCAGTCATCAATTTTCACTAGCTGTCTAAATGTACATCAAACTGACCATCATAGCATTGATCATAGAGCCTGACAAACTATTCATTAAACAACAATTAACATGTAATAACTACCTGAATGTATGTGGACAAAACAAAAGAACTGATCATTACCACATCACACACACCCCACACTGGGCTGAACCCACCTCCCTCAACAGGTGAGCAGCTTCAAATATTTTGGACTCATCACCATCACAGTAAACTGAGTTTTGATCAACACATCACTTGTATCCATAAACGATCCCAGCAAAGACTCCATGTCATCCATAAACTCACATCACTCTCTGTTGCCCCCACCTACTGTTGTTGCTTTACAAAAGCATAATTCAGCCCATCCTGTTGTACTGCAATCTCACATACTGCCTCCAAAATCATCTGCCCTCCCACACCCAATATCTCAGACATGAACCACAGAGCCAGAACTCACAATACCAATCAACACTTCACATTACTTCCATCTGGTCGGAGATACAGGACTTTAAAATGGAGAAGAGCCCGCTTCAGCAGGAGCTTTGTTCCTTCTGCCATAGCAGCCCTGAACAATCTGCCTCGCTGACACTGTTGTGAGCTGAGATGAATATGAATGTAGAAATGAAGGCTTTATGTATTGTCTATATCTGTTTGTTGCTGTCTGTTTCTATGTTGTACTTGCTGTGAAAACAAATCTCCCTCTGGGACAATAAATCTAAATCGAGTAATGTTGTGAGCTGTCTTGCCTCAGCGGGAGGGTTCACAGAGGTCTCTGTCTGACCAGTTTCAGTGCAAAACTATCCACCTCTTTATTAAAACCCAGGGCTCTAAACCAGATTTCTAGATACTAATAGCTAACTCTGCACTTTGAGCTAAAACAAAGGTTTCCATCTTGTGATCTATAGAGCCGAAGTGAAACAGAAACTTACAGGTTCTGTTCCACAAGTAAGAAAACCTCATTCAAAACTCCACTGACATTTGTAGCAAGGCAAATTATTATGTAGAATATATATAAAAAGTTGGCAAAATTAATTTAGAAAAGCGTAAGGCCAGGGGGTCATCTTGGGTATATTCATTTGTCATGTGCTTGTGGTTCATGCTTTTTCCTATCTATATTTTTCATTTTTATAGACACTTATGATGTCTTTTCTCCAATACACCTTACCTAGAAATATGAGACATATATCATTCACTCCCCTGCCCAGTTAGTGTCAGTCAGTTCAGCACACCTGCAGAGCAGCTGCCCTCCCCACTCAACTCCTATACCAGCCTACATGAGTCTCATGCTTTACCTGTAAGACTCACGTTTTAATGCCTTTGTTCATCATCAGATTTCCAAACAGGCAAAGAAATAAAAAGTGTGTGTCCTGGTCATTGTTCATTTATAAAATCCTAGCGCAACACTGAGCATCTCTCCCGCAGGGCTGCTGACAGTGCTGTCAGCCACAGGGAAACTCGCACTGGATGGCACTTGAGGAGGTGGATGGCACTTAAGTACCCACACTGGTAACTTATCATGGGAGCTGTAGTTTCTTTTGTATGCTAACAAATAATCATTGTTTAACTTTGTTAAAATCACTATGGTTTCAGCTTCTAACAGCAACAGCTGTAGTGGATGCCGATTTAGAAAGTATGGAAAGTAAACCCCAGGAACATGTTTCATTTTTTGAAAGACATGCTGAATGACATTGAGTTACAGAAGCTAGTGGAACAGAGGCTAGCTGAGACGTCATGGCTTCGGCTCTGTATAGAACATTTTCCAGCCATTACAGTTGGTTTATAGCACAAAACAAGTTCTCATGTTGATCTTCCCATAAGCGCTCTGTCTTTTTGTTTTTTTTCTACCATCTGCGCGTGCTGGTATCTCATGATGACGCCATTTTTGGTTGAACTGGCCCGTTAGATGTGCATGATTATTGATTGTGTAATTATGCACTCCACTGTCTTTTCTGTTTGCCATATAATATGTGATTTATTACACTGGACAGACAGACAGAGAAACACACACATACACAGTCTGAATGAGGCGTCCTGAATAACAACAGCTCCCCTGTCTTCTGAGAGGAGACAGCAGAAGGTTCGGGCTTTTCGGGAATATGATCTTCCTCCCATAAAGCTGTTGTCTGAACAGACCTGTCCTGCCAGCCACTTTTTATTACATCACTTCACCCAGGCCAACATTTGAATCAGTGTGTGTGTTTCTGTGTAAGTGTGTGTGTGTGTGAGTGTGTGTGTGTGAGTGTGTGTGTGGGAGTTGTACTCTGCTTTGATGGAGCTTGAATGTCAACTGTGTTTTATTACATCACTGTTCTACAACATTTGAATGTTTCTGTGTGTATGTATGTGTGTGTGTGTGTGTGTGTCAAAACACACTCTCTGCCTTTTGCCTCCTGACTGTACGTTAAGATCCATCGAACTCCCCCGAGTGATAAGGCAACAGCTCATGACAGGGACGTCAAATGAAGACAGATGGTGGATGGGAGTTGACCCCTGACCCCGGTGATTAGATATGGGCGCTGTAATTGGCCGGCTGTGTTTTCCATCAACAGGCATTACGGGCCACTTTACTGGCCAGCACCATTAGCGGCTCTGCTATTCCTGGAAGCACCTGGAAGCAGCAGAGCGTCTGTGCTCGCTCTCGCCATCCCTCAGGTCTTCTCTGCATCTTTATTATTAGCATCATTCCACATCAGCAGACTCAACAGTCTGGTAAAACATGCTGTGGATTATGAGAAATTGGATAAAACTGAGGGTTTGTCATAGACTTTTTACTCCTCAATCCTCACAAGTGCATTGGCTCAGAAATGTATGATCTTTCCACATTGTTATCTCTCATTTGTCATCTTATCATACTTTTCTGTCTAGAGCACCTGCATTTATTCGGAGATCTCTAGATGCACTCCTCATACTCCATATCCTTGGATGCAATGTAATTTTGGGTTGTGAGCCTAGAATGATATAACATCTAGGCCTAGTTTATGTGTGCATAGTCAACGGTAACAAAACTGAAAAGGTGGACCTAATTAAAAATAATGTCCTGGGTGTGTGGTTCCTCTACCTGCCTGATAACACAAACCTTATCATAGTTTAAATTCTCAGTTCACCACTGAGATCCATCATCCTCCAGACGAAGTAATCTGGTAACCTACAGCTCCTTGACAGAATTCTGAAGGGAATACTCCTTAACACTCAGAAAATGTCTCTCCAACCCATCAAATTAGTATTTGGTCTCTTAAGAGGATTATTTATCAATTTCATTTCAGTGTGCATACAAAATAACAACTACCCTAAACAACATTACATTACATTACATTTATTTAGCTGATGCTTTTATTCAAAGCAACTTGCAATAACTGCATTCAACCAAATGGATACAAACAAAAAGTATAAAAAATCATGCTACTACATCAAACTTCAAATAATGCAAGTACAAAAACTTCAAGAGCTACATTAGCTACATTCGCAGCATGGTACAGCAGAGGACAGGGAGGCTGCTCTCGCAGTGTGGAGTTCCTCTGTGACGGCAAGGAGAGCAGTCTTGGTTGAGTGGCCCACCTTGAATCCAGACTGGTAAGGGTCCAGAAGGTTGTTCTGGTGGAGATATGCAGAGAGTTGAGTAAAGACAGCACGCTCAAGTGTTTTAGAAAGACATGGCAGAAGATGCAGGTGGTGGGGAGTACCCAGGGTTAGTACCTCATTGGGAGAAGGGNGGGGGGGGGGGTGAAGAGTGTATGTCATCAAACTTTTAGTAGTTAACAAAGTCGCTTGTAGAAGGAGGAGGGAGGTGTGGGGAGTAGGTGGATCAACGGGGTAGAGAAGATAGAAAAGAGTTTCTTGGGGCTGGAGAAGGAATTGGGGTTGGGAAAAAAAAAGAATTTTGGATTAAAAGATAAGGAGGCGGAGAAAGAGAAGAGAAGATACTGATACTCAAGCCTCAGGGCACTTGGATTTCCACCATTTTCTTTCAGCTGCTCGTAGGGTGGTTCTGTCAGCGCACACTCAGTCAGACAACCACGGAGCTGGAGGGGTCTAGCGAGCCTGCCGAGAGGTGACAGGACAGAGAGAGTCCAGAGAAGAGGACAAAGTAGAGAGGAGAGAGTCTGTGGCAGTCGGGAGGCATGAGTGAGAAGGAGTCAGGTAAGGTGAGAGCTGATAGGACAGGTAAGGGGAAAGAGGAGGGAGACAGGGAGCGATGATTGTGGCAGATAGGGACAGTATATGTAGAAAAGAGTGGTGAATATGAGATTGAGTTGGTCACTAGCTTTGTGAGTAGAGGGGAGGGAGAAAGTGTGAAGGAGAATAGAAAAGTTAGTAAGTCATATGTTTGATAGGAGGACATTAATTCCTCCAAGAATTTCCCACGGGGACCTGAGGCCTGTACTACAATGCAGGATTTGGGGTTACTTGGGGTTACCACTTGAGGTAACTTCAGGGTTAAGCCGGGGTTTTCAGGGCTACGGCGGTGGTTTTGCTCCAGAGCAGGTTATGTTCGAGATAAGAGTTCAACGCCTATAAAAGCACCGCCTACTGACCAATCAATTCTCTTGGAAAAAATGTCATAACCAATCATAGAAAACTACGTTGCTTTTAGCTGGATTATGTGTTTCATTTCTTCTAATTTGTCTAATATTAGAGTTTGCTCTTCGTTTGTAAAATATGCCGCTCTGCTGTCAGTAGACTTGTCCATGTTTGTGACTGGTCATATGCTGCAAACACCGCCCCTTTTATGTGAACGCACTCATAACTAGATTGGAAAACCCTGGGTTGAGTTATTGAGTTGATAACAAGCGTCGGAGGACCACTTAGCGGGATTGCCTTTGTTAGGTTAAGTGAAGCTAGGTAACGAAAATATACCCTGGATACGTTGAATTTGCAATATAGTACAGGCCTCTGGTGGATGGTAAAGCACAACAACATTTGGTTTCACTGGTTTAGTCATAGACACAGTGTGAAAGGGGACTCTTTTGGTGAGGGTGTCTTGCTACAGGTGCAAAATTAAATGACTGAATCTCTGATGAAGGCTTATTAGACGTCAAAATACTGCACAGTGGTTTATAATACTCTGAGACAAGGCTTTACAATTCTGGAAAGATATCGTAACATTAATCGTTTTCTCCTCTGTGTCACCGACCAACACAATACGTTTCCAGAATGTCGCATTGGCAAAAGTTGATCCAGGTTAGACTTTTTTGCCAGACAATCTTGCATTTTTTTGCAGGAGCCTTGTGCACTCCCACAGAGTTAATATAGTCGTCTCATTGAAATTAATGAGGAAACTGCTACTACTACTTTAGGCTAACTGTGCAGCTGTCTCCATCTGCATCTGCAAGACTTGGATCAGGATCAGGGGCTGAAACACTTGATTGGGACACATTAGATATTGACCTTATGTCCAATTGTTGAAAACCTAGATATTTCCTAATTAAAACACTCAGTGTTCTTGCAGATATTTCCCAGGAAAATCCTTTAGTTCAGAGTAAGTGATACAGATTTATGTTTGCAGACTCTGGGAAGTACAATGCAACACCATAGCAATGAGAGCTGAGCACTAAAGAAGATGCCAAAGAAAGCAACGACGTAAAGTGGTTCCACTTTTCACATACAAACAATGGCTGTGCTGGCTGAGCTTGTCAAGATCAAAATCAGTCCAAATATCAATATAATCTTGTGACTTGGTATATTGGGAATCAGTATAATGAACACATTTTTTTTACTTCACCATTTCCCATTTCTACAGAAAGCTACAAGAAAATGGATTGTATTGATGATCATATTATTAACGTGCAGTTTAGAGGTTCCAGAAGGATGTGGCCTATGTGGCTCCACATTGAGAAAACTCTGGCTTGCTCTTGTGCTTTTGTAACGGCTGGGATTCGAGCCCCGGTGACCAAGGGAGACGACCTGTGCTCTCAGCCTCTGCTACACTTCGGCACTACAAATTAGCAGCTCGCAGGCTGCATTGTTCTGCCAGGAGCCGGCTGTCCGGTAGTTCAGCAGGACTCAGCGGGATCACATCCCAGCCGCAGTTACACCCGGACTGGTGACCATGGGTGTTTTCCTTATCATCTAGCTTCTGAGTGCTCCCATCAGGACTGTGTCCTCAGAGGAGTCTTCATTTTCTCAAGTGAATGTGCTTCTCTGAAAGCTGCTCACCACTGAAATCTGATCTGGCGTTTATGAACGCTGCCCTCTCTGTAGACTTTTCCACGAGCTGATACTGCCGGCTCGTTATGGAAAAATATGAACTTTTATCCCTGTGCTGTCAAATGAAGAGTATGTGGGAGGAGCTGTGTATCAGTCAAGCCTGCATGTGCTTGTGTGTGTGTGTGTGTGCGTGCAGAACAGTGCCAGAGTTGTCTCCCTGTTTATAGAGAGATCTAGCGAAACTGTAACCGGCTGTTGATAGAGTATTGTGCAGTTGTTTACCAAGCACAGAGTTAAGAGTTATGATAAGATGAATCTTTGCTGTGTTTTCAGAGTTCAGGGCAGAAAAAATCTGGGAGCTTTGGGAGATTAGTGATGGCATTCCTGCTGCAAAAATTCATCTTAACAACAATATGAAATGTCATGTCTTTAAATCTCATAAATGTCTAACCTGTTTATTTTGCCTTATTTCATCATGGCTTGTGTGCGAGGATTAATTTTGGAGGTAAACTTAAGGTGAGGGTTTTCTTTTTAAATACTGATATAGCATCAAAGTAGATAACATTTCAAGATAATTTTTGGGGGAATTTGATTTTGAGACTCAGTTACAGGTTCAGTGGCCCGTTTATTTATTTTTTTCACAGTGTACAATGGTCCAAAGGGATGACTGATCTGGCTGGTTGCCACAGAGCTGTCAGAGGCGTGCAAAAGCATCCTTGTATTTACTCAGCATGTCACTTACAGCCTAATTGACTGTTTTTCATCAACACTGCCCATTGCACTGAATAGAAACCTCTCCTCCTCCCTCTCATTATGTGTTTTAACACCAAAGCCTCTGCCATCTCTGCCAAACACATGTGTATTTGTGTCTCAGTTGAAGTCCAAGATTTTATCTGTGTGCCAGACTAACTAATTAAGTATGACTCAGGTAGAGGAAAATGTCACTTTGAACACTGTAATACTGTTATAATATACATGGTTTGGCCGTGTAGTGTGCCTTTCTGGACCAATTAATTTATTTGTGGTGTTTTTCGAGGCTGCATACAAAGTCAATGGAAATCAAATCAAAAATCAAATCAAAGGAAGAAGGCACACCCATGCTTTTTTAACTTTATTATTAAATAATACCATATATAAGGTGCTCCACTGCAAGTATTTTAATTGCCAAGTACTTTGTGACACTTAACTTTGTTACTTTCACTCGGTGTTTGCTGTCAGTCTCACCTGTTGCTTCTGCCCTCGCAGGCTCTCCCACAGCAGCATGTTGGCTGCTGTCCTCCTCCTCCTCCTCCTCCTGCTCTCATCTCTCTCTTCATTAGCTACAGCTATCCTTTCCTGACCCTCTCTCGCTGCTTCAGCTGCCACAGCAGCACTGGTTGAAGCCTGGAAATTTTCGAAACAAATTAATTGGATAGCTAATCACACTGGTCGGACTGCTCAGCTTTCCCACGTGTGTTTCCTTAAGTTTCTAGGTACTCTGTTTTGCTAATACCTCTGGTCCAGACTGTCTTTGCGCCTCCTCAGGACGAGCCCTTGAAAGTCTTGTCAATTCATCCGGATTGAGGAAACAAACATTCAGCGTCAGAGTTAAAGAATAAACATTAATGTTATAGTTGCACGAGCAGTCGATATTGACTAGCAGCTGTGTACAGCGTGCTAACCTCAACAACCCAGCTGTATTTTAACGTTAACTTATAGCTATCCTTACTAGCTAGGCTCCTTACACGATACTAATAACTTATTTGAAGTGTTCGGTCTCCGTTAAAAACATAGCTAGAGTGTGCACGGAGAGGAGGGGCTATTCACTGACGGGTCCTCTGTCAATGTGTTTGTGAGAGAGAGAGAGCGAGAGAGGGAGAGGGAGAGCGAAAGCAGGCAATGAGGGGCTGAGCGAATCAATGCACTGCGCATAGCTCTATAATGAAATAAGATTTTACCCATTTTAAGTAGTAAAAAAAATTGAAAATGTTTCAGCTTGTGCGAAAAATTTGTGCATATCTGAATATGCTTCAGAAAGGTACAGAGACAAATGGAAAAAGGAGAATACCTGGAGTTTTGGTGAGTTCTGAGTTCAGTCAGAGGCTCAGCTGAACAGAAACACACAGGGAGGCACAGTCCCATACACAGTCAGTGTGTCCCTTGCTAGCTCTCTTACAGCTAACATATCTAGTACATTGGGGTGTATAAACATTAACAGTCTACCATTCAAATTTGTGCGAATGATGCAACATTAAAATTTGCTTGGCTTCCTGTCTGAGCACACCTTAGCACTGTTGCTCCACACAAGAGCAGGCACATTAAGTTTAAAGAGGAAACTTCAAGTTTGGGCTGCGCGATATATCGTTCCAGCATCGACACTGTAATGTGCGCGTGTGCAATAGTCACATTGCAGGACACGCAATGTCAGCTAAGGCAAATGAATTACATGGTATCACTTATTTATTTCCTCTTTATTATCAAACTATTACCCCACTATTGCCATGTTATTACCGAGCTGTAATGTAAAGGGCTACCATAGAACTAGTTAATTTCAATCATACACTGGCTTTTACAATGCCAGACTGCAAACTACAGCATTGCTCTGATAGCCCGTTTACAATTTGCGATCAATATTTATTCATTATCGACATGGGAATGGTGACATCACAACCTTTTTCTGGGTTAAGTGTGGGGCCGTACCTTTCATGCATTTTTTTGTTTGCAAGATTGGGACATATTATGAAAGACACCATGACAGCTTGAGACTAGATTGTACTCGCAGCTCCTTCCTTACTCTGTGCCACAGTGACGAACACCTGACCTGCTTTACAGAGACGGAGAGAAAGGGCATCTCATGGGAAGAATGGATAGCGAGGGAGAAGGCGTAGGTGGGAGGGCGAGAGGGAGAAGTGGCAGACAATTACTAGGCCATTGTCTGCCTGGCGTCTGCACCTCCGTCATCAGTCAGCCGCTCTCCTCACTGGCTAGCTACGGACACACACATACCTCAGTTCACACACACACACACACTCACACAAATGCAACCCACCCAATACAGATGCCGTCCGTGCACCTCCCTCCCTCTCCTGTCTCTCTGTCTGCTCCTTCCATGCTCAGACTCAGTGGAGCAGGTCAGATTCACTGAGGTTCAGACTTTATATATAGATACAGTGACCTCATGCCAGCATCTCCAAGCCGCTTCCTTGTCAATCTTTGACGGATGATGTCTGGCGCTGCGGGGTAGAAATGTCACTCAGGAAAAGCTCCCTGCAGCTTGGTACTGACTTAAGCTTTCACTCCACAGCTGAGATTTATGTGTGTTGGATGTGCAGACAGAGACCTGAGACCCAAAACTGAAAGAAAAAAAACCTTCAAAATCAGTGGCCTTGACTTGATAACCAGGCAGTTGCTCTGCGGCTTGTTCTTAACAAAGCAGCCAGCCAGACTCTTAGCCTGTGAAATGGAATGTGACATATTATAGTTAAAAAAAATAAACATATTTAGATTGTTTTTCCCTGTCATCCAACCTCATGAATAAGCACACATGGTTGTTATTTTGGAACACGATCGAGTGGAAATGGTTGCTGAAGTTGGTTAAAACTCCTTTTATTAACATCCAGACACAAATTTAAGATTTCTGGTTTTAATGTGACTGTCAGTCAGACTTCAGCCACATTCGTATATATAATATGGTGACTAGTTCTGATGCAAATGCACGCAACATTAGAACTTTAAACGGACACAGAGCAACATTCAGTGTAAGTCAAATATTTACTATGGTTCGGTTTCTACCAAGTTTATGTAAGCTAAGCTATTGTCTTCACTAGCTGGTTGCTAACTTTGATATTTGCTAACTTTTTTTTTTGCCATTTTCTGCTGGGCCCAACAACCTTAACAGAGTCTTGTAGCCTTTAGAGTTGAGAGATTTGTTTTACAAAATGGAAAGTTAAAGGTGGAGTCTACGATTCTGGAGAGTCCTGATCGATCCGAACTTCATTCAGGAAACAAGCATTTTAAAAGCTGTTTACTTGTGGTCTCGCGGACAGACCTGACAAAGCATCAATTCAGACTTTTTACAAGTCGGCATCATGATGTAGTTATTTCGGCATCCTTTTGATCCAGTTATTGCAATTAAATCTGAGCAAAATCTGTTTATTTTGGGATCATACCGCTGTAGTAAGCCAGATTAATTCAGCCGACGTGTGACTTGCTAGATACAGTAAATATTTATTGATTTTGACACACCAATTATGAAACTGTCACTCACCGGAGACAGATTGAGAGGCGAATATTCATAATAAACACAAACTCGCTGTTGTCCAAACTGTTGTCCTGTGCACGAGTTGTGTGGCTCGGTCTGAGCCACTGTGTTTGTTTCCCATTTACAGAGCCTGGGCTGTGTATGAACACTGGATTTTTTGGATATTCTGGACATTCGCTGAATTTGACAAAAAGTGAATTGGATTAGAATTGCAGACTACACCTCTAACATGCTAGAAAGGATTTCTTGTAATCCTTTCATTCATCTTTTTTGGCCTCTTGGGGGCACAAGGAACCCAAAACAAGCTGATAGACCGAGACCTGACATATTTGTATCACCTTGTAAAGTTGGCATGGCTAAGGAGTTAACAGTTGCCTATTTCCACATTAGAGTATTAGCAACTTGGCGTCATGTTTCTATCCATATGATGAATGTAAGTTCAATATTCATTCTCCCTTTAGCTCAGATTTGGTCTCCACCAACAAGTGAGAAAAATGTGTGGCTCTTTAGCTGCTAAGTGTTCTACTTTCTCCATCAGCTAGTTGCTATTATTGTGTGTCGTTTGGTGCTGGGCAGGTAGTAAATTTATCACTCCTTTTTTTCTTGACTTGAAAACAGCTGCTTGGAAGCAGGGCTGATAGAATACATTATACCATACCATACATTAAATGTGCTGTAAAACCAAAACTAACTAACCCTATAACCCTGTGAAGCCGCAGAGGGGTTTGTGACTGTGAGTGACCCCTGTCACATTACATGTAGTCATGTGATGTTAATATGAAAATAGAATTTAGTGGAACTGTAAAGGACCAATGCAGTCATTTTTGCACGTTTTGTGGTACTAATTACAAATTGCGTATACTTGCTAATTTTCATCAATTTCTGTCATGAAAACAAGTGTTAACAGTCTATATCATTGAAAGTGGTACATTTAGCTCACAGAAACCTGCGACGCCCTGCATGAAATGAAAGCAGCATCCCCTCCTCTCCCTTTCTCCTTTACTCCCTCTGCCTTCAGTATGTCTGTCCAGTTAGGGGGCACAGGGACGTCAGTGAAGGTGCCTAATTCACTTGATGAGACGTGGAGCATAAGCGCTTCCCTGGCAATTAGAAAACGTGCGCATGTGAGCGGAAGCAGCAGCCAGTCCGCGCTGTCAGATGTCAACAACAGCTCAGGGGCAGGAAGTGGCACCGTTTGGGGCCAAGTAGACCCTACAAGGCACCTTCCTCCTCCCTCCACCAACCTTCTCTCACCTCCCTCTAATCTCTCTGTCACACATACACCTACGCACACTTCAAACCCTCTTTCTTCTTCTTTCTGTCACCTCAGCATACATATCGTCTTTATGTTCACACGACAAGCAGGAACCCTAGAATCCTGAAAGAAAAAATGATCATCACGTTTCTCCCCTGTTTATGGTGGGCTTTTCACCCCATCTTTGAGAGGAACCATTCAGAACAGCTATAAACACTTTTGCCTTCAGATGTGGTCAGACAACACGTCATACACGTAACATGTAACTGGTTTGTTTTGACCGTGTTGTGTAATACGCTATATTGAAAAAAAATAATGGAGCACAGAGACTCAGAGGTGACAGGAAGTGACAGGGGCTTCAGCTTTGTTAGCAATAGTGAGAATCAGTCTACTGGTAAAATTTTTATATTTTCTATATTTTACACATATAGAATAAATGTCAGTTTACTTGGCTGCATTATAGGAAATGTAGGATGCAGTGTTTTTGGAGCTTGACTCAGACTAGGGACTAAAAGTCAGGATATCTCAGCCTCTGCTGCTTCGATTTTGACAAATATCTTTTTAAATCTATCTCTCACAAGTCCCCCAACCTTATAAAAGTACAATACTAAATATCACACACCATACTAAAAGAGTATCTTTAATATGATTGATTCTTTAAATCCCAGGGCAGGTGTGACCCTCCTCAGCCTTCAGCTCCGCTCTGCCCCAAACAACATCCACAGTACAGCGGTTAAATATAAATCTTACATGTCCAAATGATTTACATCCACACTAATGTTTTCGGGTGTTTTTGTAAAGTCTGAGACTGATTTTTAAATGCTCTGGTTTTGCAAAAAACGCCAGCTTGATGTGAAAGGAAGACCAAAACAGAGAGATGTGTTTTTAGATTTAGCCAACTTAGTGTGAATGTAGTCTCAGTCCGTCTGTTTGAAGCGATTCAGGCACCAATTAATCACCTGCTGCTTTTCATTCACCCTCAGTGGTGAGGCCCTCTCCCCCCTCGTGCTCCTGTAGTTGTAGTCTTTACCTCCCTTCATCTCTGACAGATGAAAAGCAGAGCACATAGGAAGTGCCACATCGTGCTGAACCACGCCATCTGAGCTGGCAGCACAGCAAAGTGTCCAAACAACCTTTCCCCAAACAGTCGCCCATTCCAGCTCACCCTAATTGGTTGCAAATGCCTTTTAGGATGAGCCAGTGATGGCCGCGAGGAGTTTGTATACACAAGGCTTATGCTCTTTAATTCCACCATGATTGATTTTTCTTTTCCGGTCATTTGTCATGTTTTCCATACCTTTAAGATGAATTCTGGCAGTTCTTACACACATCAATTAAAGCTCTTTTAGGTCAGTTATATGAACCTCCTGAAGGAGGCTCTGGCCACTGTTTTATATTACAGTATTTAATGCAAAGAGTTGTTGTTAATCTTCTCATCCAACACTTGCGAGTATGTGCGGATGTGAGTATTGCTTTAAACCCCAATCATGCTGCAGTGGTCCTTCAAGCAGAGAGACAGGGTTCCTTTGTCAGAGATCAGGCAAACAGAATTAAAATGCACTGATGTGTGTTGGCCTGCGTAATTGGCTTCCGGTAAACATGTCTGTGGCGTTTCATGGTGCAGAATGTGGCATTGATTTGGTTTTTGATGATGGTTTCTAACCAAGTGAAACCTCTCAGATGAGGATCTTTTCATGTTTATGTCCGCCTGCTTTTGGACTCTTCAAAGCGATCATACTCAAGCCAAAATCACGATGTTAATCATCTGAATGGAAGTGTTTTGCGGATAGAAGGTCTCTGTGAATAGTGTGGTAAATTAATGTGTTTGATTGTGTTTGTTGTTTTTTGTGCATTTGTATTGTGTGAGTGGTTTCAAATGTAAATCCTCTGTACTTGTGGTATGTGAGTCAGTACGCACATACTATATTTATGTATATGTTCAGTGTCTAGGTCTGGGTTATGTCCACATGAGGTGGAAGCTGAGAGCCACGTCTGTGCGTCTGTGCCAGCGTCTCACTCTTGCTTGGAGCCGTCGCCCTTCACCCATCAATCAAACCTTGCAACTTTAGTCACTAACAGTTTTCTAACAATTCCTGAGAAACTCAGGAAACAAACAAACAAACAAACAAATATTTTGTTCTATATTATACTATACTTATTATCTGTTATATATTATAGTACACCTTATTATACTATACTATACCAATACTATATTATATTTGATATTCAATTCTATGCTATATATTATGTTATACTATATTACTATATTAGTACTTTTCACCAAATATATATCCCATATCCCATACTTTATCATAATTTACCATATTATACTATATTTTGTTAATATGTTACACTGTTTTTGGCATCATATTCTATATAATATTCATATTACATCTCTATATTAATACAGACAAACACCAAGTACCATTACTTAATCATATCATATATTAGTCTGGTGTACACTGTTTACACAGGCTTGCTGACTCATATTAATCATACCACTGTCACTTGTAATTTTTGATCTCCAAATGCTTTTTATTCTATTCTTAATTTAGTTTAATATACCTCTTATTATTTATTTTTTATTTTCCATATTTATCTGTATATATTTCTGTCCTTGTACTGCAGCAACAAATTTCCCAGCTGGGGATCAATAAAGGTTTATCTTGTGTTATCTTGTGATGTCTGTGTCTTGCTGCCTGGAGTATGTTCATCGGCTGTGCTTTTTCCACTAAAAGAAGTTTTAGGGTCTTGTGTACCACAGACGTTGTAGGAAGGTGCAGTTGGTAGGCATAAAAAGGGCAGGACTTTGCATCCAGTGTCCTGCATGTGGTTAGGTTTGGGCTACTAAACACTTTGTTTAAGGTGAGGGAGAGATTGTAGTTTTGGTTAAATATTAAAAAGAGTAAACACGTCCTGTCTTGTACTTCATTCCAGTGTTGACTCTTTCAATATCTAATTTGCCTAAAGATAAACACTAAAACATGAATCATGCTTTAGTTGCTATGAGATGATATTGTTGGAAAACAAATAAAATCCATTGTCAGTGCACGTTTTGTATCAAAAGGAAAAGCATCATGTTTTCATCCAAACACATTTGCTGTTATAAATCAGTGGTCTACAAATGTAATTTCGAGGACACAGGTCCTCTAAACTAAACCAAAAACAGGTTGTTTTTGGTTTAGTTTTAGCTACACTAGCACCATGGTTCGAGGGATGGTAGTGTCCATCTGTCTGTTGGTCGGTTGGGTGATCGGTCCACCATTTTGGTCCAGACTGATATATCTGGGCAACTATTGGATGGATTGTCATGTCATTGGTGATCCCCTGACTTCTCCTGTAGCACCACCATGAGGTTGATATTTTTGGCTTTTATTAAAATACGTCAAGAATTATTGAAGGGATTGCTGTGAAATTTGGTACAGACATTCATGGTTTCCGGAGGATGAATTGTAATCACTTTGATCTCCTGACTTATTGCTCAACTTCAGGTGCTAGACTAATTTTTAAATTGGCTTTTTGATTATTACCTCATCATTTCTGGTTCTGTTATCACACCTGCAGGAGGAGGGGAGGGGGCTGCTATCAGTGACTTCAGTCTCAAAATATCTTCATTGCTATCATTTGTCAAACTGTTGGACAAACTGAAGGACATGTAGACAAACAGCCAGACTGACAGACATGCAGGTGAGCAGGCAGATAAGCTAGCAGGTATATAAGTGGAATGGTGACAGACAGCAGCCATGGTGTAAAATGAAATGAGACGAGGCAGAAAGGGAGAGAGTTTGGGAGACAGGAAGGGAGTGAAGGATGGAACAGGGAACAGTTGAACAGGGTGGATAGACTGTAGAATTAAATGTCACAAGTGACTTTGTAATCAACTGACATCTTATTTTGGCACGACGAAGAGACAGAGGGAACAAGATGGTCCATACCTGCACTGAGTCATCCTCACTATAGAGGAAGGAGGAGGAGGAGGTGGAGGAGGAGGATGTGGGCCTGGCGGATCTCCTGCTGTTCACACGGAGGGGGAGGACTGTTTGTTTAAGTGGCTCCGCATGGCAACTACTTGTGAGTGGCTCCTGTGAAAGCCTCCGCTGGCTCAGCATAGAGGGGGTTGGTGGCGTGAGGGTGCCTCCCCTCTCCTTCCTCACCCCCTACCCAACTGCCCCTCCTTACTTCTTCCTGAGTATCCCCCATTACTGCACTGTAATGCAGCAGGGAGTAGAACATAGATACCCAGGAACAGTGATGTTACTGTAATACACTTATCATCATCATCATCATTATTATCATCTGTTTGGATGCAGGAATCTGCTGCCTCATAGCTCAGTCTTTTTGTCATCCCTCTCCCCAACTAACTTACCACTTTATTTAGCTGCTCTGACTGATGTTCAGACATGAGTCTGCGTCTGCAAAATTGAATCCGGTTTCAAGGTCACTCATCTGGACGCATACTGCCAACAAGGGCAGCAGACACAAGTGGAATTGGGAACTGATGACTCAAAATGCAAATAAAAAAAGTGTTGAATTGTAGTTTATTCAGGGATTATTTTTAACATTAATTTGGTATCAGTCTTTAAAACAAAAACTTTACACTTTACAGCTCAGAGTTCCACCAAAGATTCCTTAAATATAAAAGAAAAATTAACAAGATGGACTGTGTAACATTACGCACCACTGACAAAAAACAATTGCCATTTTATGTTTGAATTGATGGACTCTGGAAGTACGAGAACTGCTCCAGAATGAAAACCAGCAAATGGCTTCAGAAAGAGCAAAACAAGCCTCTATAACTACTTGGACTGTGTGCAGACAACAGCAGCGTAACTTACAATGAGAATGACAACCTAAACTACAGAAACAAACTACAACATTCTTTTTTTCTCTTTCAGACATGGATGAGTGTGAGAACGACTATAATGGAGGCTGTGTCCATGAATGCATCAACATACCTGGCAACTACAGGTGCACCTGCTACGATGGATTCATGCTGGCCCACGACGGACACAACTGCCTGGGTAAGAACAGTCTTTGTGTAAATACATCCGTCCTCTATGTGTGTGTTCCTGTTGACAGGGTTGATGAAACTGATAGAGCTGACCTTAGATAGATTTTATTTATTTATTTTTTTATAGACTCGAGTTTATATCTGACTTAATACGCTGTCATGGGATTTTTGTCTGGATATGTTGATGCTCAGTGGGACTGAAGAACAAAAAGCTCAGACATACTGACACCTTTGTGTGCTGTATTTAAAAAATTCCAGTTGTTTTTAAAAAAAATTAAGACTTTAAAGGATTTTAAGGCCTATGTGGAGTCTTTTTATTAAAATGTATGGTTGTTGTTTTAGTCTAAATGTTAATCTATCCTTCATCTTTTTGAGTGTGTGCGTCTGTGCATACATCTGATTCAGTGTATGATTGTGAATAGATATGTCTGTCTGTCTGTGCTTAAGAGAGTATGCTTAAGGGTGCGTGGATGTTCCTGTGTGTGTGTGTGTGTGTGTGTGTGTGTGTGTGTCCCTGTATCTCGTAAGCCCGTCTGGCTCAGCTTGCCTTTCTCCAGAGAGTCTCTCTGTCATCATTTGGAGGGTTTCCATGATTTGTGCTGTTTTGTGCTTGTTTCTCTGTACTGTTGGGAGGGCGGTCGGGGTTGAAGAGTTCTCCAACAGATATCTGGCTGTGCTTTATTGCTGACAGATCCAGCCCATTTAGCCCCAGTGCTGTGTTATTGACTTAGTGTCAGCCAGACTAATGCTTTTTCTTCCCTGTGCAACACGTAGTTCTGCACAGAGATGTGCTCAAACACATTTCATCCTGTCAGTCCTCCACTGTTGACTGACGGGAACAAAATAAAATCAAAAACATAAAAAAACATGTCTTTGGTGGGATATGTTTTGGCTTTTGTAAGTGTTGTAGCTCATTCTTTGAGTCTTCGGAGACACTGAGTGAGAGATTGAGTGCTAATAGCAGCAGCCAGCAGTACAGAGTAGCTGCTGAGTTGTGGATTCACCTCACAGGAATAACTTTCAGACTGCTGATATAAAGCAGAGTTAAAGACGCCCTGCCATCAGAATTAAAATTTTCCTCCATGCACAAACATGGCCAAAGATGTTAAATGAAAACAAAAATTGGTGCCTGTGCTGAGGTTCCAACTTGCCTCTGTGGTAAAGTTTTAAACACTGGCCGCACTAATAAAGTTATATTTTACAGAAGTTAAATTAGTCACAAACTTGATGAAAACATCAGGTTTTTGCACCAAATTTCCTTTGCCAAACACTGCAAATATTATGCTACAATTCTGCTTCAGCTTCCAGATTCAGTTTGGCACACCAGTATTCATTTTGTGAAATTAAAAGAGATATCAGTCACTGAGAATGTAACAGTTTTATTTTATGACAAGGCTTTATACTGACGGACTTACTGAAAGATCCTCTAGACCTGAGATTTCTTTTTCCTATAGCTTTTGCCACCATCAGCATTTTGCTCACTGGCTAATTTGTGGAATGGGAGTCACTGATGGAAACAGCTTTACAACATGTTACAACAATCACAAGTTCCACACAGGTTAAAACAGAAATATTTAATTGACAGTGAACACAAACCTTAAAGTTACATAATGTAGGTCTAATCCTATAGGTACATACAGTATACTGTATGTAAATACAGTGAATAGAGTATGTCATGAATGTTAAACCAGGGAGTAGCTCAGCAATGCAACTGATAATAAAGGCTTTAGATAAAAATGTTCATATAACTTTCATATTTTTACAATATATATTCAGTATGTCCATAATCATCATTGATTAATTCAACATCATCTGCATCATAAATTCTTTTAAAAAGGCACCTTGAATGGAACTTCTGTCTGAGGCATATGTTCTTTGACCCCAGTAGATGCCATTGTAATGCTACAGTATGCCTGGTATGTTAACTGTAGAAAACATGAATGTACTGTAGTATCACTGACGTCAGCTGTGAGTTTGGGTTTGGGAGCCAGAAAATCTAAATTTGGGAAACAGGGTGGAGCTGAGGTGGGACAAGCACATGTCAGCCATGACAGCTGGATGATGAAGCATGAGATGCCTGTCAATCAAGATAAAAAAAAGACCTCTAACATACTATTTAAAGGATAGGTTCACATTTCTTCATGTCTGTCTGAAAACAATACTCTCATGCCATATGTGCTCTGCAACAGTTCTTGCTTGCTGTAATCATGCCTCCTGTTCATACTAGCTGTTAAGAGATCCCATCCTAATATGCCTCTAATGTAAGTCACCCACAGTCCTTGTTCCATGCAAAAATATATTCTGAAGATTATAAACTGACAAATCATTTAGGCATGTTCCAAAGTTGCAGTCTTTTCTTTTTGTGTTTCCCAGGAGATTCTCTCCTGCTGTGCTGCGGTGAAGGGATATTAACACAAAAAGAGAAATTTGTCCAAAAAGTCTGTAACTTTGGAAGAAATCTACTTTATTGTATAACTCAGTCTGCTGAAGCCTTAAATTAGCTTCAGTTAAGTATTTCTTAATGGCCTGAGTGAACAGGAAAATATTACAGCAAGCAGAAACTGTTTCAATGTATAAATATGAATGAACATATCAATGTATGATATGGGAACTGGACTGTTGTTTTAAGACAGACCTGAAAAATGATGAATCAATCCTTTAAGCCTTGATATTTTAGTAATTAAACTTTTTTTTAAATTACCGTCAAGAACCACAGAAGAAGAACAGACATTAGCTTCTTAGAACCAAAAGTCTTGGTAGAAAAAAGCATTTCTAGAGAGAAGTTATGGGTTTTCCTGTTCACTTCCATAAAGTTGGAATTTGATTTTTTAAGCCAGCATCTAGTGGCCATTAAAGGAACTGCAGTTTAAGGCCTCAGTATCCAGAATCTCACACAATGAAGCTGGTGTGTAAAATCCGATCATACTGAGAGACATGATGGCAACAACTACAAAGAGAAACAGATATTTCCTTGAGAAAATGCCAGTTTGGAGGGAAGGTGCCACTATAATTGTGTCTGACAGGGTTTTGTGTTGTTTATTTCCTGCTGGCTTGTCTGTAAATGGACCCTGACTGTCTACAGCCGTTAGCTCACTGTGTTGTGGTTAACCGGAGAAAAGGGCTGTGAGGTTAGTGGGATTTCACCACACGTGTTTGTGCCGTTAATTCAAACGATACCGACTGAGTCATGTGAGAACTGTCATCACCTGCTCTTTATGGCCCGGGGAGAGGAAGCCAGCCCACGTCTGACTGTAACCCAGAGGTTTGCTTTATTGGATGTTGACTGGATGAGGCCTTAATGAACTACTGCTAATTAGAACCGGGTTACTGAGTTCAAACAAGGCAGTAAAGTGTGAAATCAGATGCAAAATCTGTGAGATCACAATCAAAGCCAGTACAGGCTATGTGACTCTTCTTTTCCTTTCTTTTTGCTTATTTCTACCTTCCTTTCTTTGCTCTTTCCTTTCTTTCTTTCTTTTACTCTTCTCTTTAATTTTCTCATTTGATGTTGCTCAATCCTGCCGTTCTTTATTTTCTTCCTCCTTAGTTTTCCCTCCTGTTTTTTCTTAGTTGCCTCTTTTCTTCTCTCTATCTTTTCTTCTTTCACCCTTTTATCCCTTTTTTCTATGCTTGCTTCTTTCATCCACTTCATCTCCTCTCCTCTCTTTTCATCACTTGTTTCTTCTCCTTGTCTCCTGTCTCCCCTCTCCTCTCCTTTCCTTTCCTCTCTTGTTTCCTTTCCTCCCCTCTCATCTCCTCTCCTCTCTTCTCCTGTCTCGTCTCCTTTCCTTTCCTGTTTTGTTTAATCTCCTCTCCTTTACTCTCTTGTTTCCTAGAAGAGAGGAAAGGAAAGGTATACCAATTTCTGGATGAAACATTCAAAAAGTCTGTTAGAGTGAGTGATCATTTATCTGTTGGCGTACTGAAAAAACTGGTTGGTTTTGACCTCTTGGATAAAAAGGAATGCTTCTGCCTCAAAAAGCATATCGCAACTCTGAGAAAAGCAAAAAAGGTAAAATTGCATACATAATCATGTATCACATAGTGTTTTCCTCTTTTTAGGGTGCTTTCACACCTGTAGTTCATTAGACTCGGTGCAATATTGGACAAAATATCTGAGTGAAACTCGCCGACACTTCCTGATCTCAGAAATACTGGAGCAACATTATTATATTGATTGACTGTTTCCATCAATCAAATGCTTTACAAGAAGGCGAACAATATGAGCAGCTGACAAGACAGTGAGTTGTTGAACATTTCATGCTGAGAATGAGACGAGTGAGACAGTACCGAAGGAGAAGGCGGGCCCTGAGGAGAGAGAGGGATTATGATGTGTTGTCCTTGTTACACAGACGACAAGTGAGGTATGGTCATAATAAGCTATGGATTTGATGCACTGCAATGCACTGTTTTTTGGTTCACTTCACATATTTGGGTTGGAATGTGTTGTCACCTATAGTGAACCAAACTCTGGTGCACTTGGAAGTGAACCAAGACCCACGTTTTCAGGCGGACCAGAGTTTGGTTGTTTGGTCCACAACAGATTTCGAATGAGCTTTTACACCACTCCAAACCAACCGGACTATCCGACAAACTGCTCCAGGGTTCAATTAAAACGGACCAAACAGCTTAGATGTGAAAGGTCCCTTACTGTCCTCTGCTTGTTTCATCTTGTCTGTATCTTTTCTGTGACCCCTCTATGCAGAGCCTCAAAATAGGGTCTTTGAACATTAATGGTGCGAGAGACAGGCACAAAAGGGCTTTAATCTCTGAAGTCTCTACTCAAAAAAGGATTGATGTGTTGTTTTTGCAAGAGACACATACTAATCCAACAGACGAGATAGGTTGGGGCTTATGGTGGGAGGGTTCGTGTGCTCTTAGCCATAGCACTAACCTTAGTGCAGAGGTAGCTGTTCTGTTTATAGCAACTGCAAATGCAACTGTTTTATCTTCTACTGAAGTGGTGAAGGGTCGACTGTTGATTGTCAAGGCAGAAATAGAGAGCTCTGTGTTCTGCTTTGTTAACATACAGTATATGTCCCAAATCAAGGAATAGAAAGAATAGATTTTTTCCTCCTCCTAAAAAATGAGCTAAGGATCATCATCATTGGTGGGGATTTTAACTGCACTCTAGATTTTAGTGTGGACAGGACAAGTGAGGAACCTCACAGTCATCTCAGAGCCTTAACAGTATCATGACATACCTGGACCTGTTAGACACATGGAGGGTCAAACATCCGCAATATAGACAGTACACATAGGTGAGGGTCAGCAACAACAGGGTCAGTGCAGCCAGACTAGACAGGATCTACATTTCCCAAAGTCTCAGCTCCAGATAAGCTCACAGTAACATAAGTCCAGTTGGCTTCACTGACCACCACTTTGTCAACATAGATCATTTCACCAGGTGAAAGGGTTCAGTCCTACTGGCTTTTTAACAACAAATTCCTGCAAGACAGTTCTTTCTGCCAGAGCTTTGAGCACTTTTGGCGGCAGTGGAAAATCAAAAAAGCTGATTTTAGTTCTTTGAAGTTGTGGTGGGAGGTTGGTAAGGCACAAATTTGTGTTTTTTGCCAGTAGTACACCTCTCATTCCACTGCTAAGATCAAGGCAGCAGTTTAGGATCTTGAAGCCAACATAAGGAATATTGAAGAGGGGTTACATAGAGACTCGGATCCCACTACATGTCATCTGCTGCAGGAGAAGAGGTTGGAGTTGAGCTCCTCACAGCAGGAGAGAGTGAAGGGAGCTCTTGTTAGGGCCACTTTCCTCCAGCTAAAGGATATGGATGCCCAAGCTCTTTCTTTTCAATCTGGAGAGATCGGTGGCACAGAGGAAGCAGATGACCTGCCTTGAGCTTCCAGGAGGCTGGCTACGCTGGCGTCTTTTGGGCAGAACAATGCAGCATGCAGTGTTGTGAGGAGCTCCTGGAGGAGCTTCCTCAGCTCAGCCCGGAAGAGAAATCTGCTCTGGACTGTGAGCTGACTCTGGAGGAGTTGACAGATGCTGTCAACCAGATGGCATCAGGACGGGCACCAAGGATTGATGGTCTCTCCACTAACTTTTATACGCGGTTCTCTTTCTATCTCCTGTCAGCAAACAGTTCTTGTCTGCTGCCCAAGTAAGGATACTTAGCCTTACTTAAGAACTGGAGGCCAGTTGCCCTCCTCTGTACAGACTATAAGGTGCTTTCCAGAGCCAGACTTAAGGACATCCTAGAAATAATTATACATACAGATCAAACCTATTGTGTACCTGACAGGATAATCACGGACAACATTTTCCTTATTCAAGATGTTATTGATGTGTGTAGATCTTATAATGTTAATTTTGGTATTGTCTCTTTGGACCAGGAGAAAGCTTTTGATAGGGTGGATCACTCTTATTTGTTTTCCGCACTTAGGGCTTTTGGTATTGGTGATGGTTTTCTGGCTTGGGTTGGGTTATTGTACAGTGGTGCTCAATTTATGGCGATGATGGGGGCAGGGCTGAGTCAGCCAATCCCTATACAGCGAGGGATAAGACAGGGTTGTTTCATCTCAGGTCAACTATGTAGCTTAGCTATTGAGCCCTTGCTGTGCAGGTTGGTCCTCCAATCTTGATCATCCTCCTACTGTTTCTGCTAATGCAGGTGATGTTAATATTGTTGTTTCCAGCCAGGGGGATGTTCAATGTTTGCGAGATACCCTGTCCCTGTATGGAAAGGCCTCATCTGCATGGGTGAACTGGGCAAAGAGGGAAGCCTTGTTGGTGGGACAGTGGGGGGATCAGGCAGTGCCCAGTCTGCCTGGAGGACTTGAGTGGGAGAAGGAGGGGCTGAAAGTGCTGGGAGCATTTTTGGGCACTGAGGACTTTCAAACAAAGAACTGGGAGGGAGTTAAGGAGACAGTGTGTGCTCGGTTGTCAAAATGGAAATGGTTGCTACCCCAGTTGTCATAAAGGGGAAGAGCTCTGGTTGCAAATAACTTGGTCACTCTCTTTGGCACAGACTCATTGCTCTGATGCCACCAAGAGGTCTGATAGAGGACGTTCAGAGAGCTGTCCTGGACTTTTTCTGGTCTGGCCAGCACTGGGTCCGATCAGCAGCCCTCTTCCTGCCTGTGGTTGAAGGGGAGCAGGGACTAATTAACATCCAGTCCAAAATCGCCTCATTTAGACTCCGGACTGCACAAAGACTGCTGTACAACTGCGGCCCAAGCAGCTCAACTGCTGCTGAGGAGAGCTGGGCAATTGGCCTATGATAAACAGCTTTTCCTCTTACAACCAGAGGGCATGGATCGTACTGGACTGGCATCTTTTTACAGCTCTGTACTGCAGGCATGGCAGACTTTTAAGATCGCACGTGCCACAAATGAAATTCCGGGCATGTGGTTGTTTGAGGAACCTTTGTTTTTTAACAACCTCATAAAGACTCAAACACTGCAGTCCGCCAGCCTGGGAGCCAATCTCAAAGAGGCTGGCTGTACCAAACTGGGCCATCTGATGAAGGTGACCGCAACATCTGTGGACGTCCTGAGAGGGAACAGCAACATCACCTCTGTCAGGCTGATCAACAGAGTCTGTGCTGCCCTTCCACAATCCCAGAGAGCATTTGTGGAAAACCGTACTCTGTGTGACCGGTGGAGTGAAGAGTGTGAGTACAGTTTCCCCTCTCCGTCTATCACCCCAGCTGTGGGGGAGTGGCAGGAAGGAGAGGGTCAGCTGCTGTCTTTCACAACCCCCCACCTGGAAAAGTTTCAGGCTGCAGGGGAAAAAGCAGTCTACCAAATCTGTGTTAAGGTTCTGAATCTGCACTCTTTGGCAGGGATAAAGGAGTTGAGGTGGACTGAGTTTTTTGGTCCAGACGTTTCCCCAAAAGGCAGCTGGTGGTTCCTGTACAAGCTGCCTGTTGAAAAGCGGACAGCAGACCTCCAGCGGAGGGTTGTACACGGGGAAATAGCTACAAACAGATACAGAGCGCATCTGGATCCAGAGATGGGGGAGGAGTGTATTTTCTGTTCTCATATTGAGACCCTGGTACATTTATTTGTTCAGTGTCCTTGGCTGTCAGCACTGTTTGAGCTTTTAAAAAGGTGGTTTCAGGGTCTCGGGGAGGATTTCTCTCTTGGTTTGTTTATTTTTGGCCCGAAATACTGTGCTAAGAAGAAGATTGTACACTCATTAGTGAACTTGTTATCTGGTTCTGCCAAGTTGGCCATATGGCTGACACGCAGGAACTGGGCTCAGAGTGCTGGCAGTGTGGAGCTGGTTCTGAAGGGACTGCTGTAGGCCCGACTGAGGGTGGAATACACTAATTATCAGATGATAGACAATATGCAGGCCTTCAGTCATATATGGGCTGTTGGGGGGGTTCTATGCTCTGTGCTGGGAGGTGGGGCTCTCAAGCGATGATGTGACAGTGATCTGGTATCTCCCTGCAATGATTCAATAAAGGGACCAAAATCCTGTCTGCCCTCCTCTCCTCTCTTCTCCTGTCTCCTGTCTGCTTTCCTCTCCTGCCCTGTCTCCTTTCCTTTCCTCTCCTCTCTTGTTTCCTTTCTTCTCCTCTCTTCTCCTGTCTCCTGTCTGCTGTCTCCTCCCGCATGTCTCCTCTCCTGTCCAGTCTTGTCTCCTCTCTCCTCTCTTTTCCTTTTCTTTCTTCTCCTCTCCTCTAATCTCCTTTCTTCTTCTCTCCTCTAATCTCCTGTCCTGTCTCCCTTCTTCTCCTCTCTTCTCCTGTCTCCTGTCTGCTCTCCTCTCCTGCCCTGTCTCCTCCTCTCTTTTTTCCTCTCTTCTCCTGCCCCCTCTTCTTTACTCTCCTGTCCAGTACTGTCTCCTCTCTTCTCCTCTCTTGTTTCCCCACCTGTCTCCTGCCCCCCTCTTTTCCTTTCTTCTCCCCTCCTTTTCTGTCTTCTCTATTTGATGTCTTTATTTTGGATTGTCTGTGCTGAGACAGACTGATGGAGGAGCAGTGACTCCACTCACAGCCTCACTGCCCTCTCTCTCTCTATTACTGTGCCTTCTTTTTCGCTCTCTCTCTCTCCCTTTTCTCCCATTGTCTCTCTGTCCTCCTCCTCCCTCACTGCCTATCTACTTTCTTTCTCTCTCCTTTTTTCTTCTTCTGTTAAACTCTTCCTGTCTGTCTGCTGACCTTGTACTAACTTTCATCTAATTACCTTAATAGCTGTCTGGTGTCCTTTCCTTCTCCCATCACATTTTAAATCTATTTGTCAGATGGATCACTGAACGTTTTTACTAGACTTTCAAATGTCATCAGGTAACAGCAGCAGAGGTATAGACTGACTAGTCAGTGTGTTTAGGGGAATGATATATGGACAAAACAGGAAGTTAGGGAGGCTGCCCCCCTCCCAAAAAGTTAAGTCTGCTCTGATTGGTCAGTTCCCACAGGCCTGAGCAGGCACCGCCCACCATTCCTCATCAGCTCTGCCGGTGTTTTTGTAACCAAGGAAGCTAGCTACTAGCTCAACATGGAGAACAGCCATGAAAACAGCCTCTCTATTGTTGAGGACTTCTCGCCGCCACCACTGCCTACGCCTGCGGATTTTAGCGATGAATCTGACAGGGATGAAATGGAGGAAGAAGGCAACCGTGATGAAGTCGTTTCTGGAGTCAGCCATACATGGTCGAGCTGAGATCTGAAGCCGTCAGTGCTGCTGGTGAAGGAGAGATGCAGGCTCATCCCCATCGAGAAAGCGTTTCATTGGACGCAAAATTAGTATAGGCCTACGCCCCAGAGTTTATTGTTTTCCAGGAAACAAACTCTAAAACACCATTAACAATACCTACAAAACAACTTTTTTTTCATTGTTGGGCCAGATACTGTGGTATAGGTGATGTATAGTGCAAGACATATCATATAAAAACACTTAAACATTGATTTTGATTTCATGGGAACTTTAAAATTTGCCCTAACCTTGAAATTTGCTCTAGACGTTCATGATCCAAGTTAAATTATCATTACCTAATCATTGGGTGAACTTTTGACCTGACAGTGCTACTGTCAGGTCAAACTTTCCTCTTGTACACAAGTAATATCCAAATTTAATGGACAGATTACTATGAAATTTAATGAGCACATTCATGCTCCCAAGTAGATGAACCATGCTGACTTCAGTGACCTTTCCTCCAGTGCAACCCTGAGGACTTACTTATTATCTCTGGTAAATTTAAAATTAGTTTATTGTTCATTGCTGTTGGGGCTTCAGACTCTTAGGCCTCTTGTTGGCAGAGTCAGCTGATAAAGACCCAGTGCTTTTGACCTTATACGTTGCAGCAACAAGGAAGTTATTTTGTCTTTTAACTTCTTGTCTGCACCAGAAGTGGGAATATGTTGCTTTTTGTAGGTTAACATCTGCTGCTTGTGCTCACCTAGCATACCACAGCGTACTACCGCGTACAGTGCGAATTAGAGCAGTTCTCCTGCACAGCACTGGGATCAGCGGTTCATGTTACTGTTATAATAGTCATGGTGACTGGTCAGCATGACTATACACAAAGAAAGCTAGTTGAGCTAGTTGCAAGCTACTTGATGCTGAACGTAACTTTGCACCAAAGATGGTCTTTTTAATCTGATATCTGTGGTGGATGTGGTGGTGTATGGTTATATGACCTCCTTATAAATATGGAAGAGTGTTCCCAACTTTGAGAATAGCCTGTATAGCAGGCTGTGAGAACCGATGAGGACCCAGACTTTTTACTTGTGTTTCCTAAAGCAAGCAATAGAAACCAGAAGTTACGAGACAAAGCCGGAAATGCAACCAATAAAAAAATGGGCGGGCCGCATGAGGTCAATATTCAATATTCAGCTGACTGCATTAGCACCTGTAACAGTCAGACACCAAGCTAATCTCTCTGGCTGTCTTTGATGAACGAGTATTAGTAAGCAGTGTACTATAGCTCGTAGCTGTGGTGGAGGGAGCATTCACACCCTTTAATTAACTAAATGTGACAATACTACAATACACAAATACCTTATTAATAGTAAGAGCCCCACATTCAAAGGCTGACTTAACTTAAAGTATAGAAGCTAGTGTTATCACCAACAGGGTTATTATTACAGCTGCATTAACATGGATTTAATGTTGTGGCTAGTTGAGATGGATCAAATTATAACTACTTTGTATACTGCTGGGTAGAGTAATCTATAGATGCATTAAGATGATCATATGTTTTACATAATTACATGTAATTAAATAAATGTAGTGGAGTAAAAATTTTCCACCACTGTTAAGTCGTAGTATGGCTAATGTATGAACAACCCATTAGCTCATTGTTTTTATGTAGCCCCACCTTTTCAGTCTGTTAGCACCAGATGTTACCAATACTGCCACTGTGTGTCACCAACTTACAGTGTGCCATTAATATGCCATGGTACTGCCGGCAACTGGAGGCCTTAGACTTACTGAACCTGTAAAAAATCGACTGCAAATAAATTCATAAAATCATCTTCTGTGCACTGCGGCAGCAAAAGAGGGAAAAACATCCTGTTCTTCCTCCTGCAGCACTTTCTGTTTGCACAGCAGCATCAGGCAGCATCCAGGCCTCAGAGGAGAAAACTTGACGGATAGTTTTTGGATATTGGATCGCAATGTGGACAGAGCGATGGGACTGTGTCTGAAAACTCTGACAGGCAGAGCAGCTTTTCTCTTAAGTCTGTCACAAGCACAAGATGTGGCTGGTTGCTTGACCTTGCCAACACCTCCAAAAGTGATGTAAGATACTATGACTTGGTCTGCCAAACTGAGAGCACTTAAGCCTTTCTTTTAGTGCTGTACAAATATAATGTCTGCTAGATATTAAATAATGCTTTGATCTTATAGGAGCAAAGGGAGATCAGGATTAATTTGAAACAAATAAGGACAGCAGGCCATAAATTTAATTAAGTTTAGCTCATGTTTGGCCTTTCCTCTTTGTGTGTTTATAGTGTTATATTTCCACCTCTGCTACAATATGTCACATTTGATGTATCTTGCAATATGTAGTATGGGCAGACATAATCTTGTTCATAGTGAGTTTTAGAAACTGGTCATTTCTCTAGGCCATAAGCGAATGCTTTTATTTTATAAGGTGGAATTTAATTGGATTGTTTTTGTTTATTGATATTTATTTTACTCAGTTCAAGCTTGTTTAGTTGGTTTTGTACCTAGCTTAGTTCTGTCATGGTTTGGTGGTTTGTGTTCATTTAACAAAAAAAAAATTGCTTCCTGAAGTGCACCAGACAGTCAGTATTTCCAAAACAGACAAAAGCAAAGGTGTTGAGATGACTCAGTTTTAATAGGAGCCTCTGATACCGCAGTCCATGTTTTTGCAAATGTGGGATATCTAATTTTGGAACAAAATGCAAAAGAAAAAACAGGATTACTGGCAGAGGATTGGGTTAAATTTGAGGTATGATGCGTGTTACATAGGATCAGTCTGTATTTAGCCCCCTTTGAGAAGATATACAACACTGCAGATTGGGTAATACGTTCCTGTGTATTGACTCATGGATACCAGATTGTCACCAGCCTCTCTGATGCTTTATGTTTACTGTCATCGCTAACTGTAGAGATAAATAGCACCCTGTGATGCATGGTAACCATATAAACAGAACGTTGAGAGACTGACATGTAGGCCCATTGTCAAACCGCAGTTTAAGCCCAGCTCCAACCTTCGTCTTCATACTGCCCGTCAACAAGGACCTCAGTGTTTGATATAATGTCTCACTCTCAAGTGTCTCATTCAGCAGGAGATTTACTATATGAATGAGGGCACACTCTGTGCCGCACGATCGTACACACTCCCTCTCTCATCCCATTTATACATGCATCCACACAACCAATACTGGCAGTCTGTGTACATCCAGAGACAGAAAGTGTCATAACATCGTACGTCAGCACTGGGGCTTGAATCAGCTGCGATGAGTTCAAAGATGCTATAAATTAAAATCATATGTCTTCCATGACAGGTAGAAATTTAGGACCTGCTAATTGTAACCCTTCTGCTGTCTGACTCAGTAGTCGTAGCTAGGAATATATATATATATATATATATATATATATATATATATATATATGACAAGCCCCTATCAGAAGACAGTTCGGGTCCCTTAGTTTAACAGCAGCAGAGGCTGCAGATACCAAACATTGAAGCTCAATGCAGTTGGAGAGGAAATTAGCTTTGGTGTAACCCCCTCAAAGTAAACTGCAGCGTCACTGTCAAAGTGCAACAGCTCCATTTGAAAACAACATTTTTGTCTAACTTGTTTGTTTCTCCATCAAAGTTCACACTCAATTTATTTCTTATTTTCTCGCACGCTCTGGGCCTGTGAAAAACAATAAAGACTTTGTGGCTTTTAATAGACCCGAAGCATGATACTCAGAAACCTCAGAACCTTGTGGTGTTCTGAATGAGTCTTGGATGACAAACTACGCTTTGGAAAATTGCAGAGTGTTGAAAAAAAAAGAAATCAGCTTGCGTGAGCGTGCAGGAAGTCGCTCCATCATCTCCCAGATGCACTGTGTCAACAAGTTAGGGCACTAATTGATTTAAGATTGCCTAATTGTACTCTGATTAAAGAGCGGTCCTGTTCGGTTCCTTTCTTCCTTTTGATTTTGACTTTATTTATTTGGTTTTGGCGTGGACACAGCTGGGCTCAATGTGTCGATCGTTCGGTGCCCTCTGTGAATGTCTGGTACGCTTGCGTGAGTTTATTTTCCTTCCGATGCGTCCTTTTCATTCCACAGAGAGATCTGAGAGGTGGCTGCACAGCGGGAAGTCAGCGACCGCAGCATGTCACAGAGAGGTCCAACTTGTAACAGACAGGAGTGGGAGACAAGACAGAGGGGGAGGAAAGAGCTCACATGGAGCTATCAAGTCCACATTAATGAAAGCCACTTGATTTGTTTTAAAAAAAGGGACCAAAACGAGACAGAGACACAAAGGTAATATGTCAAATCTACAGTCTACAGTTAATATGAAGCTTCAGCCATCAGAGTTAGACACACGAAGTGGCCATCTTGCAAAGCTACAGTCTTTTTAGTACAAAATTCCCTCTTTGTGTTCAGCACAGAAACACTGTCTGGGGAAACACAAAGAGTCAAATTTACACAAAAAACCCGATAACTTTCGAAGATACCCACTTGATTTGTCTAACTCACACTGCTGAAGCCTCATATTAGCTGAACTTACTGTGAACTGTGATTTTGTCCCCCGTCTCTTACATCAGAATCACTAAGCCAGACAGCCAGTATGGACAGGAGGAACAGTTACAGCCACCAAAAACAATTTCAGTGTACATATGGTCATGTGAATGTTGTATTAAAATATCAACCTATCCTTTAAGTAAAGGAACAATTAAAGCTGAGGTTTAAGGATTAGAACATGCCTCTTAACTCTAAAATAACCGGTGTTCTACAAAATTGTGCAACAACAAAGGAGTGTAAGATGAGGAACAGGAGAAATAGTTGTTTCTCACCCTTTGTGATTTTATGCTAGCACATTTGTGCTGTTACTACTTGTGGTTGTCCTCACTGCTCCCTGCCTCATGATCAAACGTTCTCGAAAGGTTCATGCAAATCATGTAAAGATGTTTGAGATAACCTGCTAAGCCCAAACAGAACAGAACAGAAACAGAACAATCAAAAAATATACAGCACGGTTGCAAAATGTGATGAATACCCCTGCATATACGTGTGTAGCTATGTTTTGGATAATAAAATCGTGTGTTGGAGCTACCCCACCCCCCCCATATCATCGCCAACGTCACTGTTCACCCCCATCTCTCTCCCTTCCCTTCTTCTCTTCACCGCCCTCGCTCTGCCTCTCTCCAGCCTCGCACCGTCATCCCCCCCTCTGATATGTCAAGCACATCCTCATTTTGTCTAAACAAAATTTTACGCAGGTTTACACAAGCACAATCAAACAAAACAGAGGGGCTCCGGTTGAAACTTGCAAAATGGCCCTGTGGCCTGTGTTTATGCAGAAATGTTGGCAGAGATCAATTGGACTTGGAGATGGCTGCATTTCTTCTTTCTCTCTCTATACACCTCTCTCTCTCTCTCTCTCTCTCTCTCCCTCCAGCCGGAAAATTAAATGCATCAGTCATATTAATGACACCAGTTAAACCATGAGATGTGCCTGAAACAGTGTTAGGAAGTGAAATGAAAACAAAGCCCAGAGTTCAGTGAGGACACGATGATTTCTGTGGCACTAATACACCAGTATATTCACATATGAACTGGAGGTTTATGGATGAATGAAGTCAGCATTTAGTTTAATTGCACTCTCATTCAAGCCCCATCCAGGGTACATACAGTGAAAATGATGGCCATATAGCTGAGATGATCGGCCACTTTGAATGGATTTGTGTGCAGCTCTGCAGTTAACAGGATTTGAACTCAAACATGTCCGTAAAGTCGGAAAGTGTATTGAATTATAATTTGACAATTCCCAGGTTGTGGTAAGTTTGGAATCTTGGATATTGGTTAGTTAGGAGGGGCATGAGTGAAAACTGGAATTTTTGGAAATGAACTTGTAGGCGTGCCTCCACTCAGGATGGGCTGAATTAAAGTACACTTGAACCCCTGACTGCTTACAGAGTTTCATTTGCTTCATGCTAGTGGATTTAAATAGCAAAAAAATTACAAGGCGACCCCCAAAGTATGATAGTTTTCCCAGTCTAGAAGCAGGATTGCAAACCCTCGGACAGCATGCTGGACATCACAACACATTCAAAGCATAAACCAAGTGTAAGAGTTGTGCAATTGTGTTGTTTAAATGGTGGTAGGGGTAGTACAGAGGCAGACCTCAGCAAAAAAAAAGATACAGTAGATTCAGCAGTTGGCAAGTGTTTGGTGGTATACAGTAACTCCCACCAACATAGCTGTGTTGTCTGTGGTACTACAGCAGTATCTGTTCATCTCTGCACAGTGCACAACCACTCTCTTTCTATCCTCTGTTTTTTCGCCTCCCTTTCTCTTAAATGAACTCAGTCTAGGGTTCTGTAACTGGAGGAGCGTCAGCGCTGGCGCCGGTTTTGTTCCTGGTTTTTTAAGGTCCCCTTGGAGCTGATCTCCTTTCGCCTCAGTAAACAGAAATGAGAAGGAGGACAACGTGGAGGAGAAAAAAATGACAAAATAAGTGTATTTTTGTGGCTGGCTGTATTACTGGCTCTCCAAGCAGGAGAAGATGGAACGGATGAAAGAAGAGGTTCTGTGCTTAACACTGGAAACTGAGCGTTGACTGGTCTTTTCCTCCTCTCTCCCGTCAGGGTTAACATGATAGTTAAGTATTCCCTCTCTCTCCACACACTGTTAACAAGGCTCTTAAAAGCTCTGTCCATGGCGCAGGGGTTTAACAAGCCCACCGCCACCTTCTAAAAGTAGAGAAATGAGTTTCCAGGTAAAGCCGCAAATAAAAACCCCAAAGTAAGTGTCAGGAGCTGAGAGGACCCAGGCAGACAGACAGCAAAAGACAGACAGGCTAAGAGAGTGTCAGATAAAAATGTATTTGTGTAGCTGTTAATGGACCAAATGTATAATGTATATACACAAATCTTACTTTTTCTTGTCAATGCAGCATAAAAACAGCATGTAGTCACATCTTACATTTGATTTAAATTAAATCATGTTTTTTTAATACTAACATATATAAAACATATTTCCCTATACTTATTTTTACTGTTACATTGTAACAGATGCTATCAGTTATATAATTGAACAACATTTTTTGTTGCAGTAATCAGATTTAGAGACTATCCTGCCAAGAGAAATGACAGAATCAGTCATTTCAGTAAGTGCCCCAAAACTACATCTGTTTTTGACAAAGCTCTCTAGTGGCCGTAGTGATTATGCTGGGAGCAAGGGAGAAAGTCAGGTGACGTTGTTGTAGAGTGACAAAGTTCACGTAGGGAGGAGGCCAGGCTGGATGGATGAGTCAACAAAACGGCGGACTTTACCACAGCACGCCACTGTTTGTTTCCTGATTCCAGCCAACAATCAATGTTGGGTTCTTTTCCCCTATAATTTGAAGCCGAACCACAATGTTTCCATAAACCTAACCGAACCTTAAGCATGGTGTTGTCGCATCATAAAACTGATTTATTTTTCACCAGTGACTTGTAATAGTTTTTGAAAGCAGAGACACATGATGTGGTCCTGCTGACAGAGACGTCGGATCAGAAAGCCCTTCTGTGTGTCGTCCTGAAGGGCAGTTACAAATCATGTATTTTGTCATATTATGTGAAGGACTTGATTTCATACCAATGAGGCACTTAATGCAAATTCCTCTGTTCTTGGTGCCAATGAAATAGAAAATTCTGTTGGGTTCATCTACCTGAACTGGACAGTAAAGCCAAGTGATTAAACACTAATGTCACAATGAGCCTTTCATATTGATGATTACTGAAAAAAAGGGGATAGAGGAATAGAAAGAGACAAATGGAGACTCAAACAGAGACAGAGCAGGTGCTCACTGTAAATGTATGTCTGGTTCTTCAGGCAGCTCAGAATCAATTAATACAGTAATCCTGGATTTTTGGAGCCCTGCAGCTCCTCCAGTTTATTTATATAGCACATTTCATACACAAAGACAATTCAAAGTGCTTTACATAAAGCATGAAACAAATAAAATAGAAAACAAGACAATTTATAAAAGAAAGAATAAAAAAGAACAGTAGAAATACAGTAGATTTAAAAGATTTAAGAAGTGCAAAAGTAGAAAAATGTCACATCTTTAAAGGAAAGGTGGAGGCAAGCAGAAAAGTTTTAAGTCTCGATTTAAAAGAACACAGGCTTGGGACAGACCTTAAGTGTTCTGAAGTTTATTCCAGATCTGTGGTGCATAAAAACTGAACGCTGCTTCTGCATGCTTGGTTCAGACCCCGGGCACAGTGGGCGAACCTGTCCCAGATGATCTAGGAGCTCTGGATGGCTCGTAACAGAGCACCATATCAGAGATGTATTGTGGCCCCAAACCGTTCAGTGCTATGCAAGTTAATAAAAGTCTATTGAAATCAAGTCTTTGATGCATAGGAAGCCAGTGCAAGGCTCTGAGAACTGATGATGAACTGGTGATGTGCTCCACTTTCTTAGTTTTAGTGAGGACTCAGGAAGCAGTGTTCTGAATAATTTTTTACAGACACCTGTAAAGACACTGTTACAATAATCAAGCCTACTAAAAACAAAAGCATGAACAAGTTTCTCTAAGTCTTGCTGAGACATGAGTCCTTTAAGTCTTGCTATATTTTTAAGGTGGTAGTAGGTTGATTTTGTAATTCTGTTGATGCGGGTTTTGAAATTTAGGTCTGAGTCCAGAATTACGCCAAGATTTCTGGCATGGTTTGAAGTCTTAAACATTTTGGCTTCAAGATGAGTGCTGACAATCGATCGTTCATTATTGGCACCAAAAATAATTGTTTGAGTTTTCTCCTTGTTTACTTGGAGAAAATGCTGGCACATCCAATCACTGATCTGTTCAATGCACTTATCCAGTGCCTGTGTGGGTTATTGTTATGTAAATCTGCATGTCGTCTGCATAATTATGATAGGATATTTTCCAGAATGTGAGTTAGTGGGAGCATATAGATGTTGAATAGAACTGGACCAAGATTGGACCCTTGGGTAACTACACGTCATTGCTGTTCGTTCAGATTTGTAGTTACCGACACAAAATAGTCTCTATCCTGCTCATAGGATTTAAACCAGTTATGGGCTATACCAGAGAGTCCCAACCATTTTGTCCAGTAATATGTTGAGATGAGATCCAGCAGTACTAAGCGAGAGACTTTACCATTGTTTGTAAATAGATGTTGTTTAAGACTTTCATGAGAACAGTCTCAGTGCTGTGGTGTGCTCGAAATCCACATTGGAGAGCATCAAAACAATCATTTAGTGCCAAGAAGGTGCTGAGCTGATGGAAAACAGCTGTTTCAATGATTTTACCCAGAAATGGGAGGTTTGATATGGGCCTATAATTCTGCATTACTGAGGTGTCTAAATTGTTCTTTTTAAAAAAAAGGCTTGATCACTACTGTTTTCAGTGTTTTGGGGAAGTAGCCTAAGAGAAGAGAGCTATTGACTGTTGCCAGGAAGTCTGATGCCATGCAATTAAAAACATATATCAAGGCAGCAAAGAGTAATGGTGACCATGCTCAACCCTGTCTTGAACCTCTGTCTAGGGTAAAGCTATTTGACAAATATCTATTAACTTTAGCAGTGGGTTTATTATATAGTGCCTGTATAGTTTTAATAATTGTGTCATGTAGATCAAGTCTATAGAACTGGATTTGCTTAACTTGAGCCTAGCAATGGCAGTTTTTAATTCACCTTCGGTTATGTCATTTTGTTCTTCATCAGAGTGGTCAAATCTAGGGAATTCAGGAAGGTGTTTCATAACCAGTTAAAAACTCCTTGCTTTAAGTCATCAAAGAAATTTGCAGAATATTTTGGTGGTCTATAGCTGCTTAAGAACAAAGCTCGACAGGAGTAATTTAAAAGTACTCTATGGAGTATTTAACTGGTTATGAAACAGTCTCAGTTTAATACCGATGCCTCTATATGACCTACATAAGCAAGCGAGACCAACAGTGAGAAGATTGCCTATTTTTATTAGTTTCTAATAGTTATTCTTAATGCCTGCCACCAGGGCGGATTTTTCCGCGAAATCAGACAAAATGGCGCTGGGGTTTGCTCTGTCTGAATTCAAACTGCTTCAGCTGCTGACTGAAGGTCCGCCCGCTCTCCTCCCGGCGAAGTAGTCTCCTTGTGGCGGGCAGTGAAGCAGAGGGAACATGAAATGTTAGCTGAAACGCTACCGCCTTTGTCCACAGGGACCGCCAAAATCAACACAAAATGAAAAGTTCTATTGAGCTGCTTTAACTAAAGAGCCAGATATTTAAAAGAAGCAGATTATTTTTGTGGCTTTTGTTTTGCATTGGAAAGCAAAATATAAAAAAAATATTAAACAAAATTGCAACTCCACTAAAGTACAGAACTTTATTATCTTAATGTCATACACTATATTGCTCATGTCCTGGCCTGATGTGTAACCATTAGATAAAAGCACGTATAGGCTCAGGTAGAACAAGGTTGGACATCATGTCCAGCACGATAAAAGCCAAGTTGTGTTATGCGGGTTTAATCTTTCTGTCTGTCCTTTTTTTCTTTCTTCTCTATAGTATGTCTATGTTTGTGTAACCTTTCTGCACTGTCTGCTAGGTCAACCTCAGAACCTCAGACTAAACACAATGCAAATTCATCCTGGTCAGGCACTGGGTACACACACACACACACTTACACACTACACACTACACACACACACACAGGCAGCCCTGCTTGATCCCTGTTAAAGTTAGTCGAGGGTGTTACATGTTTGCAGTTCACTTCAGCCCCATCAAAATGCCCCATTGGAAATTTACTGGCCTTTCAGCAGCACAGTGGGGACCTATAAACACATTTGTGCACCACCATGTGCGCATAACACACTCACACACACACACTGTAGATGCTCACGTTGTCAGACCCCTGTTACCACCTAGTGCCAGGAGTTTGATTCAGCCACCTACGGTGCCAGGATCAGATGCCTGTTAGGACACTGTCTGCCCTCTGTGTGTGTGTGTGTTTGTGTGTGTAGGCATGTGGCCCTCAGTTTCCTGACTCTGGTCTCATCACTCTCATCAGACATTTCCCGGCACATAAACTTTCACTGACACATGTTTGTTTATGAAGCCTAATTGGCTGCTATTCCACCATGCTGCCATGGCTGACTTTATCTCTCTGTCTACGTCTCTCCATCGCAACAGATGTGGACGAGTGTCTGGACAACAACGGTGGATGCCAGCAAGTGTGTGTCAACACCATGGGGAGCTACGAGTGTCAGTGCACAGATGGCTTCTTCCTCAGTGACAACCAGCATACCTGCATCCACCGCTCTGATGGTAAGACCAAAACTGAGGGAGAGTGTACTGTGCGAGAGTATGAGCTGTTTTCTTGTTTCTGAAAATTAATCACTTTATTTCAGGATTATATAAACAGGCTCCTTGATGCTCATTGCTCATTGCTCAATTTTTAACAAAACACAGTGGTTACATTGTCTAAAATCTTTTGGGTTTTAGGGTAAATGGATGATGGTGGATAGATGGAGTGAGTTCATGCAACGTCTTTGGAAATAAATAGACACATGGGTGCTGCTTTGCTCTAGTTGGTGCAAAATTAAAGGAAGAGGTGTTTGTCCTATTGTTGGATGGATTATAAGTCAATGGGCCTCTGGGCACAGACATGTAAAAGGCCCCCAACCCCTCTTACATATTAGCAAGACACCCAGACTGAAAGATCTTCAGAAGCTGCATCATTTATAGTCATTTTGAGTCTCTTTGTGTTTCTTTTGCATCTTGTTTTGTGACTCTTTGTAGTCTCCAACAAGAAATGTTAACAGTCACACCAGAGGCTCTGGACCAGGGGCCCCATGATCCCCTGGGCACCTGGGCCTGTGCCCACTAGGCCCATTCAGTAAGCCATCCATGCCCATTTGAACCCTAAAGGGGTACAGAGGTTCTTTCTTGTATTCCAGATAACTACTGGTGTCTTTGAGTGGAAACAGAGGTGTATTTGGTTTTATAAGTGAACCATAAGAGTCTATGAGTCACTTTCAGCAAGATACTTTATCCAGGAGACTGTAAAATGCTTTGATCACTTATATGTTGCAGTTTCACTTATATGTTGCAATTAAAGACCAATTTGCAGGTTGGAGACCCCAGTGAATCAATGTGTAGGAAAATGATGTAGAAACTAGGCTTTCAAAAAAAAACTACACTAAAATAACTTCTGAAGTCGTTTTTGTGAGAGTTTTACTTCCGCACCGAAAACGACAAAACATTGGATGTGACATAACAGAAGGGAGAGTGGCCAAGCTAGGTCCAATTTATTATTAAGAAGTCTGGATCCCAGTGCTGGTTTTGACACCGAAGAGGTTGTAAATGTATATTCATACGCATATGACGGCCACAGCCCTATGATTATGAGCCTGTTAGGTGTCCCACAGACCAGGAACAGACCAGGGTCAGAAGAAAAAACGCCCAGAGGAGAGAAATTGAGTTGTGGTGTGAGGAGAACCAGTGGAGAACTGGGCAGGTGTGTTGGAGAGTGACCGGCTAATGATAACTAAGGATAGCTAACGCCAGCTAACGATAGCTAACGCCAGCTAACGATAGCTAACGATAGCTAACGATAGCTAACGCTGTGTTCCCATCACAAGATTGTAAAGTTTTCTATCACATATCAGGCTACAACAGTATTGGTTGTCTAATACTGGCAGGAGTATTGATACTAACCCACAACACAAACTAACATGCAAGTTTCAGCGTCTATCAGTCGTTTCTGCTGTTGCTGAATATAATCCAGACTACGTTTAACAGTGATGTAACACAGGGGTGAGAAAGAGAGACAGAAGGAGGGTAGATTCTACAATTAGAATAAAACCACAGTGGACCAAAGTACTGATGACAGTGTACCTGATGAAGCAGCTGAAAAAGGCAAACTACAGAGGAAAAGGGCTGGTGGGCTGGGGCTCAAATCAAATAAATAAATATAACCAAATATAACCACCTTAAAGCCAGAGCTACGACTAACTTTAGAAAACAAAACCAAAATGGAAACAAAACTTCACTATCTGACTTTGCCTGAAGGCAAAACCCAAAACAGACCGAACCCCTGCTCCTAGTGTATCTATACAATTGAAAGCTGTGTGTGTGCAGTCAGTAACAAAACAAACTATACCTGGCCCAGTCTCCAGGTAGTGAACGAGTGCCTCAGAATTACTTGTAAAAAATAAGTACAAAGATTAACATCTGTTCAAATGCACAACTAGAGGCGCAGAGGCGAGCTGTTCATGTTAAAACCCAGCAGCACCGTGACCGACAGGCTGGCCTAGTACTTATACAGGTGTCCCCTGATCGGCATCCCTGAACTGGACAGCAGGACCTTCAGTTTGCCCGGCAGCAAGTTGAAGTGGGATGGGCAGCAGCAGCAGCCAATATCACTCAGGGGACCACACATCCTACTTGGCATACCTAAGGAAAAGGGTTAGACACAGGGGCGGGCGAACACTCCCCTTATTTACGTCTCAGCTCTTTGCTGTCAGTGCCTCCTAAAAGAGTAAAAAAGTAAAATCTTCTTGTGCGTGACCCTGTGACAGGCTTTCTGGATCACAAGGAGACGTGGGATTCGAGGGCACTGACGTCATGCCTCTGGCTTGGTCAGTCGCCCTCCACACCCACGGTGGCAGTGACAGACACTGGGCGCGATATGTGACATGTGACTTGTGACATGCATGTTTGGCATCCATTTCATGCCTGTTGAATTTCTTAAAATCGTTTGACCCCACCACCCTGGCATCCCCAACCCATTACGCCTGTCACATTTAATTTATAGGCTCAGTCTGCTGTGGCGAGCGGTGCTGAAGGATCGGTGATCCCGAGGTGAGGAGGTGATGCCTTCTCCTTCCCTCCACATTCACACACACATTCTCTAAGCACAATACTCACATGCATGTGGCTGTGAATGGGGACAGTGTGGTAGTCAAGTTCAAAGACAGATGAGGGGACAGTCATCTGTCATCTTTGCAAACTGCACAAAAAGGAGACACTGGAGGAATGTAGTGAGGAGTGAAGGAGGGTTGGGTGGGGGGCAGATCAAATAGAGGAAAGAGGCGGCAACAGAGTGACCTCCCCTTTATCCTCTCCCTCTTTAGGAGCCAGTGTCAGGGTGTTAGAGGATTCTCTGTGAAGACATTCAGAGAAAGAGGTGAAAGAGATGCAGAAATAGAAGTGTGTTTGCTCACTGGAAACCCATTAACCAGCATGTGAATATATCTCCCTTTCCCTCTCTCTCTTCTCCTCTCCGTCAAAACTATTTGTGAACGTTTCGGGATAGCTCACAAGAGGGGAGACGAATTCAGGTGACAGCCACTGAGAGTTTCTCTTATTTTATGTGGTGTATCCACAAAATTTTACCAAAAGTTAACTCCAATTACATATTAAATTTCTTTACAATCATTAGCTAAGCTCCCGAGGTCCTCCATGTCTGTTACATATATTTTCTAGATCAAAGCAATTACTGTGTTAACATGTGGAATTCCTGCTCCTGTCAGAGGGATGTTCATGGTAAACAAGTAGTCAAGATGCTTGTGGTATATTCCTGTTGGCCTGCTCTGGCAGGCTCTTCTGAGTCTTTAACCACCGCCACACAGCCCTCCACCCCGTCCAGAGATCCTCAATCAGACACTTGTCTCCTCTCTCTCCTGCACAGGAATAGCATCAGCATCCCGGTGTCCCACAGGAATCTCCTTCCACATTTTTTTTTCCATCTCCCCTACCATGGCCCGCTTCTCTCCCTTCTTCATCTTGTCTCTTCTTATTCACTGTCTTTATTTCATCTGCTCAAAACTCTTTCTTCTTCTTTCTGCTCTCTCTTTTCTGCATGCAATGTCTTCCAAAGGTTCCGCCTTAAACCAGATTAGGACCTCTCATATTCCCACACGGCTGTTGAAAGACAGTGGATCAATCTGACAATATACACGATTTTTAAATGGATTGGAGATTTGCTTTTAACACCACCAAAACACCTGGAAGTAAACACACTCACAAACACACACAGTGGTGTACTTGAGGTACTTGTACCCTACTTAAGTGTCTAGTTTATGTTACTTATGTTACTAGCACTGCTCACTACATTTCAGAGGGAAGTATTGTAATTTTTACTCCACTACATTTATTTTAGAGCTATAGTCACTTTTTACTTTTCAGAGTAAGATTTTAGGAAAAAGCATATAACAAGCTATAAAATCCGACATATTGTTAAAAATGAATCCAGTGGCTCCCAACATTTTTGGCTTATGATCTCTTATAAAAAAACTGTGTCTGGCTCCTTGTCACTTTTCAAATGTCTATTAGTTGTCAGCAGTTCCATCAAAGAGGCATTTCACCTCTGAACTTTCATATGTTTTCATTTAAATAACTAAATTATTTTATTAAGTTTTTCTTCTTTCCTCTCCCATCAATCATCTTATGACCTCCTCAGATTTATCTTGTGACCCTTAGTAAGGGGCCGATCCGTAGGTGGGGAACCAGTGGACTAAACTACCAAACTATATCTAAAGTGGTTAAAATTATCTCCACCTCAAGCAGCTACAACAGGAAATCTCAGTGGTCAGTAAGTGAGCACAAAAAACCCAACTTATTTACCCTTTTCCGTAATACATTAGTCACAGCATTTTTCTGCAGAACAAGTACTTTTACTTTTCATACATTAAGCTCATAATACTTTTACTTGAGTAGGAGTTTGAATGCAGGTGGAATATTTTTACATGAATGAGTTGGTACTTTAACTTAAGTAAAGGATGTGAGTACTTCCACCACTATTCAGATCATCCCAATTATGTGAATCTCACATATTCATGTGGGTCAGATGATTTGGGTCAAAACTACTGATTTTGGTTGTATTCAGCGTACAGCTTTGATCCTGCTTTTACTTTAATATGTGTGTGTATATATACATATATATATATATATATATATATATATATATACTGTATGACAAATTAAAGGAAAAGCCTGAATAAATGGGTGGAGAAACCTTCCACACAGGTGCACTGCATGGTACAATTAGCAATTAACATCCAAATATTCTCTGTGGCATAT
>NTHP01000221.1:260307-342695 GCA_003416845.1 Oplegnathus fasciatus | reverse complement strand
ATCAAGATGGCAATAGGAAAAGATCTAAGTGACTTTGAAAGAGGGTTCATTTTTGGGGCACAGATGGCAGGAGCTTCAGTTGAACAGTGACTAAAGTGACATCTGCATTTAGATCAATAGGAAAGACTTCAGTAAACAGGGTCGGAAATTGTGGTCAGCAGCTCACATTTGATGAGCGTGATGCTTGTGCATATGTATCGTGCGATATGTAAGGAAAAACAGAAGAGCAACTCTTCCTCAGGTGACTGAGAATGTCAGTGCAGGACGTGATCAGACTGTCAGCAAGAACAGTCTGTCGATAATTACATAGAGATGGATATTATAGTAGGGCTGCAGTGCATAAACCCCTCATTACAAAGATGAATGCACATTTGAGAGTTCAGTGGTGCAAAAACCAACCAGGCACTGGTGTAAATAGATGTGGAAATGAGTGATATGGTCAGATGAGTCATCCCTCACAATATTCTCCACAAGTGGGCGAGTGCATGTGTGGCGTACACCAAGAGAACGGTACAAGCCTGAATCCTTGACCCCTCGAGTGAGGGGATCTGGTGGCTCTGTTATGCTGTGGGGGGCATTTTGCTGGCATGGTTTGGGTCCACTCGTCCCTTTAGAGGGAAGGGCCACTGCAAATCAATACAAAGTTGTTCTGAGTGATCACCTTTATCCTGTGATGAAACATTTCTATCCTGATGGGAGTGGTCTCTTCCAGGATGACAATGCCCCCGTCCATAGGTCACTGAATGGTTTGATGAGTATGAAAATGATGTGAATCATATGCTATGGTCTTTGCAGTAACAAGATCTCAACCCAATTGAACACCTATGGGACCGACGTGTTAGACAGCGCTCTCCACCACCATCATCAAAACACCAAATGAGGGAATATCTTTTGGAAGAATGGTGTTCATCCCTCCAGTAGAGTTCAGAGACTTGTAGAATCGATGCCAAGGCGCATTGAAGCTGTTCTGGTGGCACGTGGTGGCCCAACACTTTACTGAGACATTTAATGCTGGTTTTTCCTTTAATTTGTCATCTGTCTGTATATATGTATGTGATATAAAAAGCTGTCCTTGAGCATGGTCAGCCGATTTTAAACTTATAATGATATTTATCATAAAGCCATTTATTTTCATGCAAATAGCTTAGCATTTCCTGTGAGGACAGGTTATACACATCTAATAAAGGGCAGAGGCAGTCTAATTTGTGTGTATGAGTACATTTCATGCCTTCTCCAGTAGGATAAACTTGCTGCACATTCTTGTCACATCTTTCCCCTTGTGGGTTGACCTCACCACGTTCATCTCCAACAACCTGTGATGATCTAAATAAAATAGAGCTTTTAATTGGCTTGTATGTGATAATGTGTATCCTGGCAAGTGACTGCCAGTCTGCTGAAGACACATCGTCTCACCTTGATCTCACCTTGACATGCCATAGTCACCATAACTGCAACAGTAGGGAGTTCTGGGCCACAACCAGCTTCTCAAATTATAGTCTGGTATAGATGCAAATGATTACATACACAACAGTTTTGTATGTATGTGTGTGCGTGTGAGAAGGAGAGACAGTTTGTGTGAGATGATTGCTTTGCACATGGTAAGTGTCAGCTTGCGGCTCATTTCTTTCTCCCTGACACTCACCGGGGGGATAATAAAGCCTAGCAACAATTGTTTGTTCCATTATGGTGTGTTTCCACTCTGTTGTGCTTCACAGCTCTGTCTGAAGCACATCCAGGCAAGAAGACTTTGGCCTGCGAGCCCCCAACCTTGAGTTGGGAAACAGCTCTCCCAGCAAATGTTCCTGATCTGTCATGATGTGGGAGAGCTATGACCACATGAGTCAGGTATGGCTCACAGGCCCAACGGTGACATGCATGTAGAATGGAAAATTTGGGGATCTCTGAAATTGAGAACCTGGTTGTCAACAAAAGTTTAGGGTTACCTGCCACCCTTGAAAAAGGATACAAATTTGTGCTGAGTTCGTGCCATCAATAATTTTAGTGTAGGTGTCATTTAATAAAAACAGTGAACGTCTCAGCTAATGACACTCCAGTTGCTCCGGATCGTTCGCTATTTCACAGTTGTGTGTAATTTGCAGCAGCAGTGCAGAGGTTGATTAGTTGCAGTGGAATATTAGATATCAAATTGATGCCTCAGAGTTGACCGGGTCTGTCTCTATGTCTGATTTATTAATTGTGCCTTTTGGACAATGTAGCCCCCGCCAAAATAGAGTGAAAACAATACGCTTGTAAATTCTTCTCTGAGCTCAACACCAAATTTCCTGGCAAAGTTGGAGTTGGCAGTAAGTTGGGAATTTTAAACACCATCTCATGTGGACGCCATGTCTGGCGCTCCAAGAGAATGTTTGGTTGCAGGAGTCTCTGTGAACTGTGGCTCACTAGGCGATTCTCAATCGTGGACTGTGGGCAGGAAAAATAACCCATTTTCATTAGGAAACAATTAAGAAAGAATCCTTATACTGTAGGAAATATCCCTGATCATCAGTTTGTTTTTTTAATATATTTTATAGATGCCCTCCTGTTCGAGTTTTTCCCGACAGTTTGAAAAATCATTAGGCGGCTGCTCAGCCCCATGGGTATGAGCATAGCGCTGGGTGGGGAAACAGTGGCTCTGTGTGATTTATGGGCCGAGTCGGCGGAGATGAAAATGGCCCGTCGGCAGCTCCCGAAAGACGATATATTATGGTAGGGATTACAATTAACAAGAGGCAATGGGCTCATGCATGGTGTTCCAACATGCAGGGCACTTCCAAGCCACTTGTGGGTAGTGTAGCAGCTGGTAACTCTTGTACGTGCTGCTCAATGTAATGTGATGACTTTAGGGCTGCAAATAATAATTATTTTCATTATTTTCATTATTCTGCAGATTTTTCACGATTAGTCAATTCATTGTTTTGTCCATAAAATGCCAGAAAATTGTAAAAAGTACTTTTCACACTTTTCCAGACTCCAAGTTGTCATCTTCAAACTCCTTGTTTTATCCAGTAAACACTCCAGAACCCAAAGATTTTCAGTTTACAGTCATATATGACAAAGCAGCAAACCTTCACATTTGAGAAGCAAAGAATGTTTGTCTTTGCTTGAAAAATATCTGAAATGCCAAGGAGGACCTTTTTGTGTCATTTAGGTCAACTGGAAACTCAGATGAAGAATTTGTCTTTGCGTTTGATTAATTCATTCATCATAACTCACATCTAATAATCACGCTCTTATTGTAATCCCAAATGAGCAGCAAAAGAAACAGGCCCTACCCACTGATGTCCTCACTGAATAACACTTTACTTCAGGTCCCACTATTTAGCATTTATAAGCAGCATATAAACATTTAATAAATGGTTATGGTTAATGGTCAATAAACACACTATAATGTAGGAGTAAGCAGCTATAAGGACATTTTAAGTGTTTCTTAATGGACAGTATTTGCCAACATTTATATCCTCCCCCATGTTTTGTATTACTATAACTGTGTTTTACTATATTGTCATTCATTATCTGTTTATACAGCAGCCTCCACTTCTGGATGTCCACAGGAGTACTCCTAGTTGACAAATACATTAATAAACACTTATACCTGTTTACAAATACATTATAGTGAGTCATAAACCACTTATTACATCTTTATATACTGCTTATGAATGCTAAATGTGGGGACATAAAGTTAAGTGTTGTCATTATTTGAAATAATGACATATTTTACACATAATGTGTATATACAGCGTGCTATGTGTTGAGAGAGAGGAAGGCAATGAGAGCAATGGATTGTGGGAGCAGGGGATGGGGGAGTTGTGCATGTTGGGGGAGAGAAAGAGAAAAATAAACACAGAGACACAAACATAGTGGAGTGGACAAATGGAAGTTGCATGCGTTTATTTGGAGTTGTGTGAGGAGAGGAAGCAGACTGAGGCTGAGGCTCCTGCCACACTCACACACACACACACACACACACACACAGACCTATAGACACACATGCATAGACATGCATTCATGCACAAAAACTCACACACACGGCGACATGCACATACTCTTCATGAAGCAGGAATTCTCACTTTAAACAAACCAAAGCAGGAAATTGGAGGTACAGGGAGCTTTTAAATGACAGCCCAGGGCCATGTGGGAACTCCAAGTACAGGGAGCTCTGTCTACCTGCCTGTTATCATCATCAATTACAAACATCATCAAAAGCTAGAAACACTTCACCTGTCACACACCTAAACATTTAGAGCGCTACGTGTCTGTCAAATGCTGTAAATGTTCACCAGTTCTAATTTAAGAGACCCTAATATTTGTAGCACGTCATTAAGTGGAAAGCTCTGTTTTAATCTCTAATATACAGTATATGTCATATTGTCAGTGTAAAGGCCCTACAGGTAATAGTTTTGACTAACAAATAGGGTTTCTTGCTCTGGACCAAAGTGGCATATAAACACATAGGCTAACTGAACATGCAGAGTCATCATCAAAAATCTGAGAAGACGCAAAATACATTGCAAAGTGTTCAATTTCCCTAAATCAATAGAGCTCAAAAGTTCGGGATCAGTAAAGTTTATCTTGTCTGAGACTTTTAGAGAAATATAATCCAGACTTGCCGTAAACGAGCGATTACCCTGAAGGGAGCTGCTTTTATCCTTTCATGTTTGTTCTGTCCAGAGTGTCTCAGCACTAAGAGAAATCTGTGTGAAGTGGCCTCTGTTTGAGTTTTGTATTAACTTCCCCCCTCTCTTCTCCAAAGGTCCTGGTGTGTGGAGCTAAAATCCTGGTGTTTGTGTTTGTGTGTGTGTCTTTGGATGCTATGAGCTTAGCATCACTGTGGGGGTCTTTGCATTCTGCTGCTTTTACATTTTGACTTGTTGTTGTGTGTGAGTGTGTTAAACTCTGCCAAGCATCTGCCTGGATTCTGTTTGAACGCCGTGAAGCTGAAAGTGTTTACCTCCGCGCTGCCTGCTTTTGTATGGCTGAGGCCTCGTTGTGAACTTTCCTTGAAACGTCAGTCCGTTACAGGCCAATCACACACACATACACACCGGGTCATCAGAGCATGGTGTGGGTACAGAAAGTGACTAATGCTTCCTTCCCAAACACCCATTCGTCCTTCATTTTATAAATACTTTGTTTAAATATTATTCCAGCATGTGATTTTAACTTTGAAAACAAACTCTTATAACTTAGCAATCTCTCTCTTTGGGGTAAATATGAGTTATTTACCTGTGAGCGGAAGGTGGAATCCACGCCTTTTTCTCAGTTCTGCTCTTTTTTCTCCCCAAAGCTGCCTCCGCTATATTTTTAGGCCAGAGTTTGTCTTTGGTCAGTGGAAATGTTTAATACGAGGGCGTGGAGCTGACCTGGTGTGTAGCTGCTGCTCAGTAGCAAACACAGGAAACATGGGGAGTCGGAATTAAAACACACACACACAGATACGCGTGAAGTAAACGTCCTCCTGCCTCATCATTTCCCAGCCTTTTACAGGAAACTAACATCTGCCCCAGCCGGAACCGGTCTGACACACACACTTACTGTACACACACACACACGCTTTGTAGTCATACTATTTCAGTTAACAAGGGCTGTGTGTGAATCAAACAGTTCCCTCAAAGTTTTTCCTCTCTTTAACGTTAGCAGCTGGACTCTGTTAACACAACACACTGAACTCTGGTTCGCCTGCTCTCTGGCCTCCATGTAAACGTTGCTGCTTTGACGCTGTTGCTCAGAGGGCACAAGTACCCACACTGCTTGTGTATTTAAAGAACCATACCTGGGGTTTGCAGGTTGTAGCTCATTAACTACAAATTAAGTATACTTTACATGACTGCTGAGCATTTTCCAAAGAGCACCATCGGTTTTAGACATAGTTCCGAGCTTCCAGGCAGCCTTAGGTTTCGGTTCATTTCAGTACACTGTGAAAATCAACTTGCAGGGACTTGAAACTTGCTTGAGATAGCTAATCCATCACAGTCGACATTTGCTTGCCTTTAGCCTTTTGTCAAAGTTATGTTATTTTCTAGTGCTGACATTGCAAGCAGGCGCTGCAACAAAGAAATAATTCATTCAAGTCCAAGTTTTGTGTTGTTTGTCTTTCAGGTTTGATTTCCAGCTTTGCATCCCGTAGCTACATATGTGCTGTGCTTTTTGGTAAATGACTCTTCTTACTGTGATGTATGTCGTTTTGAAACAGGTCGTGGGGGCAGGATATTAGTTATAGAAAAAAAGGCTGTTTGATTTGAGGATGGACAGATCACTGAAATGTGTAATGACTTAATTGGTTGGATTTTTTCGTTATACCTACTAGTGCATCATGTGATCATCACTGAAGATTAGGGATGAATACCAGGGAATGTGTGCACCTATATCTGCTGAAGAATGTCATATGTACTCAAACTGAAATGACCTGTCACAAGCAGGCTATAGTCTGTCCTCAGCATTAAAAGTGATCGAGTTTTCACCTGCAGTGTTTAATTTTCTATTACCTTTCATGCTAAAATGACAGTTTATCGTTTGGCTGTGTGGCAAAATATTTTTAGCCATGCTAGTGGCATAGCTCTAGGGATGGCAATGGTGGTAGGTCTGTCTGCCCACCACTTTGGTCCAGACTGAAATAGATTTCAACTATCGGGTGGTTTGCCATGAAATTCATGACATTTATGGTCCCCAGAGGATGAATCCTAATGACTTTGTTGATCCTCTGATTTTCCTCTAGTGCCACATGGGGTTCATTTTTGTTTTTTTATTTTTGTTTTTTTATATATATAAATACACATAATAAACTATCAGATGGATTACCATGAACACATTCATTGTCCCCAGAGAATGAATTGTAATAACTTTGATCCCCTGACCTTTCATCTAGTGCCATCATTAGGTCAAATTTTCTTTTGTCCAATACTTTGATTTATGATCAAATACCTGCTAAGCTAACGACATGTTAGCATGATATGTTAGCATTGTCATTGTGAGTATGTTAGCATGCTGACGTTTCATTCATTTAATTCAAAGCATTGCTGTGTCTATGTACAGCCTCACAGAGCAGCTAGCATGGCTGTAGACTCTTAGTCTTGTTTTATAATAAGTCAACAAAGCGTGCAAAGTGTGCAAAATCTGCAGATGTAAACTATGCAGCAGTAGGACTGATTACAGATGCTGTTAATTTGCAGGAGTATTGCGTGTAGAAGATGGCCTTACGATGAATGTCCATGAACAATGCTCCGGTTCCTCAAGCCACCAATACTCCTCCCTTCCCTGCCACTGCAAACAGTAATAACCTCAGGTTGGCTCTAAAAACATGATTATACACTTCCAGATTACCACTGGGTTGTAAAGCTGTTGAAGCTGATGAAAAACAGAGGATCAAATGATTCTGTATGGTTGACATTGCGTTTTTTCCACCTCAGTTATAATGTACTTTAAAGAGAACATTTTGCTCTACTAATGTACTAGTTAAAAGAATAATTTTATGTTAAATTATTGCAATTCTGTCTTTAAAACTAACCTGAATTTATGACAAGGAATCCCTGTAATCCTGGGGAAGAAGTGAATTATTCCCGGGAAGTCATTATTTTGAAATCCTGAGAAAACCTTAAAACCAGTTTTCCAGGTAGTTCAACAGGCCATTTCTTTCTTTCTTTCTTTCTCTAAATTATGACCACATTTCGCATGCACGCTGTTGTTTCCGGTCCCCTCTCTCTGTTGTTGCTCCGGGCGTGTTCATTTTCTTTTTGGATTCATTGAAGTGGAAGATAACACAGTATTTTTGTTCCACGTTTCACAACCATTCACTACCAAACTTTAGTTGTGTTTGCTCTGGAAGAACAGGGCCTGTGCCTGTTTAGTGCTTGAATTCAACTGGTTTCCCTCCACACCTCACCTGATGGCACATAATGTATAGTACAACATAAACACGACAATATTCTAGATTCTAGCTTTTGTTACAGTAATTATGTCTCAAAATGAAAGTCAACATATTGATGTTAAAATCCACAGTCCTTGTACTGTGTGAAGTTAGAGTGAGATACAGAAAAAGAAAGCAAAAGAGTGAGTGAGAGGGACGTGTGTGTGTGTGTGTGTGTGTGTGTGTGTGTGTGTGTGTGTGTGTGGTGCTTGTTTCCTCTAGTGTTTGAAGAAGAGATTGGGGAGGGTTATTAGAAAGGCACAGTCCTTATTTAAAGGAGTTCAATGCAGCCAGTTGAAGAAAAGCTCTCATTGAAATTCATGGCTTAGCACCTATAGCACTGTGGTCTGAGCAGACCAGTGAGAGAGACACACAGCCAGCGTCTGACAGATTTCAATTAAAATGGCATTTACAAGAGCATGGATGGAAAAGTGGAGGGAGGGGGAGGAAGAAGACGTTTTTTCTGCCTGGTGAGCTTTTCACTCCAGTACTTGTAAAGAATATTTTGTCACACTTCATCATTTATTTAAGTCTGAAATTCAGGACTCTTCTACTTTTTGTAACTAATTGCTACACATTAAGTGCTAACCGTAACCAAGGCACTAATTGCCTTGATTGGGTTTAGTTACCCAGGTTAATGGAAAACATAAACACGTCAACATTGATTAAAAACATTGCTGTCCCATGCTGCTGTGCAAATTTTGATAAACGCTGAATGTCAGATTTTAATGTCAGCCTTTCAGAAATGAAAAGGCTTCTTCCTGCGTGATATGGTTTCAGGCTTTTTAAAAGGTTTATTTAGGAAAGGCCTTTTAAGTGGAGTTCTTTATGGGCGCCCATCATACAGTCACAGTACAAACACTGGTAATTCATACATGTGTGGGCACATGGACAGGCATGCACATGGTCATTAGCGAGTGTGCATATACAAACACACGTAGCTGTATAGCATAAATGTATGTATGTATATGTATATGTATACGCATACAATGTAGAGATGTCAGTCTGCTGTATTGTCATCTTAGCATTTACCTTGTCTCTGGAGTTCATGCACAAACATGAGTTTGTGTCCCTAGTTGTAGAAACATGGCAGTGACAATGACAGTGCCAACTCAATTAAGCAATGTTTCCACAAGTTTAACAGCAACTAAAATATTACCATGACCCTTAAAGGGGAACTCCACTGAGGAGTATAGGTGCATAGGTGCAAGACGTTACTCCACAGGGAGCTGTATGAAGTCCTCCAGTGATGTCACTTGAGTCAGCATGGGTTGGGGCTGAATACTACAGGTTTGAAGATGAAAAATAAATAAATAAATCTGGGGGTGTGGAGTTAGAAAGAAGTGAGCTTACCAGATCTCTGCCCGTTGCATCGTGGATAATGTAGGCGCCAGCTTTTGACGAGGAACAAGAATGCGTGGAATAAAAAAGACAATGTCTCTGGTTCTGCTGCATTGATTTCGATCCTTTTTGAAAAAACTGTCCATCATGAGTCTGACAGTGTTCTAGCAGTTCAATCCTAAACGGTGGAGTACTCCAATTTGCAATTTTGGGGTGATGTGTTAAATTGGCAAGTAAGTTGACATGGTCCCAAATAATGTGCCTGTGCACACCTAATATACTGTGAAAAGTACTGTGTGTATGCACACAAATTAAAGCAGAGTCATAGTGATACAGCCTGAGCAAGAAATGTACAAATAACACTGAAAAGATCATACTGTAGGTGTGTAAAATGTATTAAACGTATTGGAACAGCACTGAAGTACTGCAGCATTCAAATGTAAATTAGCATTAAGAATGCCAGCATTACACAGGGAACGTTACGACTATTTTTAAAAAATTTTATAGTTAGTATTTGTATAGTTGCTTCAAATTATTCAACATTTAAATGTTGCAACAAGTTAACATCATATTTTCTTCACAGTTGACTGAAAGTGTGAAATGTCTCTTTGTCCCTGGTGAGGAGATCAGGTTTTGAGACTGGCGTTCAGCATCACCTCATTCCTCATTCCTCATCAGCCTCAGAGGAAACGAGGAGGAGAGCGACTGTGAGGCTCTAAATTATCCTTCTCTGTCTTCAGCTCTCTCTCCCTCCCTCTACCTTTCTCCTCCACATTTTTCTCCTCTTTCTTCAGTTTTTCTCTTTCTATCCATCTCTGTCTTTCACTTCATTCCTCCTTTTTTTCTGTCTCCCATTATACTCTGCCAGCCAGACTTTTGGGGCTTTGGGGTGTAACGCTGCAAGAGTCAGGTTGTAATAACACGGCTGTGATATGCTTGGACCTCATCTGGAGTCAGAGCTCCTGAGAGAGCGAGAGAGAGATGTGTGGAGAGGTGGATAAAGAAAGGCAGGGAAAGAGAAAGAGAAAGACAGACAGAGGATAATAAAAGAGACAGAGGAGAGACTGTGTGAGAGACAGAGTGTGTCCTGGGGGCTCTTACTGGGCCATGAAGACGTGTCTCAGTGTTTTATCTGGACCTGCTGGGGCTCTCAGTGAGGAGCTTCAGTAGTTGTAAACCTGCTGACCTCCCCAATCTAAACAAAGCTGCACACCGAGCTGGAAAGAAGAAAAGTCAACCTCCTTTCTACCTTTTCATTGCTGACTGAAGAACTGCCATCAAAAGTGACAAAGACACCACTTTGCTGTAAACTAGCATGCCATGACTCAAATCAAAAATACTTTACATTATAGCCAACCATTTCCCAAAACATACCATCACTTGGGGATTTTTTCCCCTTCATTTCAGACAGCCTCTGACTTCAGTTCATTTCTGAAAATTAATTTACTCAAGATTTTTATTTTGTCAGCGTTTTAACATGACAACACAAAATACAAAATACATCAGTGATGTGGCACAAGTGTTGAGATGATGAATTTTGTACACAAAGCTGACATAATGTTCACTGGCATAAATAAGTGAGTTTCATGCTGTATCCCAAGGAGCATCTCTATCCAGGTAGCTGCTACAACAGTACAAAATATCAGGATTACTTCCTTTCAACCTGAAACCTGAGCTTGTTTCGATGAACATAAAGGTGGTTTTCTGTCTGAAACTGATGCACACACGGTAAATTTTTTCTTAGTGTTTCTCCGTATGTTTTGCTCTTTATGTCTCAGTTTTAAAAAGCTTGAAAAGCTAAAATAATCAACTTACTCAATATCCACTATTTTCCATGTTCAAGAGTCGCTCCACCGATTGATGAAGATCAGATCCCCAGAGGATGAGTCCTAATGACTTTAGTGATCCTCTGACTTTCCATCTAGTTCCACCATCAGGTTGACATTTTGAGCTTTTACTGAAATATCTTGACAACTGTTGGATGGACTGCCATGAAATTTGCGTGCTAACATGCTAAACTCAGATGGTGACAATGGTGTAAGCATGCTGACATTAGCATTTGGTCAAAGCACAGCCTCACAGCGTTGCCAGCATGGCTGTAGACTCTTATAAGGACTTTTTACTGACCAGCTTCATAGCTGAGAACCGGGCAGATGGCTTCTGGATATGAAGAAGTCCAGCAGAGTAGCAACATGAGCAGTCACATGATCATACAGTTTCTAAACAAACCCCCACTTTTAACACTCACAGTATTTTAAAGAGAAACCAAAACGGAGCACATTTGAAACATCTGTTATGACCATTCATTACACTGAAAAACTACATTAAGAAATTTGAATCAGAAAGTCTGTCTGAGAAATTTGATTCATATTTTGAACATTTGACTTTGATGTATCTTCCAAGTAACTATGTTACAACTATGGGTTTTGCCTGTGACTTGTATGATCGTCTAACCGCCTGTGTGGTTGCCCTTCTCGACTCTGTTGCAGTGATGTTGCTGTGTCTTTAATTTAATTTTGATGGACACCTGCTCATATTACTGTGCCTAGACGTAATGTAAAGGTTGTACAAAACTCTGGTATGATCCTGGTAATTTATTGTTGGTGGGAAATGTAACATGTAAATGTAAAATGCACTGCAATACGGGTGTTTGGAGGCAGAAATGTATTATGTACAGTATAAATGTAAGCTCTGGGCATTGGTTGAATTAGTAGTGTGCGTTACAGAAAACAGAGAAAATAGCTTAAAAAATCTCACATATTAGTGTCAATTTTGGAATTTTGTGAACAGAACCAGCATTTTCTTTACAAAGTCTGTCATGTTTGATATGTTTGATTATGCAGTTATTGTGCAGGATATTGAATTGGCCCACAGGAAGTTTTTGTGCTATGTGTCACTTGTCAGTCACTTTCACTTTTGCTGTGTCTATGTTGTCTCTGCCTGTCTCTGTCCGTGAATCAGCAGGTCAATGCTGATGTTGAGCGAAACAGAGCTTGACATCAGATCTGGCTTTATATGTATCCAGGGACTCATGTGGGTTATTCAGGTCTGACAAGTAAATGTGTCAGTGAGCTTCAGGCTTTGCTTCTCGGCCTCGCTGCCTCGTCACATCGGACATGTTGAGGCCACAGTTCGCAGCCGCTGCTCTATTTGTTGTTTTAGGCTCGATAGTGCTGAGTACCAGGCCTGTGTCTACCTTCTCCCTCTGCCTCAGTTTATTTGACTTCTCCCAGGTTTAAATTGATTGTAGATACTCTGCTTTCTTATGAGTTTAGTTTTCAAACAGGGTCAATGCATGCTTTGGCAACTGTTTAAAGTTTTTTCATCCCCCATTGCACTGCCAGTTCTCTGGGTTGTACAGGGTCCAAATTTGGCTGTGCATCAGAATGTTGTTAGATAGACGTTAACTGAAATATATTGTCTGAATTATATAATGTTGAACAGGGGGGCAGATTTCGTTTGATCTTTTGTTAATCATGTAAATGCACAGTTTCCTTTGGCGCCTTTGATTCTGGACTTTGATGGAATGGTCCTGTTGGGAGTGGACAGCTAGAATGGCAGTGTTTAAGAAAGAACTTTTTGTTTCTGAATGGGACTCTCTAGGGGGAATGGCACCCTAATGAGGTACTTGAAACACACTTGGGCCCCATGAAGAGACATTATTCACCATGGGGACCAGGGAAGGGGTGTGTCGTTGAACCAAATCTAGATGAAGTTTGGTGGGTGCTACCACACTAATGCAAATCCTGTTAAGTAAACATGTAAACTAATGACAATCCAGTTAATCAGTTATCTGATATCGTTTCTTTTTTAAAAATTTGGTTATACATTTGGAGATTCATATTTCATTCTTGTTACTTGTTACTTACTACAACTTAAATCTTCCACATGGTGCTTGAATTTGTTTGGAGAGCATCCTCAATCGCAGGGCCTTTACAGCCAAATACAATTACATATGTAACTAATATATATAATCAATCTTAATGTTGTGTTCATATTATTATTATTGTGTACTGTCCAAATATTTGGACAAATTTTATTTTTGATGCATTGGCAACATTGGTTTTTTTTGTAACTTTCATGCCAATAAAGCCCTTTTGAATTTGAATTTGAATTTACAACTATATCTAGAAAGCAGCCACATGTCTCCGCCAAGGCTACACAGTGCTCTAAATTTGTTATTTTAATAACAGACATAGTCATGGACTATAATTTTTTTTAGATTTTTAGATTATCTTAATGCTTGGAATAATGGGGCTTTGTAAAGGATAAATTGTGCAAAGTGAGACAGACTGAGTTGTGGCTATTTTAATTTATTATGTGTGTAGGGTGCAGGAGTGTGTTCCTTGGTCACCAACATTTGGTTATACTGGCATGATAATACCCAGCAAACATGCCTTTTTGGGCCCTGTGTGGGCAGCCCACTGTGGGCCCCGTTACCGTTGTGAAATGCAGGGCATGTGTGGGTCCCAAAGTGCGTGTGTTTTCTAATCTGATGCCCCTATCGGCAGGACAACATCATTTGTCTGAGCCTTCCAAAACCATTTTAAGTCTCTGCTGAAAAATAAATCTGTTTTATGATGTGACAACACCATGATTAAGTTGGTTAGGTTTAGGTACAAAAACGACATGGTTAGGTTTAGGGAAACATTGTGGTTTGGTTTAAAAATCATTACTTCGTTAAGGTTAGGGGAGCTTCGTTGTCATGGTTACAGTAGTAAGCGTGGTTAAAGTTATGGAACAATCGTGGTCATTCTTAAAAAACAACGATGGCGATTGTTGGTTGGAAATGGGAAATGAACCGCGGTCTCCCGTGTAAGGTCCGATGTTTTGTTGACCCACACATCCAACCCTTGCTCCCAGCATAATTACTACAGCTGCTAGGGCTTTGTCATTTCAACATAAACATATGTCATTTGGGGCACTTTGGGGCTGAAAAGACTGATGCTGATGATGGACAGTCTCATGAAAATGTGAAGTGCTTTATAAATCATCATATGCTGACACTAAAAATTACTCATTTCTTTCTTTGCCCATGGCCAAATCTTGCGCCAAATTTCTTTGAAATCCATGAAACAATTTTTGAGACATTTATAAATGGTCCATTCTGTATTGGCACAGTGTTTCCAACTGAATTTAAAGTTTGCCTTTCAAATAACTTACTTCTGGCTAGAATATATTATACTTACAATTATTACTTTTCTTTTTTGCATTTTATAATAACATGTTTATTTTGGTCACAAGACCAGGCTGCAATATCGGACCACACCACATAAGTGCACTTAAAACTTCTAACTACTAATTCTACCAGTTACCAACAATCTACAGCTCCTGTACTGTAGCTCTTCCGCTTACTTTAACCATCAGCACTAGAGCTACAAACCACCAAAGAATGATGTTGAGGACTTGTATGTCTCAATGAAACTTTGCTCCTGCCAGTGCAAAATGAATAATGGAGTCTTGAGCTAATATGATTTATTTTGTATTTCACATCTTAACCAGTGTTTTACCCACATCTTTACCAGGGGATGACTTCTCTATCACACTAGTGAACCTCTGAAAAGTCTCCCAAACAGCACACTCCCAAACTAACTTTTCCAGTTCTTCCCAGAGATCAGTGATCTCTTTGGCTGGCTTCTCCCTCCCTACACGCCTGTCTGGAGAGCATTGGCCCTCTGTCCTCCTCCTCCTTGCTTCCTCCCTCAGGTCCTCTCCCCGTTGATGAAGATTTAAACACTAGCCGATTTTTGATATTATTGCCATAGTGTGTTCTGTAAATCACTAGGATAGGAGACCACATCAAATAGGCCCGGGTGTAGGAATGAATGGATGGAGGATCAGAAGACGAGTAGGAGGAGGGATGACCAGCCGTGTCAGTGCTGACAAGAAGAAGCCTTGGATCAGTGACAGCTGAGAACATGGGCCAAGCAGTGTCATAAATTAAGGCACAGGGCTTAATTGGTGCTGATGAAGAAGAGGAAATGTGGGATTTTCAGAAAGCATAAAACTGGCTTTTAGCAATTAGGAAAGGAAAACATCAGTTTGAAGACCCATGGGTGTTCAGCTCAGCCTGAGGATCATGCTCACTGTCACAGACTCCAGAGAAACCACAGGTCCTTGGTTACAAGTCTTCTCCCTGTCCCCTGAGGTTGGTCTCTGCTGTGATTATGGGTGCTACGATGATGCAGTAGGTTAAAGATGTCAGCAGTGGAGTCCTTTAGGGAATTATTGGTTTTGCACAACAGGGGTTCCACTCAACTTTTGTATTTGAATTTGTCATATGCTTTGTAGTATGGATATATATACAGATGGGTGACAAACTGAAGGAAAAACCTGAATGCTTGACCCCTACAGTGAGGGGATCCAGTGGCTCTGTTGTGCTGGCATGGTTTGGGTCCACTTGTCCCCTAACAGGGAAGGGTCACTGCGAATCAGTACAAAGTTGATCACCTTTATCCTATGATGAAACATTTCTATCCTGATGCGAGTGGTCTCTTCCAGCATAACAATGCCCCCATCCACAGGGCACGAGGGGTCACTGAATGGTTTGATGAGTATGAAAATGATGTGAATCATATGCTATGGCCTTCTCAGTAACCAGATCTCAACCCAGCTGAACACCTATGGGAGATTTTGGACCGACATGTTAGACAGCGTTCTGCACCACCATCATCAAATCACCAAATGAGGGAATATCTTTTGGAAGAATGGTGTTCATCCCTCCAGTAGAGTTCAGAGACTTGGAGAATCAATGCCAAGGAGCACTGAAGCTGTTCTGGCAGCACGTGGTGGTAGTTTTTCCTTTAATTTACTGGTGCTCGATACACCTCACCTACAATGATGAGAAATATATTATTCACTCCTCCGCCCAGTTACAGTACAGTTCAGCTCATCTGCATAGCAGCCGCCCCACATGAAACTCCAAACAAACAGCTTACATGTATGGTGTTTTACATGTGAGACTCATGTTTTAGAGCCTTTTTTCACTATAGTGTGTGGAAGTATAAGATTTCCACACAGCCAAACATAGCCTGCCATGCTGTTATCGTGGGTTGCACTGTGTACAATGATGCAGGAAAGAAAGTGCCGTGATTCGATTGACAAAATGACGCTCGACTCGAGGGCGTCTGATGATACTGAACTTGAAAAAACTTTGACCTCCTGGTGGCTCTACAGGTAAAATCAGAAGCATACCAAAGTCAGTAGGCTTCATTCTCTGGGGACCGTAAATATAAGTGCAAAATTTCATGGAAATCCATCCAATAGTTGTTGAGATATTTCAGTCTGGATCAAAGTGGTGGACCGACTGCCATCTCTGGAGCCATGCCGTGAGCGTTGTTAAAAATGAAGTTTGTTGTTAGGGCTCATACATAGTCCAACCATAAATAAAATCAATGTGATGCTATAGCAAAAGCATTCATCAACATGAGGGGCACTGCATTCGTTGCTCTTTGTGTTGTTATGCGTATCATGGGCCAAACTCATCAGATGGCTAGGATGAAATAGTAGATTGTACTCACCATATTCTTACCGCAACATTAAAACATTATGAAAACACTGGGAAACATTGCAAAAGCAAACAGTGAAGACCTCAGACAGTTGACATTGCCTGCTGGAAAGCTAGCAGGAAACTATAGACTAAGTTAGCTATTATTAACTTAAAAAATGTTTGTCTTGCATCTGGGTTTTGCATGAGGTGCATCTTGGTACATACAGCATATATTGTATACATATACATGTATACATACTGTAGCTGTTTTTGACTTTCCCTCCCAAGTGTTACTTAAACCTTTTTTTGGCCACTTGGTGGCAGTTGAGACAAGTTGTGAACACTGACATATCATCACCTTTTAAGTTGATATAAAGTGCATGTTCGCAAACAGTTACGTAAACTGCTCTGAGAGCTGATAATTCAGTACGGCTGCAGTAGGCATGATGTCCATAAGCTGGGATAGATATATGACAGTAGAGGAAAATGTTAAAGACCATAAAAATGGATTTTCTCATTCAGCTTCTTACTAGGAGTGATGGGTTTGTACATGGACAAAGTTAGAAGAGCTATGGTTGTTTCACATGTTTTCTCTGAGTTCTTCTTACTGGTTTGGTGGGGCTGATTTAGAATTTAATTTCATGTATTTCCCTGCACCAATCAGGAATTAGCAACATTTGAAGTTAATGGGTTGTTTGGTCACTGTCAATCAAATCTGATCAAACCACACCCTCACAGTCCTGATGATGCAGATTAGTTGATTAGATTAAGATTGAGTTTTTGAATGTTAAGCTCTTGATAAATCATAACTAAAGATGTTTTTGTTTTTTTTACCTCTGACTGTTGCTTAATTATTGAATTTTCAGTGTTATAGAGAAATACTTGAAGATTTGATGCCAAGTCTTCAGGGGCTTTCTGTCTACTTTTCATAACTCAAGTGTGTTGAGTGGAGATGATCACTTGTCAGCTGAGTTCTCTTCTGTGCAATCAGACAAAGGTTCCACAGCTTTAAAAAGTCATTAAAGTGTCTCTGTCCCCTGTACAGATGGGATGAACTGCATGAACAAGGAACACGGCTGCGCCCACATCTGCAGAGAGGCTCCAGGCAAAGGCGGGGTGTCATGCGAGTGCCGTCCTGGCTTTGAGCTGGCCAAAAACCAGAAAGACTGCACACGTATGTACCACACCTGACCTCAGTGCTACCCCACATCCTCACACTGACACACACACACACACACACACACACACACACACACCCCAGGAAGTGACTGCTTTTAGGTCAACCTTTAGTCTCTGCATTTGTTCACATTAAATGAGCAGCTCACAGACGTTGGATGTCTTAAAATCCTACATGTAGTCAAATGCACTTTTGCATAACACTTTACGTCATCTGTTAATCTTTAGTCAGTTGACTTGTCACTTTATTTTACAATTCTCATGACAGCAAAGTATTAACACTTAGTTTCATAGCCTTGATTTTATTGAGGTTACGTACTGGTGCGATGAAGGATCTAAACTGTTCCTGTAATAAACATCTGTAATAGCGATGATGGACAAGTTCCAGTAGGCCTTCAGCGGTAAAATATGAGGGTGGACATTTAATACCAAAATCAGTTAAGCGTTTCAGGCCAAGCTGAAGGTGCTGAAGGATTCAGTAGAGAGAATTCATGTCTCTAACCCCCCTTCGCCGCTCCATCCCTGTTTCTCACTCTTCATGCCGAGTGCCTGCAGCCATGGAATTTAGGGCTGCTGTTTTTGAGGAGGGAAAAATAAGCTTTTAGTTACACTTTGTTTGGCAACACATCTTGTTCTCCTCTCAGAGGGTGAGAGTGTAAAGATTGTGAAAGCCTCTGAAAGGCTCTAATGCGTCCCCCGCTGTGGTAATATTTCATTAATGGCGAGGGACCCAGTCCTGTGCCGGCCTGTTGAGCATGGCGGCACAGGACGGTAGTAAATGAGTGATGAAAGAAATGGTAGTTATGTCTACAACGCCTACACACACGCACATCTTCCTATCCTTCTCCTCTCGTGTCCTCTGTCTCTCCATTTTCTCCCTTGTTCTGTCTCCCACTCTCTGCCTCATCCTTTCTCCTCTTTATTTCTTTTCTACCATTTTCTCCCTTTTCTTTCCCTCCATAGAGTCCCCAAAAGATCCAGTGGTCCAGGTTAGTGAAGTTCAAATTTCAGGAAGAGCTCCTGAAGAGTTCACCAAGTGCATTCACGCTTGCTTTCTCTTTTCACCTCAAGAACTGTGAAGATTAGGCAAATTAGGAGAAAGTAAAAATGCTGGACGAATCAATTCTGTTTATTCTGGCAAACTCCATCCCAAGAGTTTGTGGCCCGTTAAAAAGTACTACTTAGCTGGCTGTTTTAGGGCCAAGGAAGTAAAGTTTAAACCTGGTTTCTCTGGTGGATAAGGGTTAAGGTTCTGAGTTCTCAAAAAAGCTCCAAAAAAAGTTGAAACCTGCAGTGAAATCTCCTCTTTCTCATGTGTGCTTTTTTGCTTTCTCCCTCTCTTTTTCCACCCTCTCTTTGTCTCTCCTCCACGAGTACATTCTCTTTCTCACTCTTGCACATCTTCTCTCATCCCTGGTGTTGTTCACATTCTTTCTCATTTTTTTTCTTTCTCAAAAAGGAATTTAGAAAAAGAAACTCTTTCCTTCTCCCCTTCCTTGTTTCCCTTTCCAAGTTTTCCAACCTTTTTAAGAACTGAGGAACTCTCGCTGCTTTTCAAACACAGTCCCAGTTCATGGGACTAGTCTAGTCTATTATTGTAAACATGACGACAAAGGTCCCCCAACCTTAACAAAGTTTTTAACCCAAACCATGATCTTTCCCTAACTCTAACCAAGTTGGTTTTGTGCCTAAACCTAACCTAACCTTAACCATAGAACTGAAAGATCGTTCTGGAGGGCATGGACCAACAACATGTGCTTTCATTTGGAGGACTTCAACTTGTGGCTGCTTATTTACCCCTGACTCAGACTTTTTCCAAATGTTCCCTTCCCTTAACCCTAGAAAACAAAACAATACATTATCAAAGGTGTCTGAGCAATTTATTAGGTAGCTGATGAAAATACAACTTTCTAGTAAAGTTACAAACAATAGAACCTCCACTTTATATAGAATATGATATCATATTTTCCCCCGAATTTCAGACAAATACTGTGAACAGAATTTTTGTTCTTTCTCTACTTTTGCCATCTAACCCCCTTTCTCTCTCCCGTCTCTATCTTTAATCTTCATTCTCCCTCTTTCTTATACCTCTCTCCTCATCTAATTCTCTCCTCCTCATGCTTTTTCTCTCCCAGTTTTCCCTCTACAGTAACTCTCCCCCTTTCTTTAACCTCTCTCTCTTTTTCTCGCCTTGTCCTCTTGCTCTGTATTCTTTTCTTGTATCCTCTTTCTGCCACTCCTAATCTCTTTTCCTCTCAATTTATCTCCATCGCCCTTTCTCTCTTTTATCTCTGTCTCTCTTTCTATCATTCCCTCATACTCTCCCTCTACATTCACTCTCTGTCTTTCTCCCTCTTTTGTTCTGTCTCTCTCTCTTCAACCTGTCTCAACCCACTCCCACCTGTCATGTCAGGCATGTATCCAGTGGGGCATTTTCATGTCTGCACAGTGTTAATGTGCCACTGGAGCTTCTGTCTAGAACATCAGGCCAAACTGTCTTCACGCATCATTATTGTGGCTAAATATGGAATTAGTGGACATTTGTGTTGCACATAATATGCAAGCCAAGAGTAAGAATGTGCGTGTGTGTGTGTTGTCTTCAGTGACGTGTAACTATGGAAACGGCGGTTGCCAGCACACATGTGATGACACGGACACTGGGCCGGTGTGTGGCTGCCACCAGAAGTACGCCCTGCACACAGACAGCAAGACCTGCATCGGTGAGTGACATCCAAGATGGCTTTCCAGTTCACACACACACACATACCCTGAAGCCCTCACAGCTGTTTCACTGTAACATCTGTTGTATGATAGAGGGCCCTGAACAGTTTCAGTGTAGCACAGATGATTTAAAAGAAGAAAAGTAACAAAATGAGGACACGCGGTGGGGGGTTGGAGGTGGTGAGGTGGCAGATAGGTCATCTCCTAGCTCCCCCAAATTTCTTTTCCCCTTCCCCCGGCCTCATCTTATTTAACTCTGAACACAAAAGAGACAGGGAGCTGCTCGCACAAACAGACAAAGAGAAACAGCACTTGAAGCACTGATTTATAAATATACTCAATCCCCACTCTCAGTAACGACGTGGATGAGACTTATGTTTCATTGTTGCTGCTGTCAGTAAAAAGAATTTAAGAATGAGACCTTATTCACTCAATGCCTTATTTATGAAAGCTGCTTAAGTAGTAATTCTCTTATTATGTATAACCCACCAGAACCACTACTGCAGGATTGTCAGTAGATTACAAAAAGAAAAAATAATAATTGGATCATTTTATGTACTTAATTTTTCATTAATATCAGCTGAAATCAAATCAACAGCTTATGCGGCTTGAGCATGAACATTAAAAAATAGCATTTTTATTTCAAGCACAAAATTCAAATCATTGCTCACAATAGGTGCAAGGATTTCAAAATTGGACACAAGTTGAACAATGTTTTCTCAACTGTTCGACTACTCCTTTGTCTCCATATCTTAACCAAAGAGTCAACCTAGCAACTAGTTTGAGGACTGGGTAAGATGGCTTTCTTGCCCTGAGCAGAGCCTCTCAGGCTGCTTACAAATTCTGCATCAGTAGGACTGACAGACTGGTAGAGCTGTCTCACCTTGGATGCAAACACTGGCAAAAAGTGTCTTAAAAATCACAAATCTTATGTTTCTCTCCACCAATGAGTTACCAGAGCATTTCTTTTAATATTCAATGGATGAGAAAGAGGCAACACATTTTCTTCCAGTTGGAGAAGCAAACCTCTGTAGGGTATTCAGTAAATCAGGATGTACAGGGTACAAATAGAAAACTATGAAATCTCCTCTGAGTCTCTATCTCCGTCTTCTCTGCCATCTATATCTCAAACTCACAAACACAATAATAATGCCCATAGCAAGTCTTGGAGGGAGTAAAGTGTCAGGGCCACGGAATGAGCAGTAATATGTCCTGAGTATTAGAGAAATTACAGAGCTGGCTGGTGGGAAATGAATGACTGACACATCTCCCGCTCTGAAAAACACATCCATCATGCCAAAACTCAGTTGACTCAGTGAGCCCAGCCAACAAGCAGCAAACAGGTCATTTGTACATATGACTGTCAACAGAAGCATGCCTGCACATCCTGGCTCTCACACAGAGGACATTCATTTTCATCTTGCTATTTTTCTAATCAGTAGAGGATGAATAAGGCATTCCAGGTAAGTGGAGTTCTTCATAACTCCGTTTTCTCCACCTCCTTCCCGTTGATATACATGTAAGAAATAGTTTGCAGAGCCTGAAAGTAATTTTCATTACCACTTCTACTGTACCTTGCTCCAGTCACACTGGTTGTAGTTTGAGTGTATTGGCCTCAAGGGCCTGTAATCTATGCAGCCTGGGCAGGTATTAAGGTGCTGATCATTTATGCACACAAATTTGCAATTTGTACCCTCAAATTAATAATTAGTGTGCAGAAATGAGCAATTTCTTTGCACAAACTCATCAATTTACTTAAATTGCTTTTGTCAAATTAAGTAAAGTATTCACTAAAATTATAACATTAATTTATTGTAGAAGTAGGTGCTGAAGTTACAGACTGAGGTGGCCTAACTGATTGGATTTAGTAATCATGTCCATTTGTCCTCACGCCTCGACGATCTCACAGTTTTGATGCTACATTTGGATGTTGTTTCAGAACGTCTTGTGATAGCTGATAGCTGCTCAAATGTTCCTGTATAATGCAGAACAAAATAGAACAAAAAAATGGTCAGGTCATGCGCAATCTAAATGGAATACTTGGGTTTAATACAACTTTATGTTGATTTTGGGTTATGGTTTGTAGATGTATTTCTTTCACAACATATTGTTTCTGTTCTTTCACTTTGTGTTGGAATTATTCATTTGAAGGTATAGATAAGTACATACTGGGCTCAGGTAATAGCAATAGTCAGCTCTGTTAACAACGAATGTATTAACACGAGTGATTCTGGCTAGCTTGTCCGAAACGTCATTTTTTAAGAGGTGGGCCTGCACTATAACACCCTAAGAACATATGGACATAGGCATACACCACCATTCTTGATTGGACACAGTCAGATGGCTCTGTATTTTTGAATGGTCTTTCATGCTTTTAGGTTGTAGAAAGTCCTCTTTACAAATAGAAGTTATTTTGTATGAAGGGTTGTTTTGTACAGCATCATTGTGGTTCAACCAGAATGACACATGAAACGGCAGAAAGAAACAAAGATCCCTCTGAACAGTTCAATAAGAATAGAAAAAAAATCACCACTCGTTGGTAAAAGAAACTGGAAGCTTAGCAAAACAATCTGTGCAGATTTAAACAGGAGCAGGTTCCTGTTTCAGTGTCAAGTGCACATTAATGTCTCTAAAAAGCCGGAATTTACAGGCGTGTTTAGCAAAGCTGTAAGCTTAAAACTCCCGAGTAGAAATAGAAGGTTAGTCTAGGGTTAGCACTGTTGGAACTGGATCACAGAATATCAGCTGAACATACTCTGGACTAACAAATCACAGTTCTATTCTATCTAACTACTGAGTAGACTGCAGAGGGCCCAAAGACAAAGGGGTCCCAAAATATTTAGACCCCAGAATATCAACCTGACAGGATGACAGGGCACCAAATCTCTGTCCAATTGATGAGCTGCTTTGGAGCCCATGTGACTTTTGTTTACAAGTTCTGGTTCATTTGTAACAGGGCAGTGTAAACCTTAATGAACCAAATAAAAAAATCAAGTAAACTCTTCCGTGTGGTTAAAACCAAAGAAACCAAAGAGTAAATGTGATTTAACACTTCGTTACATGTAAACTGCTGAGATTATAACCACCTGCACAACTAGAAGACTGTGAACTGAGGAACATCTCAGTCAATGTTGTCAATGCTGTTGATCACACACGTGCACACACAATTATCCGATTTCTGTCATTTTGATGTGCTGTCTCTCCTGCTGTGTTGGAACACTGGAAACACCTCCCTCTCTCTCTCTCTCTCTCTCTCTCTCTCTCTCTCTCTCTCTGTCTTCTTCTCTCTCTCTCTCTGACGTCTCTCAAACCTCACCACTCCAGCAGATTGCTTTGCTGCTTTTCAGCAGCACTAGGTTTTGACTGCCGATAACCCCTTTTTCTTTCCAGCTGCTTTGAAGAAGTGAAGCGCCCCATCAAGTAAAGGCTTCAGAGGAAGCAGAATGAGAGCAAACGGGAAGCCTCCTCTCCCTCCTTTCCCCATGTCTTGTGTCTTTTCTCTCTCTCTCTGTCTCTCTTCATACTTTGACGAGAGAAGGGACCTCTGTGTCTGCGGTCTGACTGTCCCAACTGCTCTAAGGGCCTACTTCTACCCCCACTCCCTCCCTTTTACCCTTTCTATGTAGTGCTGTCCCTCTGCTTCTCCTTCCTCCTTCCTCCTCCTCCCTCCTCCTCCTTCTGCTTTCTGGTGATAGTACCTGATTGCCTGTCTTGTCTGAGCATCCATGTTAAAATCAAATCAGGTGGATTTAAAGGATTAATCCTCAGTGCCCAAGAGGAAAGAGTGGCTCTGGGTGGGGTGGGGGGGATCCGGGGGCCACTCTATGGTTAAGAACGGACATCTCAATTGCAGCCTGATCTTAGGTAAAGCCCCCACGAAAGCAAACCTAACCTCCTCCTCCAGCTCTCTCACTACCTCCTCATCCTCTACCTCCTCACAAGTCCCAAACAAAAAGCAACCGAGTTGTTGAAAACTGAAAACCTGCCAAACCAAAATAACCTGCAGCCTCATCCCCATCCATCATCCCCCTTTCTTTCCCCATACGCTTTAATAGAGAGGCAGGGACCGCTCACTCTTCTTCAATTATAACATGCTGTTTCTACTGCATGTGTCCACTCACATGTGCCACATCCTCCATGTGTATGCCACTGCCTCTTTTACTAATGCTTCCGTCCGTCTGTCTGTTTGTCTGCTTGTCAAGCTGCATGGGAGAGTCTGCACTGCATTTGTATGGTTTACCTTTTATCTCTTTTCTTTTTTTTCTTTCATTTTCCCTTTTTGAATTGAAGTACATTTTTATTGTTGTTGTTGTTTTTAGCGACCCTGGTTCCTTCTGTTTCCTTCCAGTGCATTGGTTTTTTACCATTCTCCTCCTAGCTGTAGTAGTGTAGAGTGGTTTAACTCTTCCCCCTCCTCGTCCTGTGTAGGTCTGGCTCTCTAGAAAACTCCCCCTCTCTGTGGGCCTCTGACCATAGACTCCCATAGACTCTTTAGGAGCGGGTGGCTGGGACTCCTCCCTTCCAACCCCTTCTCAACCTGTCTTACACATCCACCCCTCACGCACACCCGCATTTTATCTCCCACACACTCACACACTCAAGCAAGTAGACGCTCAAAAGCACGCACGCTGGTATGCACAAGCTCTCGATTCAACAATCACACACACACATACACACAGCCACATTTCACCCGTTAGCTGAGCACCAGAAAGCCTCCATTCATTCCCGAGTGTACTTCAGAGAGTCCTCCACTTTGTCCATCAAACGCCTGAGAGGAGAGAGAGAAAACGGTAGTGGGCCAGGGCCGGGGAATGGAAGGGACATTAATTACCCTCATATCCAACCCCCCCACCACCCACCACCCCATAGGACTGTGTGTGTACTTCAAAGCCCAGTCCTTTTGCGGCTAGTAGCTTCCATTCACAGAGAGATGCTCATTCAGGCCCTAATGACTCAGGCCCAATGAAAGGCTGCCTCCCTGTCCCAGCCCCATCATCAAACCCACCATCCCCAACACCGCACCACATGCATGCCTTCTTAACAGCGATCTCACCCGCTTCTACAACCATCGCCACTGCCACCTTCCTTCCTCCACCCCTCAGCCCCCCCCACCTCCGCTGCCCAGCTTTGGGAACATGGTTTTTCCAGCGTTGACTGTTAAAGCCAGTTGTGATGTGTTCCATAGACAAACAGGCAACCAGCGCTTCCCCCAGACTACCTCCTCCTGCTTTTTTGTTTCTCTGCATGCACTCCCCACACTCCCCCCTTCAAAACCTCATTTCTCTGTGTGTGCACCTCTTCTTCCCTCATATACTTCTCCCATTGTGTGCCATGATGGGACTGATTCTGTCTTTTTTCATCCTTCTCTCCCTTACTCTCTTTTCCTACTCTGTTCATCATTCCCTCTCGATCATCTTGTCATTGCTCACTTATTCGAGCACCTCCCTCTGCTGTTTGACCTCTCGTCCTCCTCCCCCCGCACCACCCTTTCTCCTCTTTCTTGTCGTCATCGTCACCTTCTTTTTCTTTGCTTCTGTCTGTGTGCCCACATTCAAAGCAGCTTGTCTTGGAAATGTTGGACATGTATCCTCCCTTTCCTCTCTTTCTCGTCTTCCTCCTCCATCCTAATGCAAGGGAATCATTGCTGACAAAGTGTGGCTGTTTGATATGGAAGACAGAAACTCCGTCGGCGACAACGGCAACGTCAACATCAGAATTAAAATCCCCCTTAACGTTCACCCCAATCCCATTCCATCCCCCAAACCCCACAGCTCTACCTATCTTTTTTTAAACTTTTTTCATATGTAAGCCCTGAACCTCCTCCCCTTCCCTACCTACCTACTTGCCTACCTACTGCTTCATTTTGTAAGCTACACACTGATACTGATCATTTTCATTTATTTTGTTTTGTTCTTTTGTTTGCTCTTGGGGATTTATCATTTGTTTGGGGATTAACACTCTAACAGGGATTTTGGCACTTCTTCATCGCTTCTTGCTTCTTGGCTTTGGTGTTTTGCTCAAACGCCAAGAGGGGCTGAAGGTCTGGTCATTTGGGCTTCTCATTAACCTGCTGCTCACTGTTTGTCCCCTTGTCACTTGTGTTTTAGAGAAAGATGAGGCTGCAATTGAGAGCTCTGAGTTCAATGCCACGTCAGTAGCTGATGTGGACAAGCGGGTGAAACGGCGGCTACTTATGGGTAACTCTTTTCTTCCTCTTTCTATGTGTTGCCATGGCGCTTGTGCTTGTATCCCCGACTCCACTCCTCTCCGTTCCTCCTCGTCCTCCTCTCTCTGTCTTTATTTTGTTGATCTTTTTTTTTGGTAAACCTTTGATGCCCACTGTGTCTACTCCCAGTCACAGTTGTGTTGCAACTGTATCCAACGTGATGAAAATGGAGTAAAAGAGGTCGCTGTTTTCCTTTAAACTCTTCTTCCCTTATACTGTACCTACCAAATTTCTGGATGGCTATAAGGTTTTCTCAATGACTAACATTTACTTTCCCAGTTGCACCTTAATCCAAGTGTTTTGTTTTCCATTCCCCTCATCTTTGATTACCCATGTTACAAAAACTGGATACCTTACTAGTAAAGCAAAAGCCCTGAAAAGGTAGTAGAGCCAGCTCATCCAATGATTACAGAACTAAGTTCTGCACTGTACTTGGCAGAATATTCTCAAAACCATAATTCTCATAAGAGGCTATTCAAAATGACGGAAAACACCAATCCCGTGATATCTTTTGGTGCTGGTGAAACTGTCTCAGATATCCCAGTCTTTTCCACTTGGTGAATCATTTGTTAGGCTTTGTGTTCAATCAAGGTTAAAGTCAGCAGACTGGACAACCCTGTGACCAAATGGATGCTCCCAAAATGTTTTCATGCTGAAGATCTCAAATCACACATTAGCCCTCATCTTATGAGATTTTTATCATCAGATGCGTCTTTTCCACTTACATCAATGCCTGTTCTTTTGGTGGGATGATTGAGAGTAAAACATTAGACGAAAATAGTCAAATATTACTTTTGTCTCTGGGGGCTGAACGAAATGCACTCAAGAACCCCTGGGCATCCTTGGACTACATTTTAGGAACAACTGGTCAAACCTGATCCAATCTGTTTTTAAGTTTGTCTTTGGGTGTCTGTTTGGATGGCTATTAATACAAATTTGAGCATCAAGGACTTCTACTTTAAAAAATATTAGTAGGCCATAATTTGGTTTCTGAAGGGCTGCGCCCTGTCGCATCTTGCTTTCAGGCCTTCAACTGATATTTAAATAAATGAATGAATGTTTTTCCTATGACTTTATTAATCACACTTACCATAAATCAAATGGGTCTTTCAATTGAAGTTGTGCTTTTTCTGAAGAACCACTTTCGTCCTCTACTGTTTTGAATTTAACCTTTCTTTTATTTTCTAAGACAGAGGTACATCAGACATCCCTCCCGGTGTCCGGTACTCCAAACCGATGTGTTGTACAGTCTATAGTCTATTAAACCACATTCAAGTTTCATTTCAGCAGGTTCTGGTCAGTGTGGCTTGGAGGAAGAGTGGAGAATTTAGTTTTAGGGGTGCTTCCTTTTCCCTCTTCTACCTCTCTGTCTTTCTCTCTCCTCCCTCAATTACCTTTTAATGGAATATTTTGTTTCTCCTCACTGGTTAAACCTTGCTTTACCTCCTGTTGTACCAGCATGTCACCTGTCCTGATGGCATTCCTCTTGTAACCGGTAGTGTTCCAGGGCTGCCCCGTTGTACGTCATGTACACCTCACTGGAATTATATTGGAAAAATCTCCAAAGAGGGATTCAAATTATGAATCCCTGTATGGAGGTTTTCCAGATCAGCTATACATCCAGACATCCAGATGCCCTTCGTTCAAATATATAGCAATTGTCTCCAGGTTTCTGAATGATTTGATTTCCAGCTGGTTGCCAACAAATCTCCCTCATTTTACCTGAAATGTGAAATATGTACAGGTAGAAACAACAGAATAAAGTTTGCAACAAAATGAAAAGTAATTCACTCATGTCAGCCAAAACTCTGTTGAAGTTTGCTTGACCATTAAACATACAGCAAGTTGGACTGGTGTTAAATTGGAAACATGTACGCTGCTTGGGTGAATCCAACAGAATTTCATGACAGCTGCACGACACATCATGGGCAGCTGTGGCTCAGCAGCTAGAGAGGGTCTGATCCCCGGCTCACATCTAAGTGTACTTGGGCAAGACACTGAACCCCAGATTGGTTGCATTATAGCTTGCTGCCATCAGTGTGAGTGTGTGAATAAGAAGCAACTTTGCAAAACACTTTGGATGAAATGCAGTCCAAACAATATCCTTTGCTAATAACTAAAACAGCGCATGCAACTTAGCACTTATTTTATCTTCATAGAAAATGTATCACTAGTAGTAAATTGAACTTAGTAGACATTCAGACCCACCATGTATGGTTTTGAAGACATGGTGGGTCTAAACAAGTTGTAACAGTGTTGAAGACATGTTGAATTTCAAATTCATTGACAAGGATGAACACTAATTCTTGCCCTAGCTTACTGGGATACTAACCTGACCCTAACTCTAAGAGTGAGCTTACCAGTGGTGTCTGTGTTTTAACAAACCTTTAATGTTTGTGTCCGTGTGCGCCTCCATCATGCCTATGTGCATGAACGAACACGTGTGCATGCATGTGGTTGCTGAGAGCACAGAGGCCATCCCAGTGCTGCACTGGCACAGCCCGAACAGCATCAGTATGTTAGATTTGACACTGCAATCAGTTTGTCTGCTTCCTCTGACACGCGGCACTCCTGTCTCTGCCCCCCCTGCGTCACACCACGCAGACAACACACTGATCAAGACAAATGGAACTGCAACCGAGGCTCAAATGAAAAGGTGGCTAGAGAAGGAGAGGGAGTGAGATGAAAAGGAAAGAAAGGGCAGAGGAGAGGAGGGAGCCTGGGCAACTTGATGAAAAGTAATTCTGAGACATGATGTCGATATTGAGGGAATAGCTAAATCAGGGGCCAGGTGCTGGACACATGTGAGCAAAGTGTCAAAAGAGAGACTCAGTGGTGCTACAGTGGCTGTAGCCCTGGATTCCAAATAAACCATCACCTCAGGGCAGATGGTGCTAAGCTGAGTGTATTTGTGTATATGTGTGTGTGTGTACAGTAGGTGTATCCACATAGCCTAGCGTGATTACAGGCCAGAGCTATGCTGACTGACAGCTGATTTAGGTGCCCATCGCGGGGCAAAATTGGATTGTGTTGAGTGCTGACAGGTGATCGTGCTCCTCTCACCTTTTTACAGCAGTGCAGCAGTTGCTGTTACTTGGCATGATGCTTTAGTACACACAGTGCACTGGTTTTCTCTCTCATGCTCTCTAGCTTTAATCAATAGAACATGTGTCCTCCTCTCATGGAGAGAGCAGTTTGCAGCGGTCAGCGTTTCCATGCGTGGAGTGTGACGGACATGTGTACACTTACTGTCTTCCCTGTCATTCCTCTGTCCCTTGCTGACATATTGTAATCCCTACAGATGAAGTTGCCGCCCTTGTTCAGCCAGCAAAAGGAGAGTTGTGTTCAGTTGCTTTCATCTTGACAGCCTTCCCTCACCTTAAATCCTCTTCAAATTGTGCATCATCTCATGAATATGTTGCCAATTCACTCTTCCTCCTTTCATGTCAATTTCATCCCGAGTCAAAGTACCCAATGGCTGGTCTATCATCTAAGTAGGTCTAATAAACTACACTTAATAATGCTAACATTCATTCCAAAAGGAGACATCTTATACACAATAGTGAACAAGCAATTTAAGTCATTTTTTATGATGTAGGTGAAATTAATAAATGTACATGATGTTCAGGTTCATCAGTGTTCTGAATTCAGAAGTTATACCACAAAGTTGCTAACCAACCTGCGTAATCCTGGTGACATGCAACAGTACCAAGTCTAGAAATGGTTAATTTGGAGCTCATAACCTGTTGCATAGATGATCAAATATGTTCAACAAAAATAAGTGAACGTTAATGAGGTGTGGGTATTGACTCAATAGTCAATTGCCCAGAATATTTGGGATGTTTAGGTGCTTAAAGGAATAGTTCAACATTTTGGGAAATACGCTCTTTTGCTTTCTTGCCAAGAGTTAGATGAGAAGGTTGATACCACTCACTTGTCTATACTGTAAATATGAAGCTACTGCCAGGAGGCAGTTCACTTTGCTTAGCATGAAGACTAGAAACAGAAATCAGCTAGCCTGGTTCTGTCCAAAGTTAACGAAATCTGCCTACTAGTACTTCTACAGCTCACTTATTAACATGTCATATCTTGTTTGTTTGATTCATACAAAAACCGAAGTCTAAAAATGACAAGTTGTAGCTTTACAGGGGATTTCTTGGCTGGGTGCAGCAACTGTGTGGAGTCTTGGTGTCAAGTGTGGTTGCTAGGGGGTGACTGTGTGCCAAGTGTCGGATATTGACCTTGGGCAAGACACTGAACCCCCAATTGCTGTCGATGGTCAGGCCAGCACCCTGCTTGGGCCATTGTGTGAGTGTGTGTGTGAATGGGTGAATGAGCAGAAAAAACCTTTGTAGTACTTTGAATAAAAGCTGTTTTAATCAGTGAGCTTTAGAGATGCTGGTAGACTGATTTTATTACCTTTGGAAATTCTAGATATTCTAGATATCTCTGCTGGTGCACAAATCCAATAATATATGAATGTTTATTTTGAATAAAAAGAGATTAGTAGTTTTAGTATGTTTTATTAATTCAGTCATTTGCAGTTTCTCAGTTTTCCCTTCACTTCATGAACAGTGTTAGCAGAAAATGCATCAACTTGTGTGGTGACATAAAATTTGGGAGAAATTTTGATCTGATCCACTCGTTTAAAAAAAATGGTTATTTTTTAGTAAGTATGACTAAACATTAAATAAACAGGACTAAATTATGTGATCAGAATCCATCATGGGTGATTGCAGTCCTCATGACTGAAGAAGAAATGAAGACATGAAGAAATATGCTCCATCACACAAACCAGGCTAGGACAGAAATATGCAGGGTTAGATGGTGGGTGTACAGGCTTGGAGAGGGGCTGGGGGGGTACGAGGGGCTTGTCCAGCACATCAATCAGTCCCAACGGTGCGTCTGTGTTCCCGCGCTCAGTCTGGCCCTGGGGCTGGGTTGGGCGTGGCCTGGAGAGGGAGGGGCTCTAAGCAGGATTCACCCTCAGCTAATGATAGGGCCCACTGTACTCAGTATAAATCACTCTGACCCATAAACACCACCTCCACACACACCAAGTCTACTCATATGGACATACACCTTTACACACGAAAAGTCTTATTGACTGTATACACCTGTGCAGGCACGCACACCCTTAAGTTATTAGTTAACTTAACAATACACATTCTCACACACACACATGCTGGGGAGTGGAGAGGGGACAGGGTCTGCAGTCGTACCCTACAGGGCCCGTCAGACAGGCTGCCTGGATGATGGAGTGTCTCTCCTTCCAGCTGTCCTTCCTCTCTGTTGTTTTTCTACAACGCAACATCTATGAAACCTCCTGCCCTCATTCTAAAAAAACCTCTCCATTTAAGACACAGTTTGGAATTTGAAATAATTTGCTATCTGGCCTCCGAACTTCCCCAGAGAAAGAACTAGACATGAGAAGGATTGCAAATGTCGAATACAGATTTTTCACGGATAAACACAGCGAGGAACAAATGCCAGCTAGAAAACAGAGATTAAGGGAAGAAGCCGTGAGATTGATGTTGTTTGGAGCTGCATGAAGAAACGCAAACAAATCTACAATTAGCTTCCTGTTTCTTGATAGAAAGCATCAGCGATCTTGGCTCCAATGTGTTTGTGACTGCATTCTGAAAGGGCATTATGCTAATGCCTTGACCTCTAGATGTGGATGTGTTTGCCAGCCTGAAAGGGCTTTTCCTACTTCCCTCTTCACTTCTCTCAGGCACACAATATCCTGGCATTTTAATTAAATGGGAAAAAGGGGAACATCCCCGATTTACATGTTGTTGTCCAGCAAAAGCCAGTGAATTTCAAATGTCAACTTTGCAGGGACTAAGGAACATTTATTTATTTGTTGCTATGTTTTAAATTAACCCATTTGGTTTCATGGGGGGAGAGGGGGAGGTACTCACTGTAGCCTACTCATTCACACAGCAGCAATATGTAGGATTTTCTATGGAATTACTGAAGTCAAACCCACCAAAAGCAGAACAGTTGCTAAGTGAAACTTCCTTATTAGGTGTAGTTTTATTGAATCCTTTTCTACAAACATGAGTCAACGTCAAATTTCAGCCTCTTCAGCACTTCTCCAGACCCATTGGGAAAGTGTGTGCTGAGCTTTGCTAAAGCAACAGCGGCTGGGCAGGTGAGCTAGAGTTACCATGAGCTCGTGTTTGTTTTGGGATCAGCTCTGGCAATATTCACAAGTCTGAGCAAACCTTATCTGCTCCACGTACAAGAACATTTTTCTGGAGGAAAATATACACGCCGGTTCTGCCGAGTCTGTTCTAGACTTAGAGCACTCAACCTTGCACTAACTTTATTTTTCTATCTATTTACCTTAACCCTACCTTTTTATTTGTGTTAACTGATTTCTTGTCACGTTTGGAAACAGGACAGACCTCTGGGCCAAAGAGTTCTTCACCCTCCCTTATCAGCACAGTGTCATGTGTTTTTGTCTTGTTGTAATGATACACTACAGTCAATGATGAACAAATCCTGATTGTGCCTCTCTGTCTGTATGAACTTTGTATTTATCTCTACACAAGAATGTCTCTACTCATGACAACGTGGGTGTTGAGATGTAATTTTTTCATCTGTGTGTTGACAAAGCTACATGAGAAAACACAAGAATATATTATATCCTACTGTGCTGTTGTTTGATTGTGTATTCTTTTACTGCATGAAGCTTTGTCTCAACCCACATCACCTTCAGCGTCTCTAGTTTCTTTTTCATGCTGTTTCAGAAGCAGGGGTCACATGTTAACACCCCCTCCTTCTCTTTCTCTTTTTCCATCTCCATCCTGCTATCTGCAGAGACCTGCGCCGTGAACAACGGCGGCTGCGACAGGACATGTAAAGACACGGCCACAGGGGTGCGCTGCAGCTGCCCCGTGGGATTCACCCTGCAACCTGACGGCAAAACCTGCAAAGGTCAGTAGATACATGAAAGTGTTTGAATATACGTATCTGAGACCTGCAAGCCTGCCGTAAGGGTCAATGGTGCACAGCTGCTGTTCACTGTGTATGCACCTGAGCCTGCTATGACTGGTATCTGAGTGATCCAGAGCCAAACCCAACCCCGCCATCCGCTTCACTTCCAACCGCGTGCAGCTTCGGCCGCGGTCATTGCCACTGCCACCGCTTGTTGTTGTTGATTTTGCCGCTGAGCATTTCTCCACTTCCGACAGCCCGCCGGTGACGTCAATGGTGGTCTGAGGAGAAGGTCGCCACAGCGTGGGCCTAAACATCCCAAACATATTATTGTAGTCTTTTGGCTTTCCTCTAAACAAACAGCCTCACTGAATGATTCTGACCTGTGGGTTCAAACTGAGTCACACACTGGTCTTTACAGGCAGAGATGCTTCATTCTCCTCAGAGCTGGACAAAGCAGCAATGAGAGTGCTGTGAGTAGGCAGGAGGAGGCATTCTGTCTTGGAATTTGGTCACATGTATGAGGATATATGGTACATTTTGCAGGATACGTTCACATTTTTTCAAGTCTGTTCTAAAACAATAATCACATGCCCATAGTCGTTCCTCCTGTTCATACTGGCTGTAGAAAGATCTCTTTTGAACATGATTCCAATGTAAGAAATGGGGGACAAAGTTTACAGTCCTCGTTCCCTGCAGACATGCAAGCTAATGTGCATCAATATAGTTGTTGTCTTCAAAATCTTCTGTGTTTTCAGTACAATATTTTGCTCTTTGTGTTATCCCTCCAGTGTTAGCTCAGCAAGGAAACAAAAAAGGCAATTTTATACTAAAAAGATTGTAGCAAAGTCGAGTTGATTTGACTAACTCAGACTGCTGAAACCTCATATCAGCTTCAGATCAACTTTTGGCACAGAATGAGGACTGTGGATTTTTTTCCCCCATCACTTCCATTGGAAGTACACAAAGAAGGGATCTTTAATGGCCAGTGTTAACAGGAACAATTACAGTAAGCATAACCTGTTTCAGTATTCATTTGGACTGACTATTGTTTTGACTATTGTTTTAAGACAGACTTGAAATTTTTGTGAACCTGTCCTTTAACCAAACCAGAGTAAAAATGCATTTGTGTGTTTATTTGACTTTGACATAATGACTACACTTTGGTGTGTATGGTTGATATGAAAAGTTCTCCAGTGTGGCGTACAGTGGATGTTCTCTGAGTCATGAGACATGGGTAAAACTACCTGCAGTTACTGTGAGAAGAATAATGAAGCTCCACATTCCTCTGCCACATGTACATGTGTGGTGGTTGATGGTTGGACCTCCCTCTGGGCGCTCTTCCATTCTGTGTGGATGGAACGATGGATTGGTGGGCATAACCCCACATGTAATAGACATGGCCAAGGAGATATGAGAGCTGTCATAGCAACGAGGTGCAGGTCATGTGACAGCGACATGATTCTTGGCGTGTCAGAATCCAGACGCCTCGTGTGATGTGAGTGTGCTCTTATAAAATGCGTAATACTGTATGTGTGTGTGTTGTGGAGTACGTGTGTGTGCGAAATGAGTGTCAGGCCGTTTGAGAATGTGGCATGTAGGTGTGTGAAATCCTGGAGCCGGAGCTGTCTCAGGCCTGGCAGGCAGACGACGTGTCGGCAAACTTTAAGATGTTTGAACAGTGAGGCCCACGCTGGCCACTGTCTCTCTCTCTCTCTCTCTCTCTCTCTTCCATCCATGGCACACACACACTCACACAGACAGCACCATCCAGCTGCAGATGCAGTAAATACTACTATACTAATAAATCGACTGGGAAATGTACTCAACTAGAGGACTGGACAAATCATTCAGTTCCTAATTTGAAGTACTAAGCACAAGAATGCAACATAATTCCACGTTAGAGAGCTGTGGCTGGCTGCGTGTTTGCATTAGATTACATATTCATGTTTGTACTTCCGAAAACAACATAATTAAAGCGTAATTTACTCTAGTCAATGATGTGACAACGCTATGGTCAAGGTTTGGCTTAAGCACAAAAATGACTTGGTTAGGTTTAGGAAAAGATCATGGTTTGGGTTAAAATATGTACTTAACTTAGTTAAGGTTAGGGGACCTTTGTCCATCCATCCTGAACTCCTCCCTACAAGGACATTGTCGCTCTATGATACCTCACCTCACCTGATACATCACCTGACTTTCTCTTTTGCTGCCATCATAATTACTTCGGCTACTAGAGGGCGCTGTTACCTGAACATAAACCTGTCGTTTTGGGGCACTTGCTGAAATGACTGATGCTGATGGGAGGACAGTACATATTGAAAAAGAAAACCCATGTTCATGAGGCCAACCAAGTGGCTCTAACAGTCCCTCTAGCAGCATCGTCTGCTGACAAGCATGTAACACTGCAGCTGCATGCTGGGAGAACATCTCGTCCGCTGCTCTGATGTCAAGTTCAAGCCCAGCAGCTTGTGCGAACACTTCCACTCTGTCTTCCCAGGTGATTTGTGGTCCTGACAGAACCCAGCATTTACAGTGGTGGAAAGATGAAAAAAAAAAGCTTGAGCGGGGAAGATGGATAGGAGTGCAGTCCAGCTGTGCCACGCCCACATAATTTGGCTGTGGATCAGCCCCCGGGCTTCATAAATCCCCGTGCGGAGATCAGCGCTGAGGGGAGCTGAGAGACACAAAGCAGGCAGCGCACATCGATCAGTATCTATCACCTGGGCACCGAGCAGGAAAACACACACTCACTCAAAACATCTCTGTAGACATGTGAGTGTGCTTGATGTCACCCTGCAACATTACTGCAGCTGTTTGTAACTCAGCTAGACCACGATGTGCAGGACTTACAGACTGTAGAAGTTTGACATCTCTCATAGGTCTGAGATGAGGTTTTAAAACCAGAAGTGTGGATTTTATGGCTGAACTCCATCTTTTTTAAATGACCAGATTGAGCCATCATCAATCAATGAATTTTGCTTTTGTGTGCCTGCCTTTGTTTGTATTGACTTTGTATCTGCCACTTCACTTGACAGGGTCACTTCACCAACTAACCAAAAATATATTTTCTGTCTTATCCCTAATAGTATATATCCAGGCATATAGTTTTGGTCTTGTTTGCCTAGGTTTGACATATCTGTCTTCACCTCCATCCCAATACAGTGGAGGTGAATGGAATTGTGTTTTTTGTCCTCACTGTATTGAAAAATTACATTAAAACTGCAGTATATCTTTCCACAACCAATGTCCCCATTACTCTGGTTAATCTATAGAACACACTATGAACAGTTTTTGTTGGAAGTATGTTCTACTGAAGACATAGTCCTCATGAAAACCGTTGACTGCCTGTGCTGTGGATTATCCAGAGTAACAGGGACATGGTTTCACTCCCATTGTAAATCTCAGATAGTATCTGGCTGGACACCACTAGACGTAAGTGAGAAAATATTTGTTTGTTGTAGTTTGTGTGAACTTACACTCAATGCATTTCACATTTTCCTTGGAGTCATGATCTAGTGGTCAGTAGAGGGATTGCATTTTAAGCTAGTTTCACATGGACTTCCACATGGAGTGAGAGATGGGGGATGAAATGCGAAAAAAGGTCCCTGGTTGGACTTGAACAAGGGATGTTGTAGTAACATGGTAACAGCATCTTAAACCCCTTCAGGGTGGAGCCTACCCATATAATGGGCAAAAGGCGGGTCACACCCTGGACAACAACTCTGATTTTCAATTACCAGTAGGCCGTTTCTCCCTGTTGGGCTGAGTTTGTACTTTAGTCCTGTCTTTATTGACGAGGCCTTTTACAAATTACAAGTCCTTCCTGTGTGACAGAGGCTTCCTGTAACCTTGGCAACAGCACACACAGGTTGCAGTGGCTGTCTTAGAGTTAGCTAATCAATACTTCCTGCTGAAGCCTATACGTGTGTGTATATGTGTTTGTGTGGGTGTGTGTCGACTCCGGTGGCACATGTAATCACAGTCGTGTTAGCAGTGTATTGTAGTGCACAGGCTGGAGTATAATTGCTGGCATTTAGCAGTTTACTGAACATAGTAGTTAGCGGCAAGATAAATGCCACGCTGTGAGGTGGTCTCATCTAATGTGCCACTAAATTGCTTGATAGAGACAGACAGCTCTCTTTCCACCACTCTCTCTCTCCCTGTCTGCGTCTACCTCGCTTTAAAGCCAAGGGGATGTGCCCTGTCGTGCCTGTCTATCATAATCATTTCAATATAAACTATGTAGGGCATGTTTAAAACCCACCAGTCCGATAACCACCCTTTCATCTGCGCTGACAGACGAGGCGGTTCAGCCTCTCACGATGACAGACACGCCAACCCGAGGAGGCGTTTCATCACGGGGCTCTCGTGCCGACAACTGGGTGAGAGAGAGAGAGAGAGAGAGACAGAGAGAGAGAGAGAGAGACTGAGGGAGTGAGGGGAAGAAGATTTTTTTCCAGTTTCCAGATGTTTGATTAGAAGGTGCACACTGGAGCTTGGATGAGTTACTGTATGTGTGTGCGTGTGTCCATGTGTGCGTCTGTTTCTGTGGGTTAATTAACACACACTTAGTCTTTACTTTGTGCACATACAAGCTCGTTGGAGGCTGGATGTGTGTGTGTGCTTGTGGTTGTGTGTGTGTTTCAGTGGATAGCGTGTGGTTGGTGTACTGTGCTGTACAGTACATGGTGTGTATCGGTACCTGAGACACGTCCCCACTGGCCTGCATTCCTCCTCTACCTGAAAACACACGCACACACACACAATGAGATCAAACTAAGACAAGGGCACGATCACATCCATCCACCAGGAAACTAGCAGGCTTCTAATAAAGGAACATCATGACCATTATGCACAGAGACAGTTGTCAGGTTTCCATGCTTCATGTACGTCATCATTTATTTACATTGTACCTTGCTTTGGTCAGTACACCAACTTTTCACCTCAGCCAAGCTTAAAAGCTTTTTTGCAATTTTTCAATATTTCTTCTAATTTCCAGTGTTTCCACTCAGGCTGTTTTATGTGCAAATTGTAAATGAGCATTAAAACAGGTGGATGGAAACGCACTTATTCACACACACACTGCTGCAACATGGAATCTGCTAAATACAGTACAGTAGCTCATTTTTACCTCTACTACTTTATGTTGATCCATATACTCATATGGCAATTTTACATACCTGAGTCACTTTTATGTAAAAGTCACAAAGGCACTCGGACTCGTAACATTTCTGTATCATGAATGCCGTCAGATTAAAATAAAGACTGCAGCCGCACCAAGTTAAATACACAGAGAGAGCACGTCTTGTTCTTTTCAATTATCGTCTCTTATGAACAAAGCCAGTGTTACAGTTGCTGAGGAGATTCTTCTCATGATAGACCAGTCTCGAAAAATCTATTTTTTCTCTCGCTGTGTAGGGTGGAAATAACAACAAAAACATCAAGTACAACCACAGTAACCATCAGACCTGCATTCCCTCCCTATATGTTTTTTTTTATGACAACTGTATGATACAATAATGAATATCCAGCAAAATGCTTTACATACAGCATGTGAGTTAATTGGGATTAAACGAGGGTCCCAGTTTAATTTCCTGTTATTCTATGCTTGTGCACTGTTGGACATGAAATTGGCAACAGAATTCTCTACCTAATAATGATTAAATTGATGAGAAAATGTATCAGTGGATTGTTTAGTGAGAAGATCGACTGTGCCTCACGCTCACAGTGGTCATTAAGGCTTCAATAGCAAAATGGCTATTGCATCGCTGATGCAGCCCGTGAGAGAACAGAAAACACTTCTGCTTCTTTGTGTATTACTTCCCAACTCCACCGCTCTGTCTCACACACCAGCTGCCAAATACATGCGCTGTGGCTGTTCCTATAAATGTGCTGTCATGTCTGAATGAAGCCGTAAGGAGTAAGTAATGTCTGAATGACAAAAAGCCATCACTTTAATAGATAGATGAAGCCAGCAACGTTATGTGTTCCATTTACCCCTCAGTTGTACGTGTGATGTGCCTTCTTAAAATTGACATTTTTTGTTTATTACATCGGTTACAAAATTTGTGCCATCATTACTGTTCTTACAATCAACACTTTTTGTGTGATAATGCGCATGTTTGTTGGTACAATTTCTCTTAGTAAGCCCGGGTGTCCCTATTGTATCAGGAAGGAGTCAAAGATCAGTGGCCCCCTCAGCGTCTATACTTGTCAGGTGCACTAATTCAGTCATGACGCCGTGGTTTCCATCACCTTACATGACTGCAGCATGGCCGGCAGTCCGCACTCTGGCCAAAGCGGGCCCAGATCATTGGCTGTTTTATTGTTGTGTAAAACTGAGAGTTTCCCTTGGCCCACATGCACCCGTGGAGTGTTTGTTATTAAACAGAATCGAGTGCTGGGGTCGTTTAATACCTTAATAAATACACGCTACCTCCCGGCCTGATGTCTGTCCTCTCTGCTGGCAACACCCTACGAAGAAAACCAACACTCTCCAAGAAAACTAGATCCCCTGTGCTCCGTCCGTAATTATTTGTAGAGGTTCAGGTTTCTGCAAATGTATTCCATTTAATTGCTTTTTACTGCAAATATTTGGTAAAACTATATTTGGTAAAACTCTCCACTATGTACAGCTCGTACCCTGGAGGTATGAGCTGCACATTCCTACAAGCAAGTCTAAATGCGGTTTAAGTGACAACGCAAGAGTTTTATTCCTGGTGGGTTCTTCTTCCATCTCAGTCTTTTTCACAGCAGCAAGGTAGTCAGACAAGCCTCTTACATAACAGCCTGACCCTGCGCTTGACCTCTGGATGCTGGCGTCAGAGGTGAGGGGTTAGGGTTAATTCACTCCACCCTTATTGGTGGCGGCTGGTTTAGGCTGCAGCGCTGATCAATCCGCTCAGTCGGTGAGTCTTTATCATGCAGCTGAGCCCTGCAGCAGCATCGGGGTCTCTTCTGGAGTCAGGTTTCTCATTCCAAACACTGGACTTCTCAAACACAGCCCGAGGCTCACAGAGGAGCAGGCAGGGGGTGGAGGGCTTGTTTCCTTTGGCCCGGTGGATGTTAGCAAGCCATCTCATGTGGCCCTCAGCCTCCTCAGTGTATGTGAAGAGTTCACCTCCAAAATTTCTACCCTGGAAAAAAAATTAATTTCCTCAAGGTCACCATTCTACGACCAGTAGATTCAATTAAAATTCCATTGTGTGGGAGGCCTATTATTTGGACTACTGAAATATTGTGTTAAAAAGTGCCAGAATATGTTTTTACTAACCAGTGCAGACAGGTTCAATCATTTCCAATCAATTATAAACTGTCAGCAAATGTTTCATCCTCGTGAATTAGAAGCTCTACTCTAAGATTTTCATGGTCAGTCATACAGCTGCTGATCCACAGCTGACTGACTCTACTACTGCTTCCTCTGCTGCCAAACACTGTCAGAACAACTGTGCTCCTGATGAGAATCCATTGCTTCAGCATTTTATCTGTGGACGAGCATTACAATGCAAAACTGTTGTTTTATTTTCTTGATAGTGTGATATGGGACTGCACATGGACAGTGTGTCAAATTTTACAACTGTGCTGTACCAGTAAAGAGTCTGATATCACATGAGTTAATCAGTGCTTTTTTTTTTGCTTGTTTTTATGCTCTGCTTGGGTGGAAAAGTTGGTGTGTCAATAAACAGGCAATGTGACAAAGTGCAATGGAAACAGACTTAGTGAATAAATCATGACGACATGAAGCACGTGACTCGCACAATAATTCACATTTTCTTTTGACAATTCTCCATAAATTCTGTTGCTTTCTCCTCCCTTTAACACTTCCTCCTTGCTGAGGTCAGGACATTTTTGAGACCTATGAATGTGGCCAGTTAAGGTTGAGAAACCTGTTTTTTTTTTCCTTGTGTTTCATCTTAAATAAAATAAAGGCACTAACAGACTCTTTATGTTTGATTCTATTTATGCGAGCACTGGAAAGAGTAACACGAACAAAATATGGCAAGTGACATGAAATGTGTAGCTTCACCTAAAAAAAGCTAAGTAAGCCAGTGAGCTTTTCTGCTCATCACAATAAAGGGTTACATGTAGAAAAGGGTTAATACAATATGATGTTGTGTTTTCATTGAATGTCCTTTATCAAGTTTCACAACATGTTCTAAAATGATTTCCTAGTAACATTTGTTCAATTTTCCATTTATAGTCTCAGACCTTTCATTAGCTATGTGTAATTGGAAATACATTGCTTTTGCCAGCTTTTTTATTTCTTTATTTAGGCTGTTAAATTGCTCTTAAATCCAATTCTGGGTAGCTTTAAAAAGGCCCTAAACAGTTCTAAATTTGGCTTTCTGAAACCTGCAAATTGCGTGTCATATGCAGGCAGCAGCAAATAGCCAGTCTGTCAGTAAGAGATTTGAAATGTCTGGTAGTGCTGTGTGATATTCAGAGAGACACCCAGCTCTTGGCAAAGGATGGAACTATTGATCGAAGACCAGAGCGAGATATTGATTGTCTAGAGTAAATGTCAGAGATGGATCCCGGGAGACAGCCAATGTGTCTATGCGTTAGTGTGTGTGTGTGTGTGTGTGTGTGTGTGTAGAAACACACAGACGTATCGTGTGGTGAAAGTGACAAATGACTCCTCTCTCACAAGGGCAGACAGAGAAGGAAAGAGTTGGGCGTTTGTGGAGGGAACATTGGAGTGTGAGACATAACATCACCACTGTGTGTGTGTGTGTGTGTGTGCGTGATTGCTAAATAAGCAGAGACAATTCTCAGTGTGATTCATCCTTTTTTTTTTTTTGCTTCTCAGTGCTGTCCATGTGTAGTCCAATGCAAAGCGTTAATTAGTTCATTAGGAGCGTCCTTATTAACAAACGCCTCAGGCATGATGTCCTCTGGCACCCCAGATGTTTGTGCATGATCACATCAAGGTGCCCATTCATGTGAACACACTGAAAGTATTCATCCTTTTATTCTTCCACTGCTGACACTCTTTTACAGACAAAGGCATTCCTACATTTTTTAGCCATGCTAGTGGCCTGGCTCTATGGCTGCAAGTTTGGTCAGTACACCAGACTGAAATATCTCGGGAACAACAGGATGAATTCCCATGAAATTTATTTCAGATATTCACGATGCACAGTGGTTACATCCTAATGACTTTGATGATTCCCTGACTTTTCATCTAGCACCACCAACAAATCAAAGTTCTCACGTATCCAGTGAAATCTCAACACATCATTCATACTTTGCTTTGGACAAAAGTGTCTGTCCAGCGAATAAATGTAAAATGTAAATGTAGTTGTGCTTGGTGCTTTGTGCTAATAGGTAAATATTAGCATGTTGACATGAACAGCTACGATGATAATGGTGGTAAACCTTGATGAAAACACTGATGGTGTTTCAACTGCACAGAAGTGACAGCCAGGAACACATTACAAACAGTTTATGCCTAAATGTTCAGACACAATGAAGACTGTATTTCTTGTATATCTCCTGCTCGTTTGCTTATCCAACCCTGAATGTGATATTATAAAATCTCACAAGTGACTTAACATAATGACCAATGTACTTACTTCATCCTCACACAAATAAATGTTAATGCTTACAGCAACCCTTCTGATATAGGTTTGCCAAAGACCTTTATTCTGACACCTCCCTTTGGCCAGTTATTACATTTACATCACCACCACTGCTAAAGGCCAAAAACAAATTTTGGACCTCACCTTTTATCTATCGCACAGTTTGTTTTTCTTTACAATGAGCGTTAGAGCCACATAGAGCCAATAGTCTTTACTTAACTTCTGCTACGCTTCCCCTCACCCACTCTCCTGACTCGCCTTTATCTGTCCTCTCTCTCTTCTCTCCAAACTTTATCATTTCAAGATGTTCCGAGGCTTAATGTATTTATTTAAGCTCAAAGCTTATTTAAGCTCCATTAAAGGTAATTATATACCCTGTTATAAGGCTCAGCCGTCCCCAGAGTGGCCATTAACTGTGGGTAGATGCTGTGGTTCTGCCAGTGCTTGTGGCAGCCAGAATAATTACGAAGCTGTGTCTGTCTGTGTTGGGTAGACCCGGCGTGGTATCCACTGTTTTTACCGAGGCATTAGAGCGGTGACGACATGGGCAGAGGAAGAATGTTGTGGAATGGTGTGTGTGTGTGTGTGTGTGTGTGTGTGTTTCTCAGTTTGTCTTTTTGTCTTTATGTCTTACTTAATGCAGATTTCCTCATTCCTGAAGCTTTCCTTCATGTGGTTTCTGTGCCATATTTTTGTTAACTGATTCATTCAAAATTCACCAGAAGCAGAAAAAGATCATCTTAAATGTTCCCAGTCTTGTAAGTCTCTTCACTTTTGTACTGTCAGGGTTGGCAGGTGTACAATGTGTGTAAGCTGAAGGTCCACCCGCAGATAGAGATCAGCCCTACAAGCTACTGTCAGCATGTCAGAGGAAAAAACAGGGAAATGGCCATGATTGATTTGAATCCTTTGGGGCAGCCGGCGCTGCAGGTTAGACATGAGACAACAGAGCATTGGAGGAGAAAACACAGAGAGGAGTAACACTGAGAATAGATTAAAAACAAAGGACAGGAAGACAGAAAGAAAGACAAGAGGAATCAAAACTGTTGAGAGTCAAGAGTAGGTAATTGACTGGCAGTGGCGAGCAATGAAAGGAGTTAATCAATCTCAGTGCTTGTCTCCAGGTATGACATCGCGTTTTACTTAAATGCCTTTACCTGTCCTGCTCTCCCTAAAAAACCCCAGAGCCTTATTCTCTTCCCACCAGCCATGGGGAAATCCATTTCAGCCAAGCCAGATGGAGGGACAATCCCTTTAAAAGGCTGCTGACATGGCACAGCGGGACATTAAGTTTACTACATTTTTACCACGGCGCGCAGCCAGCTCGTTGTGGATTCCTGTCTTGGCTCCATATTTAGATGAAGAGTTCATTCAGCAGAAGCTCCCTGAGGACACAGAGTGAGAGGATCAGGCCAGAGAGGCCTGAGTCTACCCTGATGGAAAAACACAGTGTCTGAGGTACTGGCTGTTTTAGAAGGGCTCCTATCACGCTGCACTGAGGGCCATTTGAGAGTGTGTGTTGACTGGACCTCTCTGTGCTCTCGCCACCTCATCTTGACCCTGTTGGGTCTGAATTGATCAAGCTGCATACTTCTGCATACAGATAGTTTATGTGCAGTGTCAGTATAGCTTCGCAAGCCGGCCCACAGTTCTCACTTCACTCATTGTGGCCTACCACCTACCAACACTTGATAAGCACATGCTTGGAAAAACGATTATTTCAAGGATGCTCTACAGCTCCTTAACTGTGACATCACCACAGTCCAGCAAAATCACATAGCAAAAACTGAGCTTTTGAGCTTCGGTCTGGCTCCTGTGAAGCTAATGTCAGTCTGTAGATGTTCAGTGTAGAAGTATGCATACAACATGGATCAAAATAGTCTCTAGTGACTGTTCAGTAAACCTCTCCCAAATTGCCCAGTCATATTCAGTTCATTTCAGAGTAGCCACTGGTATAAATTGGCTGCGAGGCTGAGTGGCGGTGCTGTATCAAGCTCTCTTACTGTAATACTTCCATGATTTCTCCACACGCAGAAGCAGATGTGTAGAGTTTCTACCGACCTGATATCAGCCGGGAGCTTGTTCCACCATTGTGGATCCAGGACAGCAGACAGTCGTGGTTTTGTTGAACGGTAGCTGGCCCCCCCTCACAGTCAGGGAGTAGCAAGCTGTTTGGCAGTAGCAGAGCGTAGTGGACGGGCTGGGGTTTGACCAAGTCTTGGATGTAGGATGGGCCTGAGCCATTCGCAGCACGGTAGGCAAGTACCAGTGTCTTGAATCAGACTCGAGCGGCCACCGGTAGCCAGTGTTACTTCCAAGACCAAGGAGCATCTCATTAACTACATTACAAATAGATAGTTTGTGGGAGAGGTTACATTTTATAAAGACTCACTCTCGACTAGCACATCCACAATGTTGTATTTTTCCTAATGTGAAGAAGTAGTCCTCAATGCTATCAGAGTCTAGAATAACATTAGCGGCTTTTTCCTGCTCTGGATTGGATTTAGGGAAGTTTCCACTCCAGCAGCTAGCTAGCTACAGCCGATTAGATCTGCCAGCGACAGTTATCATTTCAAAATTGAGGGTCGCCAGCTAAACTTGAGAAGCTTGTTTTGTTTACCTCTATTCTGGACCCATTATTTAAAAAGATGACTTTGAGTTTTGATGTTAAATCTGCCACCATTATCATTTGTAAACTGAGTCTACCATTTGCATAGAGACAAGTAGCCAGGATACATTTTCTGAGCAATTGATGGACAGCCAAGATGGAGATGCATAAGCTGTCATCATCGCTCAAAGTTAAAGTGTTTTAGTGTTGAAAAGAAACGCAGAAAATTGAAAGATGAAAAAGTTCACCCTTCTTTCACCTACCACTTTCTCTCCCTCCCTTTCCTCCCTCTTCTTCTCCGTATTGCCTCCTCCACCTCCATCCTCTCCCTTCCTCCATTCCCCCCTCTTCTCCTCCTCCTCTATTTCTCTGTGGTGTCTTGCCCAACTTACTCCCCGGCTCAAGGGCTTAAGTGTTAATCCCTCACAGTTTTCATCACTTAGAGCACCAATCAAAAAGGGCTTAGCCTGTGTAATCTGCCAGACTATTGTCCCCTCTCCCTCTTCCTTTGGTCCTGCTCCTCTTCCACCCTCACCTCCTCCACCTTCTAAATCGTTCCAGCCCGATCTCTCTGATTTGCCCTTTTCCTCCTCTAGAAACGTTCATGATCTGCATAGGGCGCACTTGCTGTGAATGAGAGATAAGAAGTATCAAAATGTATTTATATGAGAAAGCCACTGATTATTAAAAAGTTGAGGACATGATTTCATAGTTTGGGTTCATCCGGGGACACCGTAGGCTGGATGGGTTTATGAAACCAGATCTGCCAGCAGGTTTGCGGTCAGCACTGAACATGCTGTCTCGGGGGCATTCTCCTTCTTATTATTTTAGAATCTGTGCCTCTGGATCGCTGCACCACACCTGGGCTCGAGCTCAGGTATCCAGGTTTTATTCCACAGGGATTCAGACACTTTCTTTGATAATGATTGTTGAAATCATTCTTAAAACCAAACTGCTGCCAGTTTTAGAGTTGTCCTTCATTTTCACTTAGTTTGTAGATTCTATTCTTGGCAAGAAATTCCTTTGTACTGCAGGGTTTTACAGTTTTCCTTACTTTACATTTAGTGAGACATAATATATGACTGCAAATTAGAAATTATGTTTATATAATATTAGTTTCCCCAAATATAGTTTCCAGGAACATAATTGCTATTATGTTCACAGGCAACATTTTTTCAAATGAAGGAAGCACTACTGGTACTACAGGGGAAGATTGTGGTTACGGATAAATGTAATAAACTAGTCAAGGAACTGTTTACTTCTTCAGTATAAATGCCTCAGTTGTTATGAGCAGATCAGAAGGAAAACAAATTAAATACATTGTCAGTAAACGTTTGGCACATGCGTTCAGTATCTGTTCTCTCTAAACACATTTACTGTTGCAATAGTGGTACACAAAGACAAAAAGAGACAGACTTTCAGTCTTTCAGTGTTGGCTCCACTCATCATTTCCTTTTATCTTTAACCTTTTTGTTGCTTAAGCTCCCGAAACCACAAAAAAACAGGTCTGGTTTCATTTATGCTCCCAAAGTTGAACTTAATTCAAAGCTTTGTACACAGCAGTTTGATTCTGTCCAGGGCATCTTTAATCCGAAGATGGTTGTTAAAAAAATGATGATGAACATCCATCTTTTCCAGTGAAGGTCTGGATTCACAGATGGAGGGAGATCAGATAAAAAAGAGGTGGCAATCACCCACCCTCCAAGGGGAAGGGGCATTAATAGACTTATTTCTCAATGATAGTCTCTGTCTCTCCTCTCGCTCTCTCCCAGCAGCTAGACTCCATTAGTTCCAGGTAACTAGCGTATCATGGGATGAGACAGCGGGATCTCTGTGAACAAGCCCCGAGCTAAACCTCCAAAGACTGATCCACACTGCCAGCTGGAGCCCTGTTAAAAAGCACTAAATGTACTATTCCAGTACACACACGATGAAACATTGCACCTTATATGGAAAACTCAATTAAAAGATTAAAGGACAGAGAAAGAAATGAAATCATTAAACCGCAGTGAAAGTTAACATGACAAACAGAGTCAGCAGTCTGCGTGTTACATGCCACCAAGCATATCAACTCTTTTGTGCTCACCTGTTGCTGCTCTGTGTGGCTCCCTCTCCAGCATGCTGGTATTGTGGTGTGTATGAAAGTTGTTTGGCAGGCACATGCAGTCTTACTGTTCTAGATTCATGTCCTCTGCATCCTATTTGTTTTGTCTCTTTTGAGCTGCACCAGAAGTCATCTTTCATAGCATACTGTAAGTTCGATTAGCAGGTATTAAATCTACGGGGATATTTCTGGAGAAACATACTGACAACTTCCAAAGTAAAACCGAGCTGCAATTGTTGCATACCACCATTTATGGTCAGGCAGTTCTCATTTGAACATGGACTGTGTGCGCTCTGCCACATCGGCTGCAGCTGAAATGGGAATCAGGTGAACATACTAATCATGGGTTGAGGTTTGACACAAACCACGACCGTGCTTACTGATGGCCTTTCTGTTTTTCATTCTGTTATTTTTTCCACCCAGATATCGACGAATGCCAGGAGAACAATGGAGGCTGTGATCACTTCTGCCGGAACACAGTGGGCTCCTTCGAATGCAGCTGCCAGAAAGGCCACAAACTGCTCACTGATGAACGGACATGCCAAGGTCAGTGACTGACAATCACACAGACTCTCACTGTGTCATCCTCCCTGCTATCAGGCTCAGGGTGCCACCCAGCAGTCAGGTCTAAATACACTCAGAGGCAATAAGGTTCTGAATTTGAGTCCCTCTGGTTTTACCTGACAAAACTCAAAGGCAATCATTGTTTTATGATGGACATATTGATGATTATTTACCCTGGTGGGGCTACAGACATGAGGGCCTCTGCTCACACACGAGCGATGCTTGGTGGACTAAGCTTTGACTCCAGCTATCGAAGACTGTTACATTTGCTCAGAAAAGCACACAAAAACACACTCCATCCAACAGTTCAGACTGTCTCTTTTCTCACCAAGCAGAAAGGTCCTCTAAAAAACAAAACAAACATTAAAAGATTTAAATTCAACATACAGTAAATGCTGAATGTAGATTATTTCCCGTTTTTCATAAACATAATTAAGTATTGTCTTGACTTGATTGTCATATTCAGCTTTTCTGCTTAATGGGTTGAGACCTGCTGCTTCCGTGATAGGAATGACAGCATGCATTTAGTGCATAGAAAAAATGGCCCACAGTTCAACCTGCCATGCTGCTATTGGCTGCTCCTTTTTGATCGTGTCATCGTGATGAATTAGTGTGTACTGCGGCTGGGACGGAGCCCATCAGGAAAGAAAATACAAAGTAGACTCATTTTTGCGGTTCATTTCATACTGTATAACTTAATTTAAAGTAATATTAAAATGCTTAAAAAGTCAAAGTTAAGCTTGCTGACTCTGAATGCAGCTTTGTGGGTGATGGAGCGCCGCATGTGTGCCCTCTGTTGGCCAGCAGCATTACCGGATAGTATGATCATTCACACATAAAAAGGTGCCGTACAGGGCTGAAAGGATCAGGGCAGGGAGATGAATGTGTGAATGGGAAACTGCAGCCCTCAAGTTTGCGTCTTTGCTGGAGTCAGATGAGAAAATCAATGTCAACTTGATCTCTCCTCCAGTCCAGGGATACAGTAGATCTAGAGAAAATACACACTTTCCATCAAGTCCAATGCTTGCAGTCCTTGTGCCATGCTCGGCTAATGTCCCAGTGGACCTACTGGACTCACAGGGTAGACATTTGTATTGCTCATCTCATATGTCTGTAAAAGATGGCAAACAAGTATATTTCCATAAATGCCAGATAGTTCCTTTGAACTCCAACTGCTCTATTTGAATATGTGTAAATGCATAAACGTTGAAATGCATAAATGAGAAAAGGGTTCAAAGTCATCTTTCTTTGAGAATATAATCTACAGTTTGTTGCTGCTGACTTCCTTGGCTGGGTGCGTAGTGTACATGTAGAAGCCTCTTTGTAATCAGCGCTTATGTTTGTACGATTGAAGGCAGATTCTTGCTTACAAGTTGCAGCAAGTGAGATGGGAGAGCAGACAAACACAAAACCATTTTTATTAACAACAAAACCCCGAGGTACTTCTGTCCCTAGCCCAAAACCACCAAACAGTGTGTACAGATGTGTGTATGTGTGCTGGATTAACTGTGCATCATCAGCGGTGCGTTTGGAGTCTTTAATTATGTGGTGTTGAGTGTTGTTAGCCACATCACAGCATCAGTGCCTATTTCTGACACACCTTTGCCACCATACTGTGCCAGCCAACAGCTGCCAGGTTTGTCCCATCCACTGACATCGGGACTGTTCAGCTTCAACATGACCTTCAAATGAAATATAATGTTTAATTTGTCAGCTCTTTCTGTGCCAGTGAGCTTTTCCAGGGAAAATAGCTCCTGGTGATACACTGCATCCCAGTGTCAAAGCATTTGCCAGAACTGGCAAAGAAACCAAAGCGGAAAGATGAATCGTTTGCCATAGTTGCATAAGCAACACAAATTATTCCTTCTATTCTAAATGTTTAGACAGGTAGAAATCACTGTCAAAACAGCTAATCATGACCGAAGGTGTGTCCCACAGAAAAACACATCAGCCAAACCAGAAACCAACATTTATTTTACATATGTTCCTTTTACAACAGTTGTAGACAACTCCTGTGTGCCCGGCTCAGTTTATGTAAACTCTGCTTGTGGGCTAGCTCCAAACAGACAAGCTATTCCTAAGTCCTCACATGGACAGTTGCCTGGAGTATTTACCGAGCCACCATCCAGGCCTTAACAACTTCCTCCACATAACAAACTCCATTATAACATATCGTATTTTTAGCCCCTGTAAAGCCCCGCGGAACAGCCTGAAATAAACCAGGTGAGCTTGAAACGCTGGCCTCCATTCCTGAAAGGTTAATAATATTTGGTGTTGGACAAGTATACATAAACACATGCGCAGGCAGGCGCGCACACTCATACACACACATACGCACACAGACATTGACGTAACAGTGAATGTGAGCCATCTCAGCCTCCGTCCAGTGAAGTTTTTCTGGATTGGGTTATTAGAATGAGCTCTTGTCCTAGTTTAGGCTGGAACTCATGTATTTGTTTACTATAATGTCCACTGTGATTAATGGGATGGCCTCTTTATTCCTTGGTAAGCAGCCTGTGTTTGTTCTTAAATGAGTCATTAAGATTGCAGTCTCTGTAAACCACGCATCCTGCTGACCAGAACCCGTGTTTTCTCATTAGACTGATTTAAACCATGACTCAACCCGATCATAACTGCATTAATGTGTGTGGAATCCAGCAACACCTGTGTCGCAGTTTTTCAACAATAATCACTAAAAATTAGCTGGTTTTTGATTTGCTGGTCTGGAAGCTGATTTATCAACATGAATTAAAACCCAACCTTTCACTTCACTACTGTGTAATATATACTGTATATTTATTAAGAATATAATTTAGAATGATCAGCTTCTTACCCAATAATAAGCTCATGTCATATTGTATTAACACACGTTTTGAATAACCACCACACAACTTCGGTTATACCAACACATTTTGACCACTTACCATGACTATTACAACAGTAGGATGACCAGCTGATCCCAGAGCTGCGCAGGAGAACTGATCTAATTCACTCTGCTACATAAATAGCAGTCAATATGTTTGCCAGACTGCTGTAGAACAAAGTCTCTCATTTTCTTCCACCTTTTTCACTCCCTCACATCATTCATAAAACTGCTCAGATATTCGCTAAAATGTAGGCGCAAGGTGATCACAAGCAGCAGATGTCATACTTCCAGTGTAGACAGGAAGTAAAAAGACAAAACAACTGTCTGAGCACTACCTTGTTGCTGAAACTATGTCCCCAGTTTGTAACACAGGCTTTCTATTATACATTTGTAGTCATCATCAGGGTTATTTTAGCCACAGAAGACATTAATACAGTTTTCTTGGGATGAATAGTACTAACCATGACGTGTGAACTGACATTTATATAAGGGGACTTTCCCTTTAAGATGTTTTTTTTTTTTTTACATTTCAGGTAAGGTATGTTTTTAATGGCCACTGGATGCTGGGTGCAAGGAGGATTGTATTGTATTGATGTGAATGGGAAAACCACAATGAGCAGATTAACAAAAGAATGAAGCTTGATTTGCCAAGTCACTGATGATGATGTCTCCATTTCCTCAACCCTTTCCGTTGCATAAATCTTCAGTATTTCTCACCAGCCATGTATCTCTTGGGTCTCCCTCAGACATTGACGAATGCTCCTTTGAGAGAACCTGCGACCATACCTGCATCAACTACCCTGGCAGCTTTGAGTGCTTGTGCAACAAGGGATACATCCTGTACGGCCTCACTCATTGTGGAGGTGAGATTCTGCTCAGATCTATCCCACTGCCCAGAGCATGGGAGAAATGTATGAAACAGCAAACTGGCCTGGAACAGGCTGTTTGACACAGATGAAGTGTGTGTGACAGAGTGGATAAAATGTCTGAAAGTGAAATGCCTTTCAGAGTGTGAAGGTGAGGGGTCACTGAACGTGTGCAGACGGCTGCTGCTGAAAGCACTCTCACACCTCAGTTCCCCTGAATAACTTCTCCCTGAGTTTTCTGTCTGTGTAATTTGTGTTTGTGTGCCTGCATCTCTGTGTGTATACAGTGTGAGACTCTGTGTGTGTGTGTGTGTGTGTTTTCCATTGTTTGTTGATTTGTTTGTGTGTATTATGTGTGTATGCTGTCACATACCTGTAGCTCAGTCAACACATGCAGTCCTGACTGTCCTGTTGTTCGACTGACTGACGTCACGGGAAAGGTGGAGTCAGCATGATCACAGCAGCAGGAGCAGGATACAGTTGCCAGTTTATTAGGTACACCTAGCTCAAATGAATGCAGTCTAATACAGCAGCCCTGCAATAAATCCTGCCTTCATGAAGGTTCTAATGTTCAGTTTTTTCAGAATTTTCTGTTATTTAGTCTGCCCTCATTGACATAACAAGGTGGACAAAATAAGATAAATACCTGTCAGTTTAACGCAATGCAGTTCAACAGCATCATAGACTATCTCTGACCACTTCTTCATGTCCTACTTTCTCCCCCTCTCAAACTCTCAAACCTCTCTTTTATACATACACTACTCACAAAAACTTAGGGATATTCGGCTTTCGGATGAAATTTCAGAATGCACCTAAAATGCACTATAACCTTTACAGGTGAACTTAATTTTACCTTCTCTAAACTTTTGAATGCACATGTCCAACTGTTCAGTGTTTCAGTGCTTATTGCATAACATGCTGTTCTCTAACAACGTGATTAACCGCAAAAATCACAACAAGTGTCTGATCCATGAATCGACCACTAAATGTTCTGGTTCAATGACAATTTGTATTTTAACAGTCCTCTTCATCATGCTGTTCACATTTTGACATCATGAGACCAAGACGACACCTAACAATCGATCAACAGTACCTGGCCATTGCGAGGCTTCAAACAGGATGTTCTCAGAGGGAAGTTGCCACTGAGCTTAGAGTGTCACAGAGTGTCATCAGCAGGTTGCAACAGAGACACAGAGAGACTGGAAGAGTCACAGAAAGGCATAGAAGTGGACGTCCTTTGGCCACATCCCATGCTGCTGACCGCTTCATTGTGAACAGTGCCCTGCGGAACTGGATGGTGAATGCCACTCAACTCCAGGCACATTTAAGGGAGGTGAGAGGCACCCGAGTGTCACGTCAGACCATTCAAAACTGCTTACATTAGCATGGTCTGCGTGCTAGACGACCTACAAGGGTACCTGACCACACCACCAGGCACAGGTGTCATCGTCTTGCATGGGCCAGGGAGCATTTGCGCTGGNACATCATTAATCCAGTCATTGTGCCTCTGCATGAGGAACACAGGCCCGATTTCATCTTCATGGATGACAATGCCCCAGCTCGTCGAGGTCGCATCGCCAGGGAACGGCTGCTGGAGGCTGGTGTACCTCAAATGGAGTGGCCTGCACTTTCTCCAGACCTGAATCCCTATGGGATCAGCTGAGTCGTCGTGTAGAGGGTCGTAACCCCGCACCCCAGAACCTCAATGACCTGAGGGCAGCCCTTCAAGAAGAGTGGAATGCCATGCCTCAGCAGACAATAAGTCGACTTGTGAACAGCATGAGACGTCATTGTTAAGCTGTAATTGATGCTCAAGGACACATGACAAGTTATTGAGACATTGGTATTTTTTGTTGTGGTATACCCACCACTGTTGTTAGCTTTTGTTTCAATAAATAGTTTGAGATGAAGAAATTACCATTGCATGCTTCTACTTAAATGCCTTACTTTCATGATATAATATCACTGTAGCATGAACTTTTTACATTTTCCATAAATTTCACCCGAAAGTCGAATATCCCTAACTTTTTGTGAGTAGTGTATACTGTTCCTATCTGCCGCAACCTTTGCTCCCTGGCTCCTTCCTCTCTCCTCTCACGTGTCCTATCAGCTCTTGTCTTCCGACTCTGCCACAGACACTCTCCTCTCTACTTTGTCCTCTTCTCTGGACTCTTTCTGTCCTCTCACTTCTCGGCAGGCTCGCCTGACCCCTCCAGCTCCGTGGTTGTCTGACTCAGTGTGTGCTGACAGACCCACCCTGTGGGCAGCTGAAGAAAGTGGCAGAAATCCAAGCGCTCTGAGGACGTCCTTGCTTATCAATCAATTCTCTCCTCTTCCTCCACCTCCCTTCAGTCTATTGCTCCTGGCCTCCTTCCTTTCCTCACCCATCTCATCAACACCTCCTTGACAACTGGTTGCCACTCAACTGAGACTGCTCTCCTTACTGTCACAGACGAACTCCACACTGCTAGAGCAGCCTCCCTGTCCTCTGTTATCATCCTGTTGGACCTTTTGGCAGCGTTTGACACAGAGAACCACCAGATCCTCCTCTCCACTCTCCAAGAACTGGGAGTCTTAGACTCTGCACTCTTCCTGTTCACATTCTACCTCAAGGACCGCATCTACATGTTAACTGTGTCTGAACCTTATAGCCTCACCACTGGGGTCCCTCAAGGTTCTGTTCTGGGTCCCCTCCTCATTTCTCTTTACACCAAGTCACTTGGCCCTGTTATTCACTCACACAGTTTGTCCTACCACAGCTATGCAGATGACACTCAGCTTATTCTGTCTTTGCCCTAGTCTGAAACCAGGTGGCAGCACGAATCTCTGCATGTCTGTCTGACATCTCTCAGTGGATGTCTGCACACCACTCGAAGCTCAGTCTTGACAAGACTGAGTTGCTCTTCTTTCCAGGGAAGAAATATCTCGTCCATGACCTCTCCATTACCAGTGAGAACCTGGGTGTGACACTGGATGACCAGCTGTCCTTCGCTACCAACATCGCTTCAACAACCTGCTCCTGCAGATTCATCTTCCACAGCATCAGGAGGATACATCCGTTCACCCAGGAGGCGGCACAGGTTCTGGTCCAGGCTCCTCTCGCCAAGACTATTGCAACTCGCTCCTGGCTGGTGTGCCTGAATACAGCAGCCCGGCTGGTATTTATCCTACCCAAGTTCTCCCATACTACACCGCTCCTCCACTCCCTGCATTGGCTACCCGTGGCCGCTCGAATCTGATTCAAGACACTGGTACTTGCCTATCATGCCGCGAATGGCTCAGGCCCATCCTACATCCAGGACATGGTCAAACCTTACACCCCAGCCCGTCCACTATGCTCTGCTCCTGAAAACTCATCTGTTCAGACTGCACCTTGGCTCATACAAAAAACAACCTCTTTTTCTATCTCTTATTGTTCTAAATGCTGCACTTGAAGCAGTTCAGCTTATTTGATGAAGTTGATGTACTTGATTTTTGCAATTTTTGGGTTGTATCCACATGGTTGAATGCACTTGTTGTAAGTTGCTCTGGATAGAATAATCAGCTAAAATGAACAGTTTCAACAAAAACTAATCATAAAGATGATCATAACCTTCATGAAGGTTTTATTGCTACTATTACTGTAGCTAGGCGTACCTAATGAACTGGTTAGGTGAAAAAGAAAAGGGAAAAAAAAGAATATGGACAGAAAGCCTCAGGATCATCTTCCAAAAATATCAATGAAAGAAAACATACACAGCAAACTACACTTTTTTTGCAACTACTTTGCAAATGGGAGACTCAGGCTCACAGGTCTGTTAGAAAGGGACTGAGACACTTTAAAGCAATCAAATTATACCTGATGTTACCTGTATGCTAATTTCTACAACTATTGTGATTTTCTAAAGAGCGCTAAGGTTCATGTGAAATGTGTCACAGAAAATCCAAACTACCAAAAGCACTCTAACCATTGCATTATTAGAAATGGAGGCCATTTTTACAATGTTTTGGCAATTCAGAAGATGTTTCACTTGTAGCTTCGAGTGCATGCTCTGAACACTGCCATGTGAGATTTTAATCAGCTAATACAGTAGACTTCAAGGGCTATTTTCGATGTACCAATGATGTAAAGGTAAGTGGAGACTGACAAACCTCTTTGGATTGCTCATGTTTGCTTGTAATGGTTATGCCTTCACAGTCTGTCATCCCTAGAATCACCTGTGCCTTGTTAGGGACCAAGCAGCAAAGGCGGGGACACAAAGATAATTTTGGAAAGTTAAGGTTTCATTTAACCAAATCAAACATTCGATCAATAGAATAGACAAAGTTGCAAATGTTTAAACCACATAACCAAAGAAAAGAGGTATAAAAAAAAAACTAAATCTGGGCACTTTGATTAGATTGAGGTCAACAAAACAATAATGCAACAGAAGTCTGAACTGAACAAACCTGATCTAACAAATGACACAAATAGAGGGGTATATATACCAATAGCTAGCCTACACAAACACAAAGGGGGGAAACATAACTCCATATAATTAAAAAAGTAAAAACAAAGTACAAAGAACGCAAACAGTAATTGTAAATACTGAAAATACTAATACCACCAAAACTCAAAAGAAATATCCACATGCTGCCATCCTTTAAGAAAGTCTTCTTGTAGTTCATAGTTCCCCTGCCCAGCACTGGAAGTGGGATTTTTCCACTTCCTGTTTTAGCACAAAAGGTTAGGTCAAACTCCAGCTCATCTTTTGGGCAGACGCCTCAGCCGCAGCAGCATGTGGAGAAACAAAGAGAAAACCAGGTACAATATATTAACAAATTCCAAACCACTCTGATAAACCTATGACCACTAAATGCTAACCACAATGTGTGCACTCAAATTGGAAACCTAGTGTCATAATGTAAACCAGAATCAAAATAAACATGCTTAATCAAAAATTGTGTTTGGTGATTATTTGTTTGTTTATGCCTTATGTACTGAAATGAAAAAAAGTAAATTACTAACACTGTTAACACAGATCTCTTGTCTACCCTAATCTGTCTCCCTTTCTAACTTTCCATTGTCTAATAAAAAGTAGAAAAAAGTGAAAATTCATACACACACTAACTATAATGCTCTCCGTGGTTGTGTCTCAGACATTGATGAATGCAGCATCAGCAACGGGAGCTGTGAGCACGGCTGCGTAAACACCCAGGGAAGCTATGAGTGTGTGTGTCCACCTGGACAGAAACTCCACTGGAACAAGAAAGACTGCATTGGTAAGCACCAACTCTGTGTGTGTGTGTGCGTGTGTGCGTGAGTTTGTTTTTTCGCTTTTGAGTTTCTCCACATGTGGCGTGGTGGATTCCTCAGAGCAGGCCTGAACACAGGTGTATGTGTGTGTGTCCAGGTGGTTGTCATGGTGATGTGACTCTGTGTGTTCCTCAGAGGCGGTGAAGTGTCTGCCCAATGGGAAGCCAGTGCCCCGAGCCCAACTGACCTGCACCAAGAGTGGAGGTGCGGAGGTCTGCTCGCTCTCCTGCCCCTCCAACGCCCTATTCCTCGCAGGTACACACACACACACACACACACATTTACATACACAGAGCTTATGATCAAGCAGTTCTTTTGATTACTGCAAAAAAAGCTTATAGACAAAAACAGTGAAGATAAAGTGTATTGTGTTAACACAGGTTTTCCTTTTTTACGTATGTTGACTATTTACAGATTTACAGAATAAACTATGAAGTATTAGTGCTGAAACAAGAAAACATATAATTATTTGAGTAATTTGTTAAGGAAAAATACCAAACATTTGCCAGTTACAGCTTTAGAATTCAGCTTTATCAATCTTGGTAATGGACATTATTATTATCATTATTATTTCATGCTTTATGCTAACGGCATGGCTCGAGGGATGGCAATGTCGGTCTGTCTGGCGGTCGGTCTACCACTTGGATGGATTGTCATGAACTTCTGTACAGACATTAATGGTCCCCAGAGGATGAATTGTAGTAACTTTGATCCTTTGACTTTTGATAAAAGCACCATCATCTGGTCAAAATTTACTTTTTTTCCCCCAATACTGCAAAACTAATCACATTCCCATCAGTCTCAGCTGTACTTTGTGTTCAGTGCTAAGTGACAAATGCAAGCATGCTAACACGCTAAACTAGAATGTGAACATGGTAAACATACCTGCTAAAAATCTTCTGCTACTGCATAACATTGTCATTGTGAGCTTTTAGCTATGCCTAAGTACAGCCTCACGGTAGCATAGCTCCAGACTCTTGATTAAAGTTTAGATTTAATTAGTAAAAAAATGCATATCTGCATGCATTAATCAAAGGATAAAATCAAATCTGGAGCCCTTTACAGAGTAAAACAATAGACTGCACACATACTAATTATCACAGTTCAGTCAATCTTCTTCCTCACCATCTTTGCCCAATAAAAGATATTATGTCTAAATGACATCTCTGATTGAAGCATAGGTTTTTTCCGTTTCTTATTTTTTTGCATATATCAAACTATTAAAATAGACTCATCCTGCGTACAAAACAATATAAAAAAAACAAAAGTATTGTGAAGTGCCTATTGCAGTATCAAGAACCAATAGACCCAAGATATTCTGGTCATAATCATATGTGACAAAGAAGGACGGCATGTCATTACACTTGAGGAGCTGGAATTATTTTTTTATCTTTGGGTTTTTTTCTGTGGACTATCTCAAGGCGGGGGTTCTGGGGTGTACTACAGAGTGACAATGAGAGGTCACTGATGTTATTAATCTTTGCTTTGGTTGTTTTTTTCCTTTCTCATTGTCTTGTCCCTTTTTTCTCCTTCAGTTCAGGGCGGGGATCCTATAAGGGTGGGTTTAATTAAGTGCGTGTCAGTTAATGTTTGGAAGTGAAGAAAAAAGGGGAAACATATCTCTTGTGAAATTGCTGTTTATCAATTTGGCTTTATTCCAATGGAAGTATGATACAAAAAAAGAATAAAACTGTAATTCATATTGTGAATTTAAGTTTGAGATTCATTCGACTCCTGTAAATCTCTCAGCTGGACAGATGTATTGTTTTAGCTGTCATGTCGCACACGTTGCTGCCCTCTGGTGGTGACAGCTCACAGTCACAGCTCTCTGTACCATCCCGTCCTCTCCATGCCACTGATGCTTGATGAAGGCGCTCATGCTCTTTATTGCAGTATTTGTTGACTCCTCAGGGGGCTCTCCACTCAGACTGGTGTGTTTTTCACTCTACAAGGTTTTCTTGGCTTTGCTCGTCCCAGCACTTTGGCTGGCACCCCGGCCTCTCCTCCTGCAATAGTACTTAACACACATCTGTAAATCGATTACATTCTTTGATTACGCCATTTTTTCCATAGCGTGGCCCTTGCTCCGTTTAACTTGGCAGCCATAGTGTGAGAATGATGGATATCTCTCAGGCATGAAGTGAAATATTTGTTTTTCTGTCTTTTTGGAGGCGTCTTAATTTTTGAGGGTGGGAGCCATATAAATTCCTGTGGCTGAATGCAGCCCCGACTCTTATTTAATCATCTCACTTTTATGACCTCTGAAGACTTTATCCCTCATTTCTTGCTTGAAATGCATCCGTGTGTGTACGTGTGAATCAATATAGAAAGACAGAATTCTATATTTCATTTGGGCTTTAAATTATCAATCAGGGTGTAAGGTCACATGGCAGCAGAGTTTCCTCTGGGCTCCCTGTCTCGTTACTCAATGCAGGAGGATAATAAGTTCATACAGTATTTATAAAATTCCTATTAATGCTCAGAACTGAGGATCCAAGTGAAACACACATGCTTCCATACCCACACACATACACACGCTACTAAGATGTTTGATGGTCCTTCAGCCAAAAATAAAAACTCTCAGCCTCCCTTACCTCATCATTATGTCTGATTTCTCTTTTCTCGCTGTGTTTGTGTGTTTCTTACAGACTCGGAGAACAGCTACACACTCAGCTGTGGAGTGCCCGTCCAGCCTGGTAAAGCTCCTCAGAAGAGGAACGCCACCGCTGCCATACCCACCTGTGCTGGTACAGTAGGCCAAACATGATGGGAAATGAAGTATTTGGGGCCTGGTTTACTAAGAAAATGGAGTAGTCCAAATGTTGCACTACAGATCAGCAGTGGGATTTCTATGAGATCACTAAGCTCGGAAAAGAATATTAACATTGTTTCTGTCTGATAGTTGGTCTTTAGTGATATACAAGCCTATATTTATTGCATGTTTCTTTTGGCCACTATAATCTTCCTTGTGGCTTGTGTAAATCCCATTTGTGCTGTCTCCTTCTCAGAGGCCACAAAACTGACAGTCGCAACAGTCGTTGTAGACAACAGTCAACCCAGTTACTACACAGCAGGGCCGAAGTACTGTAGCTTTTTTACATTTCACCAGTTTCGGATTTCAGATTTCCCCCCAAATACTCGTGCATCAATAGCCACCATGGGTCTACTGTAGGTGGTCTATGGGAGTATCTGATCGGGCAGTTTGTTCTAAAGTATAAGAAGCTAAACCAAATTGTTAATACCACACAACCAGCAGCAGGAGAAAGTGTCAAGTGATCCACTGCATCACTAGTGCACAGGAAAAAAGCCAGCGGGAACATCTGTGCGTGTCATACCCCTGCTGTCAGGTTAAAAGGAGCAGCTGCTAACATTGGACGTGTGAAAGATAAAGTGCATTACTTAAAGATGTAGTCTACGATTCTAATCCAAAACAGTTTTTGTCAAATTCAGTGAATATCTCCTCGCAGTCCGCTAGCTTTCCATTCTGTGTGTGCGCTGAAAAAAAAGTCCGCTGTTCATACACAGCCCTGGCTCTGTAAACGGGAAACAAACAGAGCAACTCGGGTAGAGCCACCAACCCAGGTTGTCAAATACAGAGGCTTTAGCCGCGTTTCCACTAAACACTTCGGTATAATATGTCACTACTCGTGCTCGTGCACAGGACAAACTAATGCTGTGAGTTACTCGCGCGAGTTTGAAGGAAGACACCATGTTTGTTTTGCTGTTGAGTTCAAATATCAACAAGCTTTCTCTAGTATCTTAGACTACACCTTTAATGGTAAATAAAGTTTCATCTGAAAAAAGACCAAATTCAGATTAAGAAAGACTTCATCTGAAAGGACAAAATATAAAATAATACAGTTGCTAATTTGTCACAAATGTACATGTTATGCACCTGTTGTTTCTACTATGTCACGATTAACAGTCTCGTGTTTCTTTCTGCTGTGTATGAATGAATAAAGACACGCTGGCCCCGCCCATCAAACAGAAGGCCAGGTTTAAGATCAAAGACGCTAAGTGTCACCTGAGGCCCCGCAACAAGGAGAAACCCAGAGATTCACCCAAGCAGAACCTGCAAGGTAAAGAACTTCTCACATTTAGAGTTGTATTGGATCAGCAACAAGTCAGCTCCTTTTACACACTTAGAATCTAATGATCTTCATCTTTTATTTTATAACTGTCCTTCTCCATCTCCTCCTCCTCATTCTTCACTCTCTGCAAGGAGGCCAGTTCCCCTGCACCGACGACTGCCAGGTAACTTTTGTCAACCTCAAGTGTGACTCGTCTAAGAAGCGCAGACGAGGACGCAAATCTCCCTCCAAAGAGGTTTCCCATATCACAGCTGAGTTTGAGATGGAGATGAAGGAGGAGGAAGCCTCAGGTGTGATGTTCTTTCTTACCTGTTTTGTCTAACTACACTTGGAGTGAAATAGTAAAAATACAATCAATGCAAAGAGAATTACAAGAGATTACCTACATGTATATATGATATAAATCTTTAAGATATGAATTCATACCTTATAACCATACCTATGTATGTAGTATGTAACAGCATCAATATTAAAAACTGCTACAGAAAGACTCTTGTGGTACCAAACCATATACATTATATATATGAGACATTATCAGGATATGGTCTTTAAAGGAACATTTTATTGGAGTGTTATTGAACACCAATTTTTGCCTCAGATTCATGTAATGTGGACTGTGTGCGGGAGAAGATGAAGCAGAAGCTGCAGAGCGCCATGCGGACGCTCAGGAAGTCCATCAACAAACAGCAGTTCTACATCCAGTTCTCTGGGACGGAGTATGAGGTGGCCCAGAAACCATCCAGGATACCGGAGGGTGCCGAGGCCTGCAGCACGGGACAAGTCCTCCGAGAAGGAAAGTGCGGTAAGTTGTCATTTGGTGTCGTGATGTTGCTGCCCTGTCATGATGAGGAAGATCAATGGGAGCCACAAAAAGTATTCCTTCAAAGTCCTCACCTGTGTCCTCCTCCTCAGTGAGCTGTGGTGTGGGGACGTTCTACAGTGGGGAGCAGGAGCAGTGTGTCCAGTGCCCTCCTGGGACATACCAGGACACGGTGGGTCAGCTGTCCTGTGAGCCGTGTCCCAGCACTGAAGGACAGGGCATCGCTGGTGCCAAGAACGTGTCCCAGTGTGGAGGTAACTCACTGAATCTGGCATTCTTACTCCAACAGTACTGAAACCATAGCTGTATTAATCATATTAACACCAATCTTAGTCTGAATGAAGGATTTAGTCCATTAGAGTACCTTAGATCTTTCTTCTGACTGCCAATCAACCGTAGACTTTTGTTTCCCTCTCTTATCTGCCACAATCTCTCATTGCTGAAAATCTGGACAATTTCATTTTCCTTGGGGCAAAAGTGTAGCAGTAAAAGAAGCCTCCTCTACCTTGGTAACATATAACTTTGTTGGGTTGACACCACCTTGTGGCCATTAATGCAAAATGAATGTGGGCTACAGCCACAAGAGAGCGCAGCAGACCAGTGGTGGTGTATTCAGTTACTGAGCTCTTTGTGGAGAGCTGAGATCAGACAGATATTAACCAGCTCTTACATTGTGTAATTCATATAGAAACTCAAAGAGTTGTGTTAAACAGTGTGTTAGAAAGACAAAAGCTGCAGATAAGAGAATAACCGAGAAAAGCAAAAGAAAGACGGGTGATTTTCTTCTGTCCTTCCCTCAGGTCAGTGTCCAGCAGGTCATTTCTCTGCTGACGGGTTCCGTCCATGCCAGCCCTGTTCACTGGGCTCCTACCAGCCAGAACCAGGCCGGGTCCTCTGCTTCCCCTGTGGAGGAGGTCTCATGACCAAGTATGAAGGGTCAGTCTCCTTCAGGGACTGTGAGGCCAAAGGTGAGGCTTTGTGTCTGTGTGTGTCGCTGTCTGTTTATACCGTTTTTCTTTACAGTTACGACTTACACCATCTAATCAGCACTGTGGCATTTATTGCAACAGCCGAAATGACAGACAGTTATTTGAGGGGGGCTATTATCAGTGACATGCTTTTATTTTGTACCTTCAATGTAGATGCCAATTTGCTTAATTTGCGATTACAGTTTTTCTCAGTCACTTTGGTAAAATTCTGAGATCAGAACTGAAATTCTCAAAACTACTTGTCCAACCTCACCATCATCTTGTGCACATCATGAAAGCAATTTCTCATTCTTTTGAACAAATTGCAAATGCTTTTACACATTCATGCAAATGATGATGTACAATAGTCTGCTGTTTCCTACATTATCAATTGCTTATGTCATGTTCATAAAAATGCATTATACTGGTTCTCTGTTGAATAGTCTTACCCCCCAAAACACCTTGGCATTAGTTCACTGCATAAGTCATTAAATGCAAAATGGTTGAACCAGTTGTCATAATCTGTCAAGCATATTTTCTATACATTTCTATTAGACTTTTTCTGTAAATGTGTCCTGAACTGATGAATTGCTCTCAGGTGAATCTTGACTTTCACTAATGAAGTGTGTGAAGCGCTGAATTGCAAGGGAAGATATCCGTGGTGATGTGGATGAGAATCTGTGGCCCAACAGACAGGAACATCAGGATGTGTAGAAACACTGCACTGTTTTTTTCCTTTGTGCTATGCAGTGCTGTGAAACAGTCTCGTCTTTTTCTTTTCTGTATCACAATGACATGGTCTGTCAACAAATTACAGTACAAACAGTAAAGGCGTAAATGTGAAACCTGTCCAATCTCCCACACTAATGTGTAACTTTGTACTGTTGAAATTGATCTGTGACACACAGACAAAGTGTAGCCTTGTGCATTTTCAATCACTGTCATCAAAACCTTCGCCATAGTTTACATCAGACAATACTTAGAGTACACTGTTGTGTTGACAACATGGCTAAGCATTTTGACTATCTTGTTCGTAAACAATGAAACACAGACTTGTCATTCTGATGGCACTGACATATTGACATAAATATTTTCTTTTGAGGGATAAACTAAGGATTTTGAGCAAGTTAGTTAGTTTTGCAGGTAATCCATTGTGTGCTGCTGTTTGTATGAATTAGTTTTGAGAAATACACTAAAGCGTCGGAGAAAAACTGTAAACAAGTGTTTACCTATCTACACCGCTGCATGATGTGAAGTATTCTAGAGATGTTTTTATATTTTAGCCGTGCTAGCGGCATGGCTCTAGGGATGGCTCTGTCTGTCTGTCTGTTGGTCGGTCAGTCAGTCCACCACTTTGGTCCAGACTGAAATATCTCAACAACTGTAAAACTAGATTCTGATGACATTTTGTACAGATATTCATGGGATGAATCCTACTGGCTCTGGTGAACCTCTGATTTTTCCTTTAGTGCCTCTGTGATGTTAATATTTTTGGTTTTGTGTGAAATGTCTCGACAACTATAAAATGGTTGAAATGAAATGAAATTTGGTACAGATTTTCATGTTCCCCTCAAGATGAATTGTAATGACTTTTCATCTAGAGCCATCAACAGGTAAGATTTTTTAAATACCTGCAAAGCTAATGACATTCCCATCAGTCTCAGCTGTATATTGTGTTTAGTGCTAATTACCTGGGGCTACCATGCTAACACTGAACGGAGATGGTGAACATGGTAAACATTAGCATCAGCATGTTAGCATTGTCATTGTACTTCCTGCTTCCTGTAGTCCACAATCAGCTCCTTTGTTTTGCTGACGTTGGGATGGAGGTTGTTGTCCTGGCACCAAGATGTCAGGGCTCTGACCTCCTCTCTGTGGGCCGTCTCATCATCGCCGATGATCAGGCCGATGACGGCCATGTCGTCAGCAAACGTGATGATGGTGTTGGAGCTGTGGGTGGCAACAGGGAGTGTAGGAGAGGGCTGAGCATGCAGCCCTGAGGGGCGCCAGTGTTGAGGGTCAGGGTGGAGGATGTGGTGCTGCCTATCCACACAGCCTTGGGTCTGCCCACCAGGAAGTTCAGGATCCAGTCACAGAGCCCAAGGTCTCTGAGCTTGATGACGAGCTTGGAGGGCACAATGGTGTTAAATGCTGAACTGTAGTCGATGAACAGCATTCTCACACAAGTGTTTCTCCGGTCCAGGTGGGAGAGGGGAGTGTGGAGGGCTATGGCGATGACCGGAGCTGATGTTAGCATTTAGCTCAAAACACCACTGTGCCTAAATGCCGCCTTACAGAGCTGCTAGCATGGCCTGTTTAATATTCTATAGATGGATTGACTTCCTCCTCTGTAACTGAAGGTTTTTATCTGCCATTTGAAAACTGTGTATGTTAATACTGGCATTTTGAGATGACAACGAGTCATTTGTCAGTAGTTTCATTGATAATAAAGTAGTGTGCAGATGTGTATGAGATAGCAATTTGCACAAGTAGATGATAAAGTCATCCATTCAGGGTTTAGTGCTTTGTTTATATGCTGGTTTTGTAATCTAAGCATAAATAATATCACAGCTGTGTGATGTATCTTGTAGATGGCCTGCTGTTTATGTGTCAGTTTATACTATGTATACACTGACTCCCCCCTGTTCCTCCTCAGTGCACTGTGCTCCTGGACATTACTACAACTCCAGTACCCACCGCTGTATCCGCTGCCCAGCAGGAACCTACCAATCGGAGTTTGGCCAGAACTACTGCATCACCTGCCCGGGGAACACCACCACTGACTTTGATGGTGCCACCAACGTCTCCCACTGCAAAAGTAACGCTGCTCAAAATTTACATTTAGCCTGATTCTAAAGTATTTACTGAAACTCTTACCCATAGTGATTGATAATGAGTGCCAGAGAAGAATAGGCTTCAGGGACAGTGGTATGTCTTTCAGACATTGGTGTTGTCGTTTTGAAATGAGTTATATTGCAATGTGTTTCTATTATTTTGTCCTCAGACCAGCTGTGTGGAGGTGAGCTGGGAGAATACACAGGCTACATCGAGTCTCCTAACTACCCTGGAGATTACCCGTCCAATGTGGACTGTGTCTGGACCATTAACCCACCACACAAGAGGCGGATTCTCATCGTGGTACCAGAGATCTTCCTCCCCATCGAGGATGAGTGTGGAGACGTGCTGGTCATGAGGAAGAGCGGTAAAAATAAATCTGAAGTCATAAATGACAATGATTCGCAGTTGTCTTCTACACACCATTAACCATGCAAGAATGACACTAATGATGCTGTCACAACACATACCCAGTGAATTTTTCTCCAGTGGCAGTATATAGTATGCTGTGACAACACCTGAACCATACCACAGTTTGATTTAAAAGTCATTTCAGACCATTTGTTTTTTTTGGAGCTTTGGGCCATATCACATGGTCTTCATCAGCAGAAAGAGTTTGCTTAGTTGTCATGAGACTGCAGATTCCGAGACTTGTCATCTATGTTGTTTTAAAAGTTGAGCTGGACAGTTCATTTATAACCTTGGAAACAGCAGTTGACAAAACAACCTCAGCTCAAATGCAATTTCTTGATTTTCACCAGGGTTTATTTAGGCAAGATTTAGGCAAACTTCCCCTGATTTTGGGACAAACTACAAGCTTCAGTTTGTTTTAGAGAATTCTGCTGTGTTCATTTCAACACAGTTGACTGCTGAAGCTGTCTACCAGTGCTAAGCTCCTTCTAGGCTAGCATATCTTCTAGCCCAACCTACCTTCCTCTAAAGGCATATACAGACAGGTGTTGTTTAGTCCAGTTGATTCAGTAAGATTTGTTTGGGCAGATCTGAACACAGCAGTCATACTTGGTGTGGACCAAAACAAACTCACCAAGACCCTTTAGAGGAAGTGAAGAAACAAATTGATTCTGGAACGGTTTAGTTGTGGTGGGAACGTGATCCGAACTCGATCTGCCCAACCACAAGACGTATGCAGGTTTGAGTGAAACTGCACCCTTAGCCAGGTGAGCTTTGCATGCTGGGATGCAGATGAGCAAAATTAACAGTTGCTACCAGCTAGCCAGAGAATAAACAGAGTTCCGCAGAACAGTGCCATGTCAAAGTAAAACAACTGAGGCAACAGTACATAAAGATGAGAGATGCTTTCTCACAGAAGTGCGTGCTAACCCAGAACACAGGACCTTCTTCCTGGGTTTACTTTCTCGCTCCCAGACACATCTAACCAATAAGCGGAACGTTCTCACGTCGCTTTTTCTCTGTGTGAAAAGAAGGCATTGCACTCAAAACCAAGGTGACCAAATCATCAACTGATAATGAGCTATGGTATACGTTTGAAATCGCCCTTATAGTCTTAGAAAATCGATGGATGTTTGTGCTCTTCCTCCAGCCCTTCCCACCTCCATCACCACCTATGAGACATGTCAGACCTATGAGCGGCCAATCGCCTTCACCTCTCGCTCTCGCAAGCTCTGGATTCAGTTCAAGTCCAACGAGGGCAACAGTGGCAAAGGCTTCCAAGTTCCATATGTCACCTATGATGGTGAGTTACCTTCAACACAGTTCAGACAGTTGAGTTAGATCTAATCTCACTTACAGGCGGCCAAGAGTGAGCTCCTGATCATTTAAAAATGTCCTTGTGAATCACGGGATAAATGATGTGTTGTTACTGATTTTTATACTGCCATCTACCTACAAGACTCTATATACTCTATTATCTATTGTGCCCCCGTCATTTAACCCTGTTGTCTTCCAGAGGACTACCAGCAGCTGATAGAGGACATTGTGCGAGATGGCAGGCTTTACGCCTCTGAGAACCACCAGGAGATACTGAAGGTATTGAAGGATACAGTACATTATTAGCCTTATGGTCATGTGGTGCTCGGTCTTTGATCCTGAGGGAATGACACTTTCAAAAAATAAAGGTTGAAAATCCTCACCTAATATCATTGGTCCAGTAAGATGACACTCTGTGTCCTTGTGTCCACCCTACAGGACAAGAAGCTGATAAAGGCCCTGTTTGATGTTCTGGCCCATCCCCAGAACTACTTCAGATACACAGCACAGGAATCCAAAGAGATGTTCCCGCGTTCCTTCATCAAGCTGCTGCGCTCCAAAGTCACCAGGTTCCTACGGCCGTACAAATAGACGGGGCCTATCCATTGTCCTGTTAAAGACCCCCATCATCCCGCATCATTCCACATCCAGCTACCCAAATGTAACCCCCCCAACCTCACTCTACCCCGTATTTGTCACATGATGCCTTTCCTCATCTTTGACCCCTTTAACTAGACATACACCATTACATGACACCTTTCCTTCCAGTTAGTGCATAAGTGCATATATGTATAAGGTTTGACCGATATGGGTTTTTGGAGGCCAGTATTAATATTTTTATAATGTAGCAGGAGATAACTGATATATATATTGTGTGTATATATTGTTTGTTTTGTTTTTATAACAGAGACAGATACGTGACGGCAAACTGATTTATAATTTGGCCTTAATGGCTGCTATTGGTTTTTCATTATTCGTTAGAGCTTTACAGATCAGGAATAAGCTGGTATTTTGCATAAATGAACAGAGGTGTGAACCCATGTTTAAATGAAGTATCATTCTGGTTTGTTTGAGGTTTTGGTTGTCTTTTAGCTTGAAAGCTAAAAAGGCAAATCAAGCTGTGCTGGCAGTCAACAACCAATAGCTTTTTATATTTGTTTTTTGGGGCATTTTATGCCTGTACTAGATGGCACCAGGAAACAAGGGAGAGAGAGATGCAACAAAGGTCCCAGGCCAGACTTGAACCAGGGATGTTGCAGTTCGTGGTTGTTGTCTTAAAGATAGCGAATTTCTCAACATGTCGAACTCTTCCCTTAAAAATTGTGTATTACTAATCTGTAAAGCATGAAAAAGTCATTAATTGTGCACTCCTAAAGTCATTTAAGTACATATTATTGTAAAGTGCTACTCCCAGTATTTAGTGAAAGGCCAGTATCAGCAAACCAATATATCGGTCAAACCCTATTTCTGCATACCATATACGATATCTTCTTCTCTCCCAACTATTCCCAGATTTCTGCACCTTTATTAACAACTTTTTCCTGCAACCTTCCTTTCATGTCCTCTCATTTTATTTTGCTCTGCTTTGTTTTCCGTGTTGTTGTTTTGTTTTTGTAATATTTATACTGAACATGTCAGAACTTGCAGAAGCCCACATCACCGATGTTTTAGATACGATGTACACAAATGTGTAAGACGTGTATGATCGTGTGGACATATACAGATGTACATGCATGACATGTTAAGATGTATTGGCCCACACAGTGTACATGCATGTATCCTGAATTGGATTCCTTTATTGGCCCCGATGTGCACGAGACAGAGACGGGAAGACAATTGGTGCACTTAAAATACATTTTAACATGGAAGATGATTTGAAAGAAATGTTAAAGTGGGGAAATCGAAACCATTCCACTGAGTGCTTTATTCACTGGAGCACAGGGAAAGATTAAATGTGGTGAATCAGAAAGTCTATATTGTAAAAAAAGATATATAACAGGATGAGAGAAACTACCTGCAGGTAACGGATTGTTACTTTAGAGAGAAATGTATGTGATGTAACTAATATTTGGAACTTTTATTGCACTTGAATTTTATATTTTAAACTGTAGGAAAAAAAGATCTAAGTTACGTATTTGTTATCTTTTTTTGTGTTGTTTTGAAATGTGCCACATGTGGTGGCGATGAGAGAGAAAGACAGCTGTGTCTCCTGTTATTGCTCCCACTCTGTAGCTTGCAGTTAACAAAATCTCTCAATTACAGTAGCTTCAGACCCCATTCACACACGCAGCGAGGAAACGTTAAGGTTGAAGCTACAGCATCTCAAACGCAGAGACTGTATGTTAAATGAATGCGCATGGAGAAAAGACAGTGTAAGCATTGGATCACACAAACCTGCCACCACCACTACAGTGTGTCTGTGTTTTCACTGCCGAGTCCGACATGTCCTATAGCTGCCAGAGAGAAGAAGCGTCACCATAAAGGCTTCTTGTATGATGGCATTACATACATACATACTACAGTATATGCCTGTTTCTACAAAAACTACTTAAAACATCTGCATTCACCCAGATGCAATCTCTTTCCATTAAATAGGAAGCATAGTGTGTATACTATGCTTTTCTTTTATAACCTAACTAAATGTTTCTGGGTCATTCTCATTGGTACTAACATGTCTATGAAATCCTATACCGCGTATTGAAGATGGACTCTATATCTGCACAATGCGAGTGGAGTTGAAAAACATGTATGGTGTGACTGGAGGGTTGGTCCGGAGGTGAATGTAGTGGCAGGGACACAGTCGGAATAAGAGGCATCTCCTGTCTGAGTGTCCGTGTGTCCGTAGCACTTGCAACTTCAACTGTAAGCCAGCAAACTTTATCTGTGTGTTGTGTTGTTCATAAAGAAGCAAGCTTCCCCTGACGGATGATAAAAATGCATATGTAATATCACTTATTGGTGTTAAACTCCTGTTAACAGTGTCATTCATGAAAAGAGAAAGCTTCTAGTCTTTGGAAGGAAGATAAGGGAGAGCCGGTGCTAATTTAGAGCTTATCAAAGCCCAATGATTATAGATTAAAGGACCATACTGGAGGTTTTAACTAAAATATACTGGTTAGTGTTTTCCAGATCATAGGATTTCAGGTTTCCTACTCTCCATTGGTTTCAGTTCATTTCAGTCCACTGTGAAAATTGGTGTGCAGAGACTTGTACAACGTCTTAAGTATTCCTTTGATATTTTGGGAAATACACAGTTACATGAGAAGCTTGATACCACCTTCATGTATATACGGTAAATATGTAGCTGAGGCCAGCAGCCAGTTAGCTTAGCTTAGCATAAAGACTAGAAACAGGGGGAAACAGATAGCCTGGCTCTGTCTAAAGGTAAGAAAATCTGCCAAGCAGCACCTCTAAAGCTCTCTACTTAACACGTTATATCGAAATAGTTTAATCCATACTAAAAATATGTTAATCAGTCAGCTTTAAAGATTCTGATCTGTGGTTTTGTTGCCTTTCAACAGAGCCAGGCTAGCTGTTTCTCCCCAATTCCAGTCTTTATGCCAAGCTAACTTAACTGGCTGGTCATGGTAGCTTCAAACTGACCATGCAGACATGAAAGTGGTATTAATCTTCTCACCTAACTCTCGGCAACAAAGCAAATATGCGTATTTCACAAAATCTGTAATGCAACAAACTCATGTTATCCTGTCCATGACATCCAGTTATTTTTTGTCTTCTGGATAGGATGTTCCAACAACAAAGTTCCTCGCTGCAATACTTTTCAACATCCAACTTTCAAAGTCTTGGATGTTGGAATGTTCTTGAACATACCACCAATACAAGTTCTGAAAATGCTCACACCATAACCTAACTGTGGCACAAAGTAAAGGTGACTAAATGTTCCTAGTGATGTATTTTTAAGTTGCACGTTTAATTCATAGAGTACTGAAATGAAACCAATGTGGCTAGAAGGTAGGAAATCAATCAGAAACTTGTACTTTGGACAATAGTCTGCAGATATATGTAAAGTATTTGTAATTAATGGGCTGAAACAGGCAAAACCACAAGTATGGTCCTGCATAGCACTGAGCTGGTCATAGTTAGGGGTTGTATTTCAAAATAAGATACCAATAACAAAATGGGAAATCATTTTAAAAACATATTTTTATTGGCTGATAATCACCTCCTTAAAATAGACTCTTTAAATGTGTTCCCAAATGTCAGTGAGGCCACTGGATCACCAGATAATTTCCCAGAATATATAATAGTGTTCCAGGCCTTGTCAGATAGCTGCCACACAGACATGTTATGGTACGGCCTACTTCCTGTTTGAGGTGGGCACTCTTCAATATGAGTGTTATGAACAAAACGATATGAAATGCTCTAAAATGTATGGTTGACTGTTTTTTTTTTCTCCTGAGAATGTATTCTTTTGTGAATGTGTGTGTGAGAGAGAGAGATTGTGAGAATGAATGTGTGAGCAGAAAGTGTGAGTGTTTCTGTGTGTATCTGTGTGTGTGTATGTGAGCAGTGAGTTTTTGTGCTGGGCGCCTGCGATAGAGAAAGAGACTGTGTATGTATGTACTTTAGTCCAATTTGTAGAGGAATAACGTTTGTGTTAGTCGGTTGTACCCAAAGAGAGAAACTGTAACGCAGTGTTGTGCCATTGTTTGGTCCATGAAACTCCAGTACTGAACAAATTAAATAAAACAGTAGCAGAAAACAGAACTTGTCTCTTTTGTGTGTCCATGCAGAATCTTCTCATCCACAGTGAAACAGGCCCAGAGGAGCCCTCGGAGCGGCTTGTATCTGCTCATTATATCTCTTATCTTTCCTCAGATGTGGCTCTATGTGCCGTTACACACAACCGGCCTGAAGTACGCTTCCAGAAAATTTAGCTGACGCCGCTAATATCGCTCTTATCTTGAAGCGACGCAATCTGTGCAGCAGATCAGGATGCTACATCAGAAACAGCCATCATCATCCATTCATGTTCACTTTCTTTGTGTGACTTAGAAGGAGCAGGGAGGTGAGACATCCCGTCTGAACCGCTCCGCTCTCAGGATATCTACACTCTTCCTGTGCGCTCACCTACTAAAGTACAGTGACATTCATTAGTTTCCAGGAGTTGATGAATCCTGCTGGCTGCTCACCTTTTCCTGTTAAAATATCAGTAGGAATATAACTGTTGCTTCATTAAAAAGCTTGCGAAGCAAATTGTGTAACTGAACTGTGACCACAGACTACACAGATGTTTATGTTTTACTCACTCACAATTCACTCGTGCTAGCAGGCTGCACGCTCTCCACAAGGGGAAGCTGTTCAGTCATTGTCAGATTTGTCCCAGGCAAGGGGCCAGACAAAGAGCAATGCGACAACCCTTAAGCCATCACGATTGCACTTTATTTTACGGTACACTAATAAGACGTAACAAGCCATACCGTATCAAATGAGACAAAAACTAGTAATAGTATGTTCTTTATCAGACAGTAGACCTACAGTAAATGATGCTGTAATTAGAAACCGCATATAATGCCATATTAGACCCAAAATATACAATACTTAGACAGTATTATACCAAATTATACTGTAATTAGAAACCAAATCCTAATACACTATTAGACATCATTTTACAAGATCATGGTCTAATTAGAAATATAAATGACAATGATGATGATGATGTTTTAACTGGTATGGAAGTATAGCATCAAGTAGTGATGGGAATTCCGGCTCTTTTTAGTGAGCCAGATCATTTGGCTGAGCTCAGCAATACGAGCCGGCTCTTTCGGCTCCCAAACAGCTCTTCAGTTAGTACCACTTCTGGCTTTTATAATTCAGCCAAATTTAGCAGTGTTTTGACCCATGATTGGTATGTGCACATACAGTTAAATTATTCAGTGTAATTACACTAAACCTTATAATTTCCAGAATACCGTAATTTTTCATTATGTTTGGTATAAAAACCTTAAAGGTGATAACATTCAGCCCACTCCCCCCTTCCATTGCATCACATTACAACACCGCTGTTGCTCCAAGCACATGCCGCCTCAGGTGGTTGCCAGTTCATTGCACAATCTGCATATTTCATGATCGAGTGGAGTGACAGTCAGACAGACTCAGTCATGTCAAGTGATGAATCTTTCGTGGTAGAGTAATGAATTCATTTTGAACCAGCAGTGACTATGTGGATTTATGTCGTGCACGTTGATCTGACGAGACAGTGTCGGTGTAGCTTCCCAGTTAGCTAATGAAACCTTAGCTTTAGCTTACCGGTCAAGAAGAAAAGTGGCCACCTTGGTGGGGCTTTTCAGCCCTTGAAACTTCATCAGCTGACACCAACGTGCAAAAGCTGAACAAGTGTTCACCCTGGTCTTGCTCCTCCTTTTGTCGCTGAGCACTTGGGATCGGTATCAGAGTGAAGCCGGGCGCTTACCGTCAAACTTTTCGCTTCCAGACTTTCCGTTTTTTCGACTGGCGCAACATGCAAAAGTTTCACCATGCTTGGCTCTTAGAATACAAATACGTTATAGATCATCCAATTATTCTGGCTAGTATTAATTTACAAAAAAAAAGGAAAAACAAAAAGAAATCGGCTCACAGACAGGAGCCGGCTCCCATTGTTCAATTAAAGGAGTCGGCTCATAGAGCAAGCACCAAGCATTGCTCGTGTGTGAGCAGAGGCCCTCATGCCGCCTCATGCCAATAATCACCACCCGCCACTGCTCTCAAGCTCTCTTTTTTCATTCCTCAGACAAGTACTTCTGTCGTTTTTCATCGTACAAATGAGTGTCGCACCATGAATGTTTTCGCCCCGCCTTTCAGTGCAACAGTTTGGAACAGCTATAAACACTTTTGCCCTCAGATGCGGACTGATAACAGTGGAACAGTGGAAGTGTTGAGGTCAGGGTGGTGGATGGGTTTTTGGTGCATTTGACTTGAGTTGGCAACCTGTCACACACCTGCAATTAATGTTTGGTTTTTTAACCATAACCACAAATTTTCCATAGTGTTTTAGTCACCTAACTTTACCAGACCTTAACAATGACGCTGTGAGTCATTTATTCGTTCAAGCATTTGACCTGCGTGGAGTGGTTTAGGGTTGGCATACTGCACTTTCTGTTTGCAGAGTGGGAATCATCCCTGGGATTGAATATATTGAATTGGCTCATAATTGCAGCCAAAAGTCAAAGGTGACTCACACACTAAATCTGAGACACATGGATGTGATTTTTACAAAATTTGGGGACACAATGTTAAACAGTAACAGTGACTCTCATTGGTAAAGATAAACTATAGATTTCACACAAAAAAGGTGACATATTTGCTTCCCTTGTCTCCTTCAAGTCTTCCTGGTTTATCTGTACAAAATTAGCATACTTGGAAATATCCAGCATTGTTTTCCTCCTCCAGAAGCAGCCTGTTAATGTATAAAAAAAACGCTTCCACAGAGCAAGATAATCCATCAAAGCATGACAACTTCATTTGATTTGGTCAAAGTTTGTGTTTTTATATCACTACTGCATTACATGACACCCTCCTCCCTGTCAATCAGCTGACACCAGGAGAAAGTCTGCTCCAGGAAATAAACATGTCACTTTACAGACTTTATGATGTGTCTGTGTCTTCTTCTTTGTTGTATCTTTTTTCTCTCAGAACAGCAGTTCAGTTCAGTAGTGTGTGTGTCACCGCAAAGTTTGAATTTTTAAGACATCCACAAAACAATGAATTACATTGGACCACAGGATAATCAGTGTAAGTATATTTACCCAGATGTAAATGGCCTATAACTCTGACAGTGGCAGCCTCCTTTAATGATGGAGTTCACAGCCTGTTTTCAGTTTTACTGTTACTCCTCAGCTGCTTTCCTGTTGGTCATTAATCATATTTGACAGGCCGATCTGATATTTCCTGCGTGATCTTTCCAGGACGTCCAATCAACAGCCAGCATCTGCAGGGGAATGCGACTGTGCCAGATGCTGAGATTACTGTCCCTTCACTATCTTGTTGCCTTCCCTTCATCAGTCGTCGCTCCGCTGAAAGTTCACTGGATATCGAGTGATAAAGACAGAACAGGGGATGATTGGGTGTGTCATTCACCCATTCACACACACAATCATACACTGATGGCAGTGGCTTCCGTGCAAGGTGCCAACCTGTTCATCAGGATTTAATCTAACCCAATCAGATGGCACAGCCTTTCGGGAGCAATGTGGGGTTCAGTAGCTTGCCCAAGGCCCACTTCGACATGCAGACCGGAGGAGCCGGGGATCGAACCACCGATTAGTGGACGACTCTCTCTGCCTCCTGAGCCACAGCCACCCTTGTGTCCTTGATAAAGGACATAATTTGCCTCTTGTGTGTTTGTGCAGTATGTGATTTCTACAGGTCTCCATGGCTCAGATCCTGCCTGTTTTGGCAGCACCTGCGTTGTGTATGAGCCCTGTCAGTCGTGGCTGCAGTTGTGGTAAGCACAATGTTTTGTGACATGCTGCTGTGAGGTTGCTGTTAACTTAGAGCTAGCGTTGGTATGTGCAGCACACAATAAAGTAACGTGTGTGTAACAGAGCCGCTGTCTGCAACTTATTAAACGTAAGAACCTGGAAGTCGCTTAACGTCCTCCCAGACCAATATTCTTCATTCTTCAACGTTTGCAATATATCCTACGAAATTATTGCAACCATGAGCATTTTTATTCTCTACGTACAACATCTATTGCATGTCTGTCCATCCTGGAAGACGCATCCCTCCTGTGTTGCTCTTCCTGAGGTTTCTTCCAGTTTTTCCCCATTAAAGGGCTTTTCTTATCCCAATCGAGGGTCTAAGGATAGAGTATGCTGTACAGACTGTAAAGCTCTTTGAGGAAAATGTGTGATTTTTGAGCTATATAAAAAAATTGACTGGACTTGACTACAACATAGTCAAAGTTTTGAATGCCTGTTGCAGTTTTGTGTTCATATACACAAATCTTTAAAGGTGTTTTTGTTTGTCCAAAATAAACAAAATGACGTATTGGTGTCTGAAGAGTTTCGTACATGGCTGCCACAGTAGAAAAAAAAACTGTAAGTTGATTTGTTTACTATCTAATAAGAACAGTAAAGAATGTACCATTCTGACACAGGGAAACCACCTGTCCTTCAGATGTTTAAAACTGATTTAGAGATGGGACACTTTTGAGGACATTCCAATGTTGAAAGAATGAAAGCAGTGTACTTATGTGACAGGTTATTTAGGTCCTCTTTAGGAAAGAAACTTTTTTTCACCATTTTGCATTTACATTTTTATACCTTACCATCCCAGCAGGTGCTGTATAGAGGCAGAAAGAACTGGAAGTGAAACTGAGGAGGAAGTGATTGGTAGTCATCCATCCATTATCTATACTGCTTATCCTTAGAGCAGTATAGATAATGGGCAGGGTGCTGGAGCCGATCCCAGCTGGCATTGGGCAAGGGGCGGGGTCAGACAACCACTCACGCTCACATCCACACTTAAGTGCAGTTTAGATGATTGGAAGTCAGTAGATTAGAATTCATGGACAAATTGACCATATTTGGCCAGCAGATGGCGGTCTCACTCCAACCTGAGACTCTGAAAGCTTCCGATCTAACTTTGAGCATGGTGGTTATAGATGCATGTGTTTGAGCTCCAGATTGTGGTCTATTTGTTTAGCTTATTACCAGCCTGAATCCCAGTCCAATTACCTGCGGATAAACAGGAGCAGAGGTGGTGATATGCTGTAATGCTGTAATTTTACTCATTATCCTTTACACAGCCAATAAATGACGGGGAGTGAATTCTTTTTTCATTCTAGCACAAATGCAAAGATTAACAGCCTGGAGCTTATGGAGGTTTACTAATATAATACACCTGATTGAGCTGTTTGGTTTGAATATGAAACCAGAGGGGATGTCATGTCCTGATCAACAATGATATACTATACCACTGAAATATATTCTGGTGAACAGGATAAATGGGTGTCAAAGGTGGATTGATGGATAGAAAATATATACAGTGTCATATTCACCAGCCCAGGGGCCCAAGGGGTCAGGGACCCCAAAACTAGAGCTTCAGTTTGAAGTGACTGCATGGAACAAAGCTCAGTGACATCCTGATTCTTTAATATGGATTATCTGCTGCAACAATTCTGATCTATTTTTTATCATGTTTCTGGTCTTTTGTTTTCCAACATAATAGAACAGCACAGTACACAGTGTTCCTATATTACTTTTTAAAGTAATTCCAATATTTTTGCCACATGTTTCAGATGTCTAAACTTCTCACATGGTTTCATTTCAATAACTGTTCAAATTATCCAGAAGGTAAAGATTCAAAATCCAAAAGGCAAAGATTTGAGAAAAGTATATACTGTATATACATACATTTTTGAACCGAACTGTGTTTTTTCTTCTTTCCCCTCCCAGGAATCATCTGACGACCCCTCCGATCGATCTTGTGCCCCTTTGGTTGGGAACTGCTGGACAAAAGAACCTGACTGTATCTAAAGCAGATAAACCAGCTTCAACAGGAAAAGGCTGCCCCAACATTGATGCATCAGTATTAACAATTTAATAAATATCAGCTATCATAATATATCAGTCACAGGAGAACGAGAACTTTTACTTTTGATACTTTAAGTTTTGCTGATAATGCTTCTGTACTTCAGTAGGATTTTGAATGCAGGGCTTTAACTTGTAATGGAGTATTTTAACATCAATGTACTTTTACTTTTACTTAAGTAAAGGATCTGAATACTCCTTCCACTACTGGTAGAGAGGTGTGCCAGTGTGGATCTGTTGTAAGATTTATCTCCAGTACAAACACACATGAGAAATTTTCAACCAGCCGCAGCACTTTAGAGGGGGGGTGGGGGGTGGATCGTGTGCCTGCATGGGGCCCAGTGTCTCATAATCTGTCCATGGTCAAGCTGGTCCTTTACCTCATTTATTTCTCAAATCAAGAATAAAATTCTGTCAGTGAAATGGGATAATTCCACTCCCCCTCGGTCTCGCTCTATAATGTCTCTCTACCGGGGATTTGGAGAGATGAGAAAACGAGAGAGAAGAGGCAGATTCATGCATCAACATCAAGAACATGACACATGAATCTGGAAAATTAATGAAAAAAGTTGACTCGCACTTTCAGTATATCACTCCATTACTTGTCTTCAAAAAAATTACAATTTAAGATTTTTGCAGTGCACCAAAATGAAAAAAACTGCAGGGATATCAGAGGGAAAATGTAAGAGCTGAAACCATCAGTCCAATAAATAGCCTAATTAATCGTTCCAACAATTTTAAAATCTCCCTGCTCAGCTGCTCATACATGGATATTTGTTGGTTTTATTTGTCCGATATGATGAAATGAATGGACTCATGACCTGGACACGGCTCCGGTGGCCCCAGTGGGAGCCTAACAGTAAAACCGCCGTGATTTCTGTGTGAATGAGCTCTGTGGAGCCGCGCAGCAGCTCTCGGTCCTCCCTCCCTCCTTACCGTACCGCTCACCGGGAAATACTGTGGGCAGGACTGATCCGAGAGAGAGAGAGAGAGAGAGAGAGAGAGAGAGAGAGAGAGAGAGAGAGAGAGGAGGAAACTAATCTCTCCACGACGTTCCACCGGTGCACCACGGGTGCGCATTCAAACTGACCAGCGCGTCTCTCTCACAGCGCAGACCCGTCCTCCCTCCACATCCATCAGCCAGCAGCCTCACTGCAGCGGACCATATGAGCCGGTAGGTTGATTCTTCTTCATCCTCTAGGTGCATTTATGCAGAGGGGTTTTCTTAAGCATGCGAGACCGGAGCAGAGATTTGCAATGAACCCGCACAGGGGTTGCGTATCCCCGGGTTAATCTCTGCTCTGCACCCTCATCTGAATGTGTTGTTTTTCATATGAAAAGGGGGGCTGGAGTGGTCGGGATTTCAGTAGCGGCATGCATTCACGTCCCCAGATATAATGCTTGTCTGTTAGATTTCAGTAGCACCACATCCAAAGGGCAAAGTCTCCCTCCAAGAGACAGGTGGTGCAGCATGTGGGACCAGTGGCTGAAAAGTTTTATTATAGTTCAGTTAAACAAAGCGCACACTGCGCATGAAGCTGATCATTCACAGGAACACTATTAACACTAATTCAACTGAAAGGGTTTCATTTCTGATTTTATTTTAGGTTTGCAAAATTCTGCCAATTGAAACAAATTGTGTGTGAGTGAATGAAATGTGAATTAAGCAGATCAGAATTGTAGTTCTAAAAGTAAATGTTCCAAAAATCATCTGTTCTTGTTATTCGTCCATATTTTTTCCATCTTGGTCGAATCTGTCTTATATTTTTTGTCCAGATGGAATTTTCCACACAGATTCTGAATCCATCGTATTTCACAGAGTTAGACCAGATCTCCAGGCTATACTTAAAACACATACTGTAATGCGGCGCCACACTCAGATGCACTTTCATTTTCTGTGTGTGTCCGTATGTAGCAGAAAATGAGTGAAGAAGCAGAAAAGATTGCAACGCAGTCTAATGTGGCCAAGAGGAGGGAGCTTCAGTCGGACAGCCTCTCTTCTGTTTCTGCATTTATCAACTGCTCATACAGCCTCAGCATACAGTACAGTACACTCCTCTGTCTGCTGTGTCTGTAGACTGTCCTGGTCCACACTGCTGCTGCTGCTGCTGCTGCCAGGGGCTCTTCTCCTCCTCTCCCTCCTTTCCTCCTCTCTTCTCCTCTTCTCCTCTCCCCTTCCTCTCTTCTCTTCTCTTCCTGTCTCTCCTCCTCTTCTCTTCCCCCCTCTTCTCCTTTCTTCTCCTCCTCTCTCCTCCTCCTCTCCTCTCTTCTCTACTCCTCTCAATTTCAATTAAATCACTTCATTGGCTGAAAGTTTCAAGAAGAATTTTGCACAAATACACTACACAGAAACAGTAAAATAAAATAAAGTAAATAATAATAAAATAAAGATAACCATTTGTACAATAGGCCACGTCAAGATAATAACAGTTTTTCTCCATTGTGTACACACAAAAAATGGAACTATGCACACAATTCTGAAAACCTGAAGCTCATGTATCAACAACGAGACTCCAGACTGCTAAACTCGCAGCACAAATCGCATCATTTAGCACTCTTTGTTCACCTGGAAAACACTGGCCTTCAAAATGCCACACCTTAATTTCCAACTGGTCTCACTCACATCTCACCTGTTCAAACTCTCCAATCATGTGTCAGCGCATAAAAGAGAAAACATGCAGATCTGTTTCATTTCATTTTATATTTTAATTTATATTTTTTGTGGGCCTACGAAAAACTATTTTTTTGCAGTCAGTTCAGTCAGGTGAACATTTTACTGTATTACACTAACAAATAATTTGCTTTGTTACTTTTTTGTATTTGTGCACTGATTTCATCACTACATCCCCAGAAAGACAGTCTAAACATTTTCTTACTGTAGTGTTTCTCATTTTACTTATCAGTGCAATTACTGTGAATTTTGCCAAAATAGGTAACATTTGTGTGTTCTCAGAACTCTAACGATGTTGCAGCATCAGCTATAAGTTTACAGTGTGACTCTGGGAAGTTGGGTTGTGAGTTTAGCCCAGTTGGAGCTCATTGGATAGACAAATGTGCATTGTATCCTATGCAACCTATTTTGGGACCAAAAGAACCCTAAACTTCAAAAAAGGAGAAAAAGGAAGCAATTTCTACACAATTTTACACTTTTGAATATGTAACAGGGCCTCATGAAGCCAAAACATATATAAACAGTATTTTGATGGCAGTGTTTTAAATTTATCAGTACAGTATTTAATTGATGCTCTGTAAGAGATATTCATATGATAGCTGTGTGCATCGTTTTGGTGGAAAGAATCAGTTCTGAGAAAAGAGAACAACGTTTTGAGTGCAGTGTTTCATTTTGCAAGAGATTTGTGGAGTTTTGACAAAATGTTTAACTCGTTTCACTTTGGTGTTTAGAGTTTTGTCACATTCAGTGATGTTGCTTCAATTATGTGTCTCTCAGTCTGTGACGTGCAGTCACATATTGTACAGTTCAGTATGCTGCATGTCTCTCTCCTAGTAGAATCTGTTGCTTTTCATTGTCATCCAGCTCTGTGAAGTTTGGGATTAACAAATCAAATTTCTTACATTCATTCTAATATTACAGTTTTTCCTGATGGCTTACACACTATAACTGGGCCTATTAACTAAACATCCCAAACCATGACGCCTTCTACCAAAAGACAGACCCATTTCCCAAAACTATAAACACTATTCCCCTGTTTTCACACATGATTCAGATT
>NTHP01000221.1:246130-260073 GCA_003416845.1 Oplegnathus fasciatus | reverse complement strand
GTTGAACTTTTTGTGAAAAACTCTACACACAAATGCCTTCATATATCACTGGCTGCACCATGTGCTCATTTAGAGAGCACTGGCATTCAATATCATTAACTCAAGTCATCACAGCTGGAACCCAGTAAACACAATTCCCAAGTTGGAAACACAAAATTGTTCACACACCAGTCAGAACATCAGGATAGATAGATAACAGGGCCATGGGTCAGTTCACTTGCTTTGGAACAATGGATCCACAAAGACCTGAAGATAGAGGAAGAGGACACAGGAGAGGAGGTGGAAGAGGAAGGGCAAGGAGACAAACAGTTTCTGATGAGATTTGTGCAACTAGTTGACCATGCCCTTGTCTGTGGGATGTCAATGAGGGAATCTGCGCAAAAAGTGCAGCCGAATCTGAGCCGCTTCACAGTAGCCTCTATAATCCAGATATTGGATAAGGCATACAAGGGGTTTTTCCCCCTGCTGCCTGGCTGGGGCTAATATTGCCTGTGATGTTGATAAGAATCTCTGGCCTGACTCAGACCAGAGACGGGATGCTGAGGCAGAATAAATGTGATTTCTTTCTTTATGTACAAACAGTTTTTTCATTGGTTTATATTGGTAAATACATGAAAATTGCCTCCTATTCCACGTTCTTTATCAGTTGCATATTTTTACAGTACATTTACTTTTTCACTCAATTTCAGTTTATTTTACTACAGTACAGTGACAAATTAAAACATTTGAAAATGTTTACATGTGTTGTGTCTTTATATTGTGTTCATCGTGTACAGAGGTTGTTCTGGGGAAAAACCATAAGTGCCATTAGTCATTGCAGTAACAGGTTTTTACAGTAGTGTTTTGAATTGATCTCACAGTGTGTAATGGCTGTTTTGTAGTGTATGTGTATTTGATGGCTTTTGTGTGATGTCTGAAGGCAAAGTTTGGTTTAGATGTAAGATTACATGGTTTTGAGTGGAGAGTTTGGTGCTGACATTGAAGTCTGAAGTTTGTGAAGATGAGTGTGCAGTTCTGCATTTCTGTTTAGAGTTTTGGGAAATGGAGCATAATTTCAAGAAATGTGTCTTAGCAATCGAGAAAAACTGGATTATATTTATCACATTTTAAGAGGAAGTGCATCTCTGTCTCTACCTCCCCTGTCGTGCAGTGACCACAGACTCTTTCCTCTGTTGGTAGCCAGGACTTCTTGTGTCGTCCCTTCTCCATGGCTAGACTGTGGTCACTGAGTCTGGATTTGGTCAGGATCTGTCTCTGCTTTGTGTCTCTGACTGTAAAGAGATGCTTTGCCAGTTTGTATTCATGGTTTAGGGCCAGATAGCGATGAAGTTTGAAGTTTGTTTTGAGGTTTGCTTTGATTTGTCCAGTGTTCCAGATAGGCATCTTTTGTTCATTTACAGTAATCATTTGATTTACTCTGATTAGTGGTTGGAAAGCAGTGCTGGTCTGAGGTTGAACAGTACTGGGTGTTATTTGATCAGTAAGTCTCAGGACCAGCTGACAGAAGGGACTCTTTTGGGGGTTCAGTTCTTGGGTTTGTAGTGCCTGAAATCTCAGTGTGTCTTCTCTTCTCTTCTCTTCTCTTCTCCTCTCTTCTCTTCTCTTCTATGATATCTCTAATACCAATATTTACAATAGCACACTTTAAAATACAGCAAAATGAAGAAGTAAAACAAGTTAAATTAATTAATCAAATCTACATTATAGTAGTAAAATATTAAGATAATCAGATATACATTACAGAAATTGTAAACATGTTGTATGTAACTGTGGTTCTATGAATCCTACAAGTGCAACTTTACACCTGGATATCCCATCCCATCGCCAAATGACCCCAAAGAGACGTAAAATGATGGCATAGAGAAACAAAACGACTACAAAGAGATGCAAAATGACCACAAAGAGGCGTAAAACGACTACAAAGACACAGGAAATGTCCACAAAGAGACACAAAACATCTCTGGACAGTTATACATATGAAATGTGACTAAAGTATTTGTATGAAGAATAAACTTAAGGAGAGAAGTCCAAACCTTGGCCAATCACTGCATACAGTTTTCATGACTGTAAGATTAACTTTTGGAAAGTTTCTGAAAGTTACAAGAATTGTAGGAACTCCACTCAGTTCTGGATAAGGGGCCGCGAAAGACTTTGTTAGATGATCTGACCAGCTCTTTGTTTGAAGCACACTGAGGCCTTTATACCAACACAGTCACCAGGTACCAGTACTCACCCCATCAACACCACTGTGACGTTTGACATTTTCCCAATCGTTTAAACAAACCAAAGTGAAAAGAGTTAACCATTCTGTCAAAACTCCAAAAATCTCTTGCAAAATGAAACTCAAAACGTTGTTCTCTCTTCTCAAAACTGATTCTTTCTGCCAAAACGATGCATGGAGCCATCATAAATTAATAAAGAAATTGTGGAGAAATTATTTCCTTTTTCTCCTTTTTTAAGGATAAAGGGTTTCAGGGTTTTTTTGTTCTAGAATAGGTTGCAATTTTATGGTACATACAGTATAAAGACTGCTGCCATATTGTAATACAATACTGTGAATATATCATATAAATATTGCATTGACACAATCATTGTATCAACATAGGATACAATGCACATTTGTCTATCCAATGAGCTCCAATTGGGCTAAACTCACAACCCAGCTTCCCAGAGTCACACTGTAAACTTATAGCTTATAGCTGCAACATCGTTAGAGTTCTGAGAACACACAAATGTTACCTATTTTGGCAAAACTCACAGTAATTGCACTGATAAGTAAAATGGGAAACACTACAGTAAGAAAATGTTTAGACTGTCTTTCTGGGGATGTAGTGATGAAATCAATGCACAAATACAAAAAGGTAACAAAGCAAATATTTATTTGTTAGTGTAATAGAGTAAAATGTTCACCTGAATGAACTGGCTGCAAAAAAATACAGCCGCACCGCATTTATATAGAATTTTAAATGCGGTGAAACAGATCTGCATGTTTTCTCTTTTATGCTCTGACACATGATTGGAGAGTTTTGCCAGCTGAGTTTGAACAGGTGAGACATGAGTGAGACCAGTTGGTAATTGGGGTAATTTGAAGGCCAGTGTTTGCCAGGTGAACAAAGTGTGCTAAATGATATGTGCTTAGAGTTTTGCAAAAATGTGATTTCGAATTTCTATTTGAGTGAAAACAGTGGCATTGTGCTGCGAGTTTAGCAGTCTGGAGTCTTGCTGTTGATACATGAGCTTCAAGTTTTCAGAATTGTGTGCATAGTTCCATCTTTTGTGTGTATACAATGGAGAAAAACTGTAATTCTAACTCCAATTTTAGATTATATTCTTTAACACGTAACACTTTAACACTAACAGGCTGTCAACAAAAGAAGCATTTTAGCCGTGTTTTTCAGTTGTCCTTCTCACACACACCTGACAAACAGGTACACTAAAAAACACGGCTGTCTACTTTCACTTTACACCACAACTCACAACCTGAAGCATCTTCGGGCTACAAGTCAATTTTCTTCTGTCTTACGTGCATATCGGACTGTCATTACTGTCAAAACACATCTGAGCCCACAGCAGTAGTGTGGCTGAACAGCACGCTGCTTTGAGCTATTTTGTTAAATGAAATGAGGATCAAAATAGACGGATTGGCTAAGCTCCGAGCCTAATAAATCTCTTACTGAATCTTTTGTCTTTCCTCGCTCTTTTTTAATTAGCAATGTACAAAAGAGTCGGGTAATGCCATAATGTGCTACAAGTACAGATTTCAATGGAACATCTCAGTCATTTATTATTATTATAAACTTTTGTTACACATGTTGAAAGCTGAATCTAATTGGATTCGATAATAGATTTAATAAAATGCTATAAAACCCCAACTGTAGTCACAGAGAGATGGACAGAGGGTGCTATTAAAGTTGTGAACTGAAGATTCAGTTGTCCTGTGTAGCCTACATGATAGTGTTATAATCTCACAGCATCTGCTAATGCATCTTTCTGTCTCACACTGGCAGTGTCACTGTCACATTCATGACAACAGAAACACATTTAAATATGCACGCACACAGGCCTGCATACACATCAGCCTGTGTGCACACGGGACACACACATGTAATGTATGCACTCCTGAAACACATCCACTGAGCATGCTGGGATTTGCCCGTGACAAACAACCGCGGTGTGAAGTGTGAAGTGTGTATCTGTCACGTCGGTGTACTGTCAGCGTGTGAGGTTGCAGTGAATGAGGAATCGAAATGGCGCAGTGACATCGCACGGCGGTCCAGACGGACTGTGCCAAAGCTGCCTGTCCCCAAATTATCACCTTCGTCTCCCAGCATCCCCGACATCTCAGCACCTCTCAGCGGCTCCGCTCAGCTGCCTGAGCCTCCAAAAATGAGCCGCACAGCTGAATCCAGTCTTAATGGGCGACACACACATGCAGGCCGCACACACCAGGGACGGGGATTGAAAGGATTTGATCAATTCAGTTTAATATTTTATATCTCTTGAGCAAAAACAAATGGAAAGAATTTACTGTACGTAACAGTATACAGGAAACAAGAAACATTTAATAGAAGAACATTTGTAAATGATAAATCATTCGAGCATTTGAGCCACAATTTGCAGCCTGACTAACATTCTGCACCACATCCATTTTACATTTAGTTTCCTATTCAAGGTGAAAATGTTGCACCTGTGTGGCTCTGTTAGATTTGAATATCACATTTAACCTGAGCTAACAGATGCACTTGTACTACAGTAGCTGGGGGGGATGCAGCACTCGCCGGTAAGCTTTCAAAAACACCACAGTTCTGTCATTTAATGTAATGCATCGCCAGCAAATGTTTAAGCATACTGGTGTTTTTCACACCCTTCTAAAATCAAGGTTTTGCATCCCATCGCCTTTTATACCCAATTCTCTTTTGTATTTTCAGTCAGGCTGTGGATGAATAATTGTTTTTTCAGGCTGTTGTAGGGGAGGCCCCGAATAAGCTAACATGATGGATCTTCCTTTTATGATACTTAATTTTAGTTATTTTTATGATAATTAAGACCTTTGAATATCAAAAAGCTGTCATTTAATGTCTGTATTAACAATATATATACATACATATATATATGTAACAATTTTGAAAATAAAGTAAGTAAATAATGTGTGTTAACAGAGGACATTGCAAGCTTTAATTCAGGGACGCACTGATATGGTACACCAGGTACTAACCTTATTAAGTGGACTGGGTATTGACTGACTGACACGTTACTGACACATTAAATACAGTTTTTTTGTCCCTGTAAATGTCAGTGACCACCTTTATTCAGCCGCATGGGGCGGCCGACTGCACTTTGAACACCACAATGTTGCCTCATTTATCAGTATTTGCAAACTGTTATTATTCTGTCACTTTAACTGCATTCTCACTGCAGGATTCCTGTTGTTTTCTGTTCTGTTCATTTGTTGCAGTGAACTAAAGTCACGACATCAGTAGTAACTCATAGTTTCCACTTATAGTTCCATGGAGTGAGGTATACAGATTTTATACCTCAAGATCACTGGTATCGGATTGGTACTCTATTGGCCAATATGCTGATTTTAGGTAACAGAAGTGGGTGCTGTTTAGTTGAATGAATTTAACCAGATGAAGGTCTACAGACTGGAGCATTGTTAAAGAAGTGAGTACAAGTGACCCACTTAGTGCTTCATAGTCAAGGTTTTTCATCCTACACACCTGTCAATAAGACAGGAAACTGATATCCAGTATTCAACCTGAAACAATTAGTCGATTAACAGATTAGTGGGTTGACACTGACATTGAATTTTGATAATCGATTAATTGATACAGTTATTTAATCAAGCAAAAATGGCAAATGTTCCCTGATTCCAGCTTCTCGAATGTGAGGGTTTGCTGCTTTTCTCTCTTTTATTTCATTCTTAACTGAATACCACTTGTCATGTTGGTCATGTTGGTCATGTTGGGCTCTCAGAACTTGTGAGAGTTGTTTTCACTGTTGTTTTTACTTTTTAGAGACGATACGATTTATCAGTCAAATAAAATAAAATGGCTGACAGATTAAATGAGAATAGAAATTGTTAGTTGTATTCCTAAAATGATTAGTTGATTTATCAATCAAGTTGATCAACACACATTTTTAAAGAAAAAATAGCAAACACTCCCTAGTTCCAGCATCTCTGTGGTGACACATAGAATATCTTAATAAAAATAAATAAAAACTTTAGGATGGGCATTTTTCACTATCTTCGGACATTTTATAGACCAAGCGATTAATCAATTAATCAAGAAAATAATCAGCAGCATCATTAATGAAAATAATTTGTTATATGGTGTTTGACCTAAATGATTCTAAGGAATTAAAGGTTTTGGAACCTGCCATGATTTTTTAGAAATTCGTTTTGATTTTAGTTTAGCCCATGTGTCGGAAAATTGTGAAAAATGCCCATCACAAGTTGCCGGAGCACAGGGTGACATCTTCAAATTGCTTGTTTTTCAAACAGTTCAAAACCCCAAAATATTCCATTTACAATGGGACAATGTGACAAAAAAAAACAATTAAAAAGCATTGAACCTTCTAATTTACAGTAAGAAGCTGAAAACAGAACTTTTTTTTGGTTTGGCTCAATAAATGATTTAAACTGTGATCATCAATTCATTTTGTTGTCAGTTTTTTGTCAGTCAACTGATCACCACTTTTCCCATCTTTACCACACACTCTTCATGTCCGCTCTGCTCTGTTGTGTTCTTCCCAGGTGCAGAGGAGCTGCAGAGAAGAAGAAGAGCTGTAGGGAGGAGGTGATGTTCTCTCCTCAGCTCACTGTGACTGTGAGCTCAGCGAGGGTTTGAGCCTGTCAGGACACCTCCCAGCAGCCTCTCGTCGGGCAGGGACTATCCACCCACTGTCTTAAAGCAAAAACAACAAGCAGCTAAACTTCCCAACCTGACACCTTGCTCTCCTGCACCCACTCTGCTCCGGTCCCCAGCGCCATGGCCTTCACCCTGTCAGAGATCATGGCAGCGAGGCGGCAGCAGTCGCAGGCTCAGTCGCACGCCCAGCGAGGCAGCAGGACGGCGGTGGAGGTAGACGAGTATAGCACCAACCCCACTCAGGCCTTCACCTTCTACAACATCAACCAGGGACGCTTCCAGCCGCCACACGTCCATATGTGAGTAGGCCTGTAGAAATTCATATGCAGCAGGGTGGCTAATTAAAGGAGCACAGAGCGAAGAGCTGCTGTCATTTTGACTTTTAGCACATTTCATTTTGTCGACTTTTTGGTTTTGATTTTTGGTTTCCTGAGATTCATACCAGAAATTATTATTATACTATTAAAGGACTAGTTCAATGTTAAAGGAAATACGCTTTTTTTGTTTTCTTTCCTAAAGAGAGATGGGGAATCAATCTCATGTCTGTGTGTTAAGTACAGAGCTGGACATGGTTAGCCTAGCTTAGCATAAAGACTGGAAGCAGGGGGAAACAGCTAGCCTAGTTCTGTCTAAATTTCAAAAATCCACCTACCAACACTGCTAAAGCTCACTGATTAACACATTGTATCTTGTTAATTTAATCTGTTCACAAACAGAAATGTAAAAATGACAATATCTGGTGGTAGTCAGTATGTATGTTGGAGCTAGTTCTTATTTTATTTCTGCCCAGTATATCTGTATAGTACCAAACAGGGCAACCTCACTGGGATGATAAGGATTCAGGAAACTGTGCAGTCACTGCACCTGGATGTTGTTTTCTTTGATTTTTTCATTTCTGTTAATGTACGGGTTAGATAAACCAGATAGCTTACATCATGTCGAAAAGTCAGCTTTGAGTCAGTGTATTTTTAAACTTTAAACAGAGGCAGGCTCGCTGTTTCCCCCTGTTTCCAGCCAGTATACTAAGCTAGGCTAACCACATCCTGATTCCAGCTATGTGCAGACCTGAGATTGATATCAATCTTCTCATCTTACTCTCAGAAAGAAAGCAAATGAGGGTATTTCCCAAAATGTTGAATTTCCTTTAAGTGAAGCAGCCTTCAACCAGATGAGTCAGGAATAAGACAAAGAAGAAGCTGTTATGCCAGAGGATCGAGTCTTTTGACTGAAAATCCAAAAATTTTGAATTTGAGAAAATGAGATAACAACAGAAAAACATTTAACTTTAGCCAAAACATGATGACTTTTACTTTTACCAATTACCTTTACAGGGATGCTGCTCTGTCACCAGTGTTGGGGAAGCTACTTTGAAAGCATAGCTTTGCAAGCTACCAATTACTTCACACTGGAAGTAATTGAACTACAGCAAAGCTACACTAGGGAGAAATCTAGTTTGGTTAACTAAAGCTTAGAAAAAGTAGTTCAAACTACTTTGTAAAAAAAAAAGATCAAATTGACAATGTACATGTGATGCGAAATTATAACAAAATATAATATAAAAAAGTCACATGTCGGCAAATAATGCCACTCTATTGAGTTTATTGCAAAAAGTCCCTGTTCACAGGTCATACATAAACCAAAAAAATAAAATACCTCACTAATCATGGGAAAGTGCAGGAATGTCAGTTTTGTTTTTTTATACAATGTCCAACAGTTCCAGACACCTGCCTTTCTGAAACTAGAGTCCAGGTGGGGGTATTGCACCAAGGAGAATTACTCAGCCAGGTAACTTCTAAAATAGAAATATTTGAACATTTGTTAATAAATAGCAATAATCAATACTCATACAAATTTAGATTAAAAACATTAAAAACTATAGCCAAATAAAGCAATGGTAAAATAAAAATCATTACTTTCCTACCATGGCCCACAACTATAGTTTCAGTAGTTAAGTACACAAAAAATGGCAAAAAAGTAATTTAACGACTTGAATCACTGTGCAAAAATGAATGTAGCTGAACTACCAGCAAGCTACTGTAAAATGTACTATGACCACCCAGGTTGGGGTAAACAACATAGCAATTGGATTTTCAACACCAACGTGAGAACAACAAAGCGTAGTCAGTTCATGGATGCTTATCTGAGACAGGCTCATGTGAGAGGTCTAATTTTCCTGTTTTATATTTTATCACACTTTAGTAAGAAGCTTCTCTGTTTCTGGTTCTGCTCCTGTTTTCATTTGCTGTGGCTGCTGTTTGCTGTTATTGCAAAGTCAACATTTCCTCTTTGTTTACCTGCTGTTTTAATAAACTCAGCATAACGTAGATTTCCAAAGCATTAACTCCATCAGTACAACAAGAGTCTGTGACACATTCACCACTGTGCTGCTCTGAGTTGAACAGAAATGCTGTTCTCAGTTACTAATTAATCACAACTGCTCCTACTTTGCTGTTTTTTTCAAATATCAGTGTTAAGCTACTATTGATGACACTCAGTGTAGGTGTTTCACATTAAAAGCTGACTTGGACAGAGGGGGAGTATGCCCTGGGCCAACTGGACGGCTGAAGACTTATATTGCTATAATGTGAGCGTATGTGAGTCAAGATAGAGTTTCTGGTAATATTGTTGGCACAGGGTCCGTCAGTCTGCAGTGGAGTGCTAGTGGAAACCAAAAGGAAGCATCTAAAGACAATGGTATGTCCCTTGACCTGTCTTACCAAAGAACATGGTTTCAGTATGAGTTTGTGTGTGAGTGTAAGAGTGCAGGCAAGTCTACAGGGTCATCAAATGGGCACCCTCTCAAATGGGGTCTCGTTGAGTTGGGCGTCATGACACAGAGAAAGCTCAACAGTGTGTTCCAGTCATGAATGTATTAGGAGAACTGGATACGGCGCCGCCGCTCAGCCTTGCTTCCAATTTTTTCCCAGTGGCTACCCGCGGTATTGCAACGAAAAATTCCCTGTGGCCCAAAAAGCATTTTCCCCATAGACCACCACTGTAAAAGAGATGTGTGTAAAACTGTTCACAGGACACCTCCAGCTATAAACATGGTCAGTTATTACTCTTTGTATTGTATATTTTTAAGCCACAGAGGTTTAATCTTTGTAAAACTTTCCCAAAGCCGAGAAAAGTCCTTTTTTTCTGAATGACGTGGCTTTGCGCGTTCTCATTGGCGGGCTGAGCCAGAGGCACGATGGGAGTAACACTACTGCACATATTCAGTGGGCCGCATACCCCGGAAGTAAACCCGGAAGCTAGAAACTTTTTTGGCGTATGTGCCAGGTGAGCAATTCCATTGGATCGAATAGGCGCCATCTTGGGATCCGGTATCCAGTTCTTATAATACACCCATGGTTCCAGTGTCCCAGAACCACCCCCCTCTTTATCTCCACCCACACACTCAACACTGCCCTGTTTAGCAAGTTACTTTCATCTACAACATCACCAGCTAATGTACGATCATCAGCTAACAGCAACCAGCTATCAACATGTTGCTATCACCAGCACCATGCTGCACAATCCACCAAGCAACAGCTAAACAATCATCCCAGGCTACCACATATAAGCTAACTAGCATGCTGCCTGAGCCACCAAATAAACCAAACAAAAAGCCTTTGTTCAAATAATGGCCAAATCTCCAGCCAGCACGAACAATAACGACTGTTTACTACTATTATGCCTCACATGGTTCAGACCTACTAGCGACCCTCTGAGCCACAACAAGGCTTTTAATGTGAAACATCTGTGCAAAAAGTTTTGAGTTTCACTGACAGACGTTTAACACTGAACGAAAAAACAGGAGTGAGTGGAATTAATTTGTGAACAGTATTTCTGTCGAACAGCAGAGTGGTGAGTATGACATCTGTTGTACTGATGGAGTTCGAGCTGTAGATATGTACATGAATGTAAATTTACCAAGTGAGCCATTATAGTAACACTTGTTTGTGCAGGCCACAGCTTAAGGCTATTAGGATAACCTAGCTTGTTGGCCTTCTCCGACTTCCAAAGGTTCAGCTTTAGTAGTTTTTGTTTTAACTTAGTGAAGTGTAGTTTATATAACCAAGAAAACTGTCTTTTAAACAGCAGGGCTCCATAAAGCATCACTTTACATTTCCTTACATTTCAGTATACTCAATAGTGGAAATGAAACATTTTTCATGAACCCTTCTGTATTCCATTACTTTGTGACTTGCACTTCTCACCAGCTGTCCTATATGCATGTATACCTCCTTTCCCACGTCCCCTTGCCTCTTTCTCTCTCTTGTGGTGGGGTGCAGAGGAGGAAGAGGAAGAGGAGGAGGAGGCAGGGCTGGGTGTTATCGTACCTGGAGGAGAGCTCAGTAAAGTGGGCCACAGTTATTCACCATCTCCCCTCTTCCCCCTGGAGACCCCGTGGATCTGCACACTCGCTGGAAATCCCACAGGACTCTGCTCTTTTTCTATATCTGCGCTTTATTCTTTTTCTATCTCTGCACATTTCTCTTTCTGTCTCTCTCAGCGCTGCGCTTTTATTGTGGCCTATCGCTCTCGCTTCTTGCTGTGTCTCTTGTTTCCTCCTCTGCCTCAGTCTGTTGGGATGATTTTCTACTGGATACTAATTCAAACTTCTTTCATTGTCAGCCTCTTACCACAGAGACTTTGCATACAGTCTCTTTCTCCTGTATTGTTTAAGCGCACCAACAGCTGCAGTGACCCCTTTTCCCTTCCTCTTTCCCTTAACTTTCTTGTCTTCTGTTCTTCTTCCTCGGTTCAGGGTGGACCCGATGCCCCACGACACGCCCAAGCCACCGGGCTACACCCGCTTTGTGTGCATTTCGGACACTCACTCCCGCACCGATGCCATCCAGATGCCGTACGGGGACGTGTTCATCCATGCTGGAGACTTCACTGAGCTGGGACTGCCCTCTGAGGTCAAGAAGTTCAACGACTGGCTAGGTCAGCATCTCTGAAAGTTGTGGCTCTGGATCCAGAGCGGGTCAGGGGCCTGTTTTCTGTAACTGGGTCCCCTTGTGACGATCTATTAATAAGGCTGGGGTCAGTGCTGGGCTAAATTTACTCACTCTGGGTGCTATGCTGAAAGTTTTTAAGAAAACTGAATAGGGAAGGATTCTTTGAAGTTTTAAGAATCTCAGGGCTACAATAAGCTCACTTTTTTTTGTTTTCACTGTAATTTAAAGGGCTGTACCAGAGGTTTTACATGTTTTAGAACACTGACTACAATTTTAAAATCTGCTTTACTTTACTGCTGATCCTTTTCCCAAGCATGCCATACATTTTGAAACTGATTTCTTCGCTTACTGAATAGATTCTATAGAATAGAATAGTCTTTTCTTCCTTGTTGGTGAGTTCAAGGACGCTCTGGGAATATCAGAGATTTGAAATGACTTCTGAACAGCAATTCTTTAAATGTATTGTTAGAAGCAGCAAGATTTCACAGTCTGGTTATTGTTTGTCTTCTATGTTCAATTTTCTGACAACAGAGCTCATGAATGCAGCACTTTGTGGCCACTGATTCTCAAATCTTTGAGGAGCTCCTTGAACACACTTCAAAGGAGAGTTTTTAAAATGTTTTCTGCTCAGAACTGCACTTCCACACAATGATAACTTTGACAAAAGAACAAAGTTGACTGAATCTTCATTGTGATGGACAGGAAGTCTCTGCAAGTTGGTTTTCACAGCATACTGACATGAACTGAAACCTGGAAAGAAGAAAAAAATTAAAGTAAAAATTGAGGCTGTGCTTTAGAAAATGGACCACAGTAATGTAAAGAAGGCCTTATGTGATTTGTGTTAAACATATAAAACCCACAGTATGGCCCTTTAGACGTTCCAGTTTATATCTGTGTAGTTTAACACTGACAGCACCTTTCTATCTGAAAACAGCAGGAACAAACAAAAAGGTGTTCAAAAGCCTCAAGGACAGAGTGGATGATTTTTGACACTATTTATAGATGGCATTTTTCAGCAACTGCCATTTAATGTATTTACATTCTCTAACTGCCTCTGTACAAAGACAGTTTATTTTGTTATGGCCAATTCATGGTTTCCACATAAGCATGTTCACGAGGGTCCGTGTGATGTAAATTTCATCATCTGTCTATGTCCGCAGAGGTGTCTGCACGGTGACTATGCGCAACTGTGCGCACCGACATGCGCTACAAATACAAACTAGATACTTGTTTCATGCACTGCGTGTTTGTGCTGTATTCCCATCCTCGGTTCTATTCTTGTTAAGCGGTCGCACACGCTATTTCATTTTTTGGACTTTTTCTTGTTGTTCAGCCAAATGCAGCAACCAAAGGGAGCTCTTCTTCTTGCTGTCATTAGGTCGCCCTCTTGGTCTCTAGTACACATGGAAAGCATCTGTGTACGCACATCCCTGTTAGTATGTACACATATACTACAATATTTAGTACATACTGTATGTACTATGTATATATGTACAGACGGAGTAACCTTTCCATCAGATGCCACCAGTGGTCAACAAATCAACCAGAATTAGAAATTTAAAGCTGAATTATTGGATTTTTTTATGGGCATTTGGGATGGCAGAACAAGCTAACTCAGAAACTTTCCCTGCCACTTTTAAAATCTATGCGCTTAATGAAGAAATAACATAGCGCACTAAAGAACCTGTAATTGATTGGTTTGTATTGCGTCTTCTATCGCACTTTGAATTAATGGAGAACAATAAAAAATAATAATAATTATAAATAACCATTTGGTCTCCTCCTCTCCCCATGTGCTACTGGGCTCATTTTGTTTTTTGCGTTGTTTTTTGGCTATACCCAGCCACTCTGTCCCACTATAACCAGTCCTCTCTGTCCCACTCTAACCAGTCCTCTCTGTCCCACTATAACCAGTCCACTCAGCCTCTCTGTCCCACTGTAACCAGTCCACTCTGTCCCATTATAACCAGTCCACTCAGCCTCTCTGTCCCACTATAACCAGTCCACTCAGAGTCTCCGTCCCACTCTAACCAGTCTACTCTGTCCCACTATAACCAGGCCCCTCTGTCCCACTATAACTAATCCTCTCTGTCCCACTACACTCAGTCCACTCAGTCTCTCC
>NTHP01000221.1:233846-244093 GCA_003416845.1 Oplegnathus fasciatus | reverse complement strand
GGGGGGGGGGGAGACTGAGGAGACAGGAGATGAAATTCATGCAGGGACAAAGGAAGGGAGAGGAGTTGGAAAATGAGGAGATTGCATGAAAAGAGGAGGTGGAGGTTTAAAAACACCTGAGAGGAGAGGAGATGAGGAGGGAGACAATCCATGTCTATCCCCAGAGGTAGGCTGTCTTACCTGGGTAAACTCACTGCTCACAGCCCTGGAGACTGATGCCAAACTTCTGCCCCCTGTTGTCATAGTGATCCATGAAGGTCTAGCTGTCAGTCACTGTATAAGGACTGTGTGTGTGTGTGTGTGTGTTTCTATCTTGCATATCATTTTTTTGCTGCATTTTTGGTTCCTCTACACTTCTTAGACTTGAGTTTGGTGTTTGTCAATTTAAGACAACAACTATCTTGCTAGCTTTTTATCAGTAATTTTACTTAACCTTAGTTTTATTTATGTATTGTTGAAACAATTAGTCAATTTATCAGTTAGTAAATCAATAGAAAACTGTCATCGTTTATCAACTCATAGACTAAACTAAACTAAACTACAGTGGCCCTGAGAGCTCAACCCACAACAACTTAAGACATTTAACACGTGCAAATAGACAAGACACAAGCAATTTAAGAAAACAACTTGACAACACAAATACACAAAATACAACCAAATACAAAACCGCACAGCAAATGCAGAAAACAACAACAGAAGTGTTTCCAGAGGAGTGCTGAACACGGCTTGGACACGATTGTTGTTGCCATGGTTTTGTGTATTTGCTGCGCGTTTCTGTATTTGGTTGTGTTTTCTAAATGCTGCACATGTGTTGTCAAATTGATGAAGATGTTTTCTAAATTTGCTTGTGTTTTTGTCTATTTGTCTATGTGTTTTTTAAGTTTCTGTGCGTTGAGCTCTCAGGGCCACCGTACTAAACAGTGTCTGAACAGTTCAACCATCTGTGGTGGTTAGGGAGAGTAAAAAACAGAACTCTCCACAGCAGCTAAAAAGGATGACTGTAAGTGTGCCGTTGGTGCAGAAGCGAGTCCTGGATTGTCAGGGGTTGGAGGCTGATTACGCGGGACAGGTGAGAGGAGAGACAGGAGAGAGATTCAGAAAGAGGAAGGGAGGAAAAGAAAAGGGTTAGTGAGGGCGAGGGGCAGACCTCGAGCTCATGAGCAGCAGCACTTCAGTCCAATTGTTTCCAATAATGGCTTCTTTGATCAGGCTTTCAGCACACACTCATGGATGTGAGCACACACACCAACAAGCATCCACGTTGATTTCGTAAGCCAAGCCAACGCTTCTTTGAGTGTTTGCGTGTTTGTTTGTGTGCTGCCCTCGTGGTAGACTTGAGTGGCGTCGTTATTCATGCCGTGTGATAGCGTGAGCTGGCTGAGCGGAGCGGGAATACACTGCAGCGAATGTTGTGTTTAAATATGGATCTCATTGTGCTTCGGAGTCGGCTCGGGGTCAAGAGAGGAGCAGCTTTAATTCTTAAAGGCTTTGTTCTCTCGCTCCCTTCTTCTGTCTGTCTCCCCCTCTGTCTGACTTTAGTTCAGTTACTGGCATCACACACACACACACACACACACACACTCACGCAAAAATACTGAAAATTCACTGTAGGAAAATACAGATCAATTGACTACCAACTGGGTATTTTCAGTGTTTTTCTATCTTTTCCCCTTAATCTCTGAGAACAATTTCCATCCACAGAAATATTAAAGGGATATTCTGGCCATTTGCTCTCTTTTATGAACTCCACTCATAAGGGGAATACTCCAGTAGGCCTGCTCCATGACATATGCACCACCTGTGGGCTTGAATGTTTAGCTTGCTCCTCTGCAGAGCTGTAGCTGCAGTCAGCTTGGATTCACGGCACTTGGTTTCCAAAAAAGGTGTGTATGGTGTGTAAAATGTATTAGAATGTGCATAGAAGCTTTTCAGAGCACTCCTGCAGTGCAATCCACCTCTCTGCTGTTTATCTGTATGTTCCAAATAGTCATTAATTCACCAATAAATCACTACATATGCTACTTTTGGCTGAATGAACAACGGAAAAGTGGATCATATTATTACTAATATGTTGTGTCTGATATGGTTTTTCCACAAAAAAAGTTAAATTACCCCCTTAAACATTTTTTAAATTACATCTACTCCTCCCTCATTTAAAAATCCATAATTTATCAATGTGCAAAAATTGCTCATTTCACAAGACGTCTCCTGCTTCGCTGAATAATCCATTCTCAGTGTCTGTGAGTTTCCACATCACACATGTATAAGTTGCACGTTGGATCATGATTGGCCTCTAAACTAGTTGTGATGTCCCAAAATCATCATGCTCATACATGCACGTCATGAACTGAGAAACTTTCTCCCTTCAGCAGATGAAGGTGAAAACTAATTTCTGCACAGTGAAGCTCAAACATCCAAGTCAAGTGACAATAAGCAAAACACATTTTTGAGTGGAGGGGGACGTTGAAAATGACATTTAGGAGATGCTTATCAAAAGTAAAATATATACTGTAAATACACAGTATCTATATATACAGTATCTATCTATCTATCTATCTATCTATCTATCTATCTATCTATATATATATATATATATATATATATATATATATATATATATATATATATATATGGCCTCAAATATCCAATATGTGTCGGCTTCACTTGAGGCTCTGTGAGGCTGTGTTGAGACACTCGAGTATTCCTCTATGTTTCAAGCTAACAATTGCCTAGTTACTCAACATTAGCATTCATGCCACCAAGACAATAGTTGCTGAGACATTAATACTGAATTATTTGATTTTTTGGCCACAACAAGCTACAAACAACCTTATAAATTTGCAAAGCTGAACATGTTAACCAAATAATTGCACACTTTTTCAGACACAGAGCAACATTAGCATTCATTTTCTGTTGTGTTCCTGGCCACCTGACAAATTAAAGTCCAATATTCTCTCTTATTTTAGCCCTGTTTTGATATGCACTGACTCTTGGGGAAAATATCAGACTGTGTTCGCCAGCTAGTTGCTAACTTAGTCTGCCCGTTTGGTTTTGGGCAAGTAGTGTACAGTGGGTTTATCATGGCATTCATGCTGAAAACAGCTGCCCACTGCTGCTGGGTGAAGGCTGTATGACGGAACGCAAAACCAAAACAATGAGCTAAAAAAGGCTAAAAATCTTTGTATAACTGAGGGGAACTGCAGAGATGGGTAAGAATTCTCTGTGGCTTCATCACTACATGAGGCACCTTTCACATTACATGTAGTGATTTGATCCATTGTTAATATAAAAAATCTTAACTGGTGCAGCTTTAAGTGCATTTTGAAGGTAAACACGAGGGCAGGAGAGACTGTTGAAACCAAAGTTACCCCAACTTTCATCGTGGTATCGTGTCCCCCTCTCTCTCTCTGGGCTGCAAGGTCTACAGCCTTTAGCATCTCTGCTACAACTCTTTATTTAGCGACTGCTCTACTCTGTTCCTCTTTACTGCTGAATAATAGATAAGTGACGACCATGATGCGATTGCTGTGTAGCCACTTTAAATGTGTGTGTGTTTTTAGTTGCCTGAGAGAGGGAGAGTGTGTCTCCTGCTCTGCACATGCCTCTGCATCCGTGTGTGTGCGTGTGATTTCTGCCCCTCCATCTCTATCCTCTGTCAGGTGTTGCAACCCCCCACCTCCCGTTTGGGCCTCCTATTCACCTCCTCAGCTTCCCTCGTTCTCCTCCCAGCTTGCTCCCTTTAGCTTGGTAACAGCGAGCGCATTAAACTTTCATGACTGCTGTCTTTTTCTGGCACGCTCTTCTTCTCTCCTCCTTCACTCCCTCCCTCCTTCCCTATTCCCTCATTCCTTCTCTTGCCACTTTTCCCCTTCTTCCCTCTCTCTTCTTCTCTCGTCTTCCTCCCCTAAGCCTCATTTTCCTTCATTCTCATTCTCTCCCTCTCCCTGCTTTCTTCCCTTCCTATCTTGTTTCTTCTTATGTTTACCCAGCAGTGAGTGCTGCTGGAGGAGAGCATAACGAGGAAGTTTGACACTCCTTTATGGTTTTTAACATTGGGAAACTCGACAGAATTTCAAGTGACTGTAAATTTAAGCAAACCGTTTCCCATCTGTCCCTCACTGCTTTTGTGTCTCCTATTTGCACACTTGAAAGACTGCGTTCCTTGTGTGTGTCTGCATGTGTGTGTGTGTGGATGAGGGAGAGAAAAAGATGCAACGGGATGTGAAAATGGTCTTAGGAAACATCTCCACTTTTTATTTCAAACAAGTTCTTTTCTTTTTGAGTTCAGAAAACATTCAGAAGAGAGTAAAGCCTCTGTGGATGTCGCTTATGTGATGGAATGATGGAGGTCTTTCTCATAATTTTCCCCTTCTCTCTCTCTGTCTCACACTTGTTTTTTGGGTCAGCGTCAGTGCGTGTCATTTGCCGTACGCAAATTGTTGCTGAATTACGCAGTAGTTCAAGCAGAAATAGACAGAGGCCAAGCAGTTAAACACGGAGCAGAGAGGAGTCAGATGTGAATCAGTTAGTCTGTGTACAGATGAAGGCATGAAACACTTTGCCGTCCTCATGTTTAGCCACAAGCACTGCAGCAGAGTCTGCAGCTTCACTGATTTATAGAAAAAAATCTGAGAAAACTTTAACGTGCTGTTCATAACAAAACACAAATATTCAAAGGTGGAGCAACAGTGGTGCAGCCAAATATTTGCTGGGGTTGTGTTTTAAATCTCATGATTGATTGAAGTTTTAGTTGTTAAGAGTATATTCTACATACTATTGAATGTATAGTACTTTGTTAAAACCCAGATACAAACTGTAGTCAAAGAAATGAACATTTCTTAATGAAACTTAAGATGTAATGTAATGTGTAGCCATCGTCAAGGGCTCTGTTTGCATTTCTCAGTATTTTCAGGCAGTAACAGCAGTGCTGTCATGTGTCAACATATTAGAACAATAATCCACCATTTTACTATAAAGATGCAGAAAAGGACACAGATTTTATTAAATCACTGCTTGTTGCAGAGCAAAATAAAACCATTTTTCAATGTAAAAAAAACACTCAGTCAAGGAAAAGATTATTATTAATATCTTTGTGTTTGATCTGATCACCTGCATGAAAGTTGGATGCCAATCCACCGCTCGGACCTCCCTGCTCAGGATGCATCGATCTCATTAGTCAGATCAGTGTGAGTGCTGATACTGACTTTTAAGTTGCTCATGTATTAGGCACATGTGACCAATCCATATTAAATACAGTTTTTTATTTTTAGTATCATTATTAAATTCAGTGTTTCCTCTACCACTGAGTTAAACATGGCCAACAACTCAAATTTCAGCTCCACAATTTCTGGCATTATGTTACCTGACCTGAAACAATGAGTTCCACACGGTTAGATTTACCGATTTAATCTAATGAATAGATCAGTGCTCAATATCAGCAGATGAGCTCACCCTGAGTTGAGGTATTAAAATCTGTATCGGAAGAGAAGAAATCGGTTTCGGCTGAATGTTGGCATTTGACAAAACAATGAAGTGATTTGAAGCAGTGGAATTCATTTTGGGCAACTGGCCAGCTTGTATTTCTGAAGCTTCCAGACCAGTTTATAAAGAACAATGGAAATGCAAAGAAAAGCCCAGTGCCAAAAACCTCACTCAAGGAGCATTATTTGACTTTTTGGCCACTTGGGGGCAATGGAACAAGCTGCATACACGACATATTATGACCTTGTAAAGTTGTTGTTGCAAATGTGTCAGCAAACAGTTGCATATTTACACATCTGGCTGACAGGAAAAAAACATTATCATTCATTTGGAGTCGTGTTTCTGGCCACCCGATGAATGTAAGTCCAATATTCACTCTCCTTTTAGCTTTGTTTTGCTCTCTACCAACTCTTGAGAAAAAATATCTGGCTTTTAAGCTGTTGAATGCTCCACCAGCTAGTCTCTGAGCAGGCAGTGTACAAACCAGAACAAGAAAAAAACAATACAATGAGGTGACAGACTGAGGTGATTGTTCTCTGTGGGTTCATCACTATAAGTGAGCCCTGTCAAGATACACATAGTCATTTGACCCATTGTTCATATAGAAATATTGATACGTGCAGCTTAAAGTTCGTAAAAAGTAGGTTAAAGAAAGTCTTGTTAGCATGTTTTAGTCCATAAATGACATCCCCATGCTAATCATTTTGTTTTGAGATGACAGTAATACTTTGCAGGCAGCCAGTTCCACTTCGTTTCATAACACTATGAGTTTGGATTTGATTGAGATTGGTAATCTATCCGAGTGAACTCTTGATTGCCTCTTGATTTGTCATCATGTACCATTATATAAAGTCTTCCTTGTTGGTGTGTTCAGGGACACTCTGCTCTTAACTTGTGACTTCATGTGTATCAGAGGAGACATGTGAGTGCCATTCTGCAGAATACTGCAGTGCACAAAGGTTGTAGTTTAACATGGGCTAAATGTGGCGTCAGTAGAGATCCTCTTTACAGACATGGGACAGATGGCGAGTGGCCAGTCATTTAATTCATCAGCATTCATCAGAAGCCCACGTCGCTGCTTCTGAAAGTTGCAGCTTAATCTTCAAGCACTTTATCCTGGAGGCGACGTCGTCACACTGAACGTGGAAGTGGAGCAGACAGGATGAAAGAGACAGAGATGGAGTGTAGGAGGGAGAAAGAGAAGAGAGAGACCACCTACGAGGCCGCTTGATGATGTGCCGTATCTGTCTTTGTCACTGCTTCTGTGTGTGTGCGTTTTTATGTATGTGTGTGAGGACATTGTGAAGTGTTAGGAGGTGCTGCTGCACTGATAAAATGTGTGTTTTGGATGCGTTGCTCAGTAGGTGGTGTTTGTGTACACCGTCTCATAATTGCTGGCTGTCTTTGTTTTGCGTCTGCTTGTGTGACTGTGTGTACATGTTTGTGTGTGTGTATGATGAGACGCAGCAGTGTGTGGGTGGCAAGTTAAATGAAACGAGTGAGTATTAAGTTTAAGCTGAGGTGAGAAGGCGGAAGCCTCGCTGCTTCTCTTCCTCCATCATCCATCTCTACCTTGTTGCATGTCTATCCCTTACTCACCTCTTTCTTTTTCTCTCTTTCATGTGACATACTACTTTCTTCCCTCTCTGTCTCTGACTCGTACACACACATACTGTAAAGGAATTACGACTGATCCGAGCTGAGTCTTTAGCTTGTCTGTCTTTGAACATCAGCGTCGTTGCTTTTGAAGCTTCCCTTTGAATTATTGCATTTCTGTTTAAGCACGCACAGATAAAGGCCGGTTAAAGCTGCACCGTTAGGCTGTAATCTCACTATGTTCTATACATAAAGAAGACACACATAAACTGTGGGGTTTATATACACACACAGGTATATGTGCTTGCAATAAACACAGACGCAGACTTTGGTATTAAAAGACAATTCTGGTTTATTACAACTTATTTTCTTAGTTCTGGCCATCATTCTGTGGAATATTATATAATTCAAAAAGGTCTACTTGAAAAAAGGGTTTTGTATCCATAACTGTAGTTTTGCAAACCTGTACATTGAGGTTTGTATCTGTAGTTTGTAGTAGCTTAGTTTTGTAGACTTGTACATTTTGTTTTCTGCCTGCAAACTCCATTTTGCAAGTCTGCGCATCCAAACACAGGCTTGCGAGCTCACTTTCACAATCTGTGAAAAATACTTGCAAAAATACTTATGCGTGTGTGCAGGCACGCTCACGGACTTTTGACAAGTTTACAGCATGGTAATGTTTTCTACACAGGATGTTGCAAAAGAAACAGGCTAACTGCAAGGGAGAGAGGGCAGCTTATGACCAATCAGTGTCTTTGGAATCGCTACGCATAACACAGTTATCCAGTCAACACTGCCAGTCAACCCTGAGTGCTATAGTTGGACTGGCCATCGGGAGCACCGGGAGTTTTCCCGGCGGGCCGCTTGACAAATGGGGCACATATCTATATTTTTAAATAACCAGCCTCCTCACTTTGAGTCCAGTCCAGTCTAACTTTACCTGGGCCCCACCCCTTCCCCACCTCTGTTAGGTGTTGTTTGGATAAAGAGTGGAGCAAGATGGACAAACAAAAAGAGAAAAAACGTAAAGGTGGTGCTGAAAAGCTGAGAGAGAAGAGGCTGAAGTGTTGAGGCTGATGCAGCCAAATGTTTTAAAATAACTAATTATTCATTTGATGCCGTTACCAGTCAGTCATCTCAGCCTCTTGAGCCTGGAGGCACTGGGAGCATAGAGAGCAGCCAAGTGAGCACAGTGAGACCAGTTCAACTGTTAGTCAAGGTTTAGCAGCTGAAGCGGTCAGACAACAGGGAGAAGATAAGCAAGGTTTGGGTTTGGCTAGCTGGCTGTTGAGCTCTATCGGGTGTCATGTTCAACTTTTCATAAAGTCAACGCGCTCGTCAATGTCACTTTATGAACCGACAAATCACAGCCTGGATGGGGCGGGACATTAAAAAAAGATGACATGCTGCAGCAAACTTCAGAAATGTTGAACTCATTGTTATGCATGAATGGTTATTGATCATTGACAAGTTAGTACTTATGTAAAATATGTATATTCTGAGTTGCATCAGCCCCAATTCTCAAGTGGTCCACCGGGAAAACTCCCGGTCCTCCCGATGGCCAGTCCGACTATGGGATCAGGGTTGACTGACAGTGTTGACTAGCCACCTGTGTTGTGCATAGTGATTCCAAAGACACTGGTCAGAAGCTGATTTCTGACGCACAGATTGTGAAAGTGAGTGAGTTTGCAGGCAGAAAACAAAATGTACAAGTCTACAAAACTAAGCTTACAGATACAAACCTCGATGTACATGTTTGCAAAACTACAGTTACAGATACAAAAACCTGTTTTCAAGTACACCTTTTTGAATGATAATATTCCATATCCCTCCAATATGGCAGGAAACAGGAGCAGTCAGATGATCAGACAGGTTGTAAACAAACCAGCAGTTTATACAGATTATCTAAACCACAAGCACATCTGAAAAACTGTGAAAAATTCCTAATGGCACAGGAAAAAAATGTGTACGTGAATGGTAGGTCAAAGATGAAACAACAAGTTGGTTGGATACCGTCATTTAACAAAAATGTGACTAATTTAATTTGGTTAATTACACACAAAAAAGGCTCATACACTGTGAATAATAGGACTGAAGTTGTAATAAACTAGACTTTTACTTTAATGTAATTTTAGCTAAAAGTTTTGGCTACTGCTTCTTGTACACATGCATTCACTCATACTGACACACACACTGGTATTAATTTAAGCATTTTAGGTTGGCAGTAAATATTTGGCCCCTGTTTTCTGCAACTGCACACACACTCTTAGACGTTCTAGACACACACACACTTTGGTATTAAGTTATTTGGCAGGACGTTTTGGCTACTAGTTTTCGGTATCTGCACACATACACACACTTAGGAATTAACTTTGTCTTGGCAGGCAGGACATTTCTGGCGTTTTTGTTTCTGCATGTACACAAACACACACATAAGAGCGCACACACACACACATGCACACACAATGGGCAGTAATCCCCCTGTACATGCCAGAGCTTTGGGCAGAGCAGGGATTTTCCTCTTCAAAGAGCAGACCACCCATCGCAGCATCGCGACAATGGTGGCCGAACTCCGGAAGATTTCCTGTGGCGGGGGTGGGAGTCCACACACAAACACTCTTACAGATCCTGTAGCCAGTGTTATGTATGGACACACACACGCATTCATTCACACATCAAGAAACACAAACATTATGCCTCTGCACAGACCCCCAGGATCATGTATATACCTGCAGGCTGCATGTGGCACTTTTACACACATTTACACACACACAGGCCGCCTTGGGGAGCACATGGGAGGGCAGAGGTTTTTGTGGTGACAGACAGACAGTAGATCTGGGATGTGTATGACTGGAGGGGGGCATGCGCTTGAAAAAAGACACTGAGCTAGAAGGGATTGAAAAAGGGATGAAGGGACAGAAGGAAAGTCCAGCTGTTTCCACTCCTGAACGCAGCCTCGCTTTCAGTTTCCTGTGTTTTTCTTGAGTCTTTGCTCGCCCCCTTGCTCACTTGCTGACTTTGTTTTTTTTCTTCTTCTTTTGTCATTTTTTTGATGCCGCAGAACACGAGGAGGCCGTCCACCCTGCGCCGCTGCTGATTCTCTCACAGACAAATTAAAACTATTTGTTGCTTAAAAGCAGCCTTTTGAATGCAAAGACAAAAGACGGGGG
>NTHP01000221.1:173427-233634 GCA_003416845.1 Oplegnathus fasciatus | reverse complement strand
AAAGAGCGGCCTGCGTGTTGAGGGGGAATGTCGCCCCAAAATGTTTAGATGCCCCCCTGCACACTCGCACGCTTCCACCCACATCCTCTCCCCCTTTCTTCTCTGTCTTTTGTCACAGAAGCAACACATTCATTCTCATTTGATGCAGAAATTGTCTTTTTGTGATTGATTCGTTCTGTGTAGACATGCACAATAAGAGACTGTATTGTGGAATTTCTTTCTATTTTGATTGTTATTATTTTTATATTGACAGCAGTTGGCTGCGACAGACAATTCCTACAATAAACAGATGCACACAGTGGCTACTTTTAGTCAGATTCAGCTATGTAAAGTTCAGCTAGTTGGTATTCTCATGTTGTCAGATTGTTTCTGGGGGAAACTTTCAAAAAATTCATCCATGAAATTGAAATTTAATTCTGCTAAGTAAGTCGTAATCAATCGTGTAAGTGTGTGTGTGTGTGTGTGTGTGTGTGTGTGTAGGAGGATGGTGGGGTATTTGTGTCCAGCTGGTGGAGTTTTATATTTCTCCCTGTGATTTATTTCTCTCAGTTTACAGTTGGCCATCAAACTTCATGGGTGAAAAACTGCTCACATTGCAGAATTTCTGAGGAGACACAGATAGTGTTTATTTATCGAAAATTTATGAGAGCCTTGTCTCTGTCTGTCTTCCCTCAGGCTCACATGCACACATGTGTGTACAACACGTGTGTGCGTCCATTTCCCTCACTTATTTTTGCATTTTAAGGCATTTAGCTGATGATCTTATCCCAAGCAGCTTTCATTCTTCCTCAACTCGTCTGTCTTTGAACTTCACTGTAGTAGCTTTGGATGGTTCCTTTTGAATCAACACATTTCTTTGTTTTTTTGCCAATGAAGGTAGACACAGTTGTACTGCTGGATGTAAATCATGCCACCTCAGAGTAAAATATCCCTGACCTGACATGGAGTATAAAAGAAATATTACAAATTTAGAGCTCAAAGATTAAAGACTAAGGTAACTAAACGAAAGGTAGCTTCTGCTTGACCTGACTTCATCTATTTTTTATATATACGTAGCATTTTTGCTATGCATGCAGTCTCGAGTCAGTCCAGTTTTCATCACTTCACACTCAGGCAGCTCCAGTCTTCAAAGACTGAAACAACAAGCTGAACGAGTCTCCATGTAGATGCTCCCATGCAGCTACTCGGCTCCTTTCCTGGTGAGCTTTTTTTTTCCCCAGAAACATCACAGTCGTCATTAAGGCTGCAGAGAAAATATGTGTTGTCTCATAAATTTGTAGCATCTTGTGAGGCAGTATGAGATGCAGTAAAACAAGATTTGTACATGCTGTAAGCAAAGACCTTAGAAATGAACATTGTCAGATAAATGAAAGTAAATTCCAACTCATTCCTAAAGCTGCACTATTGATATTTTTATATAAACAAAGGATGAAATGACAAAGTGTAATGTGAAAAGGGTTGTGCATTTTGACAGACAAATCACAGAGAATTATCACCTGACTTTGCACTTCCCTGCAGTTTTTCAGAGCTTTTTAGCATCGTTCGCCACATTGTCTTTTTCTTTTTCTTCTGGATCACACGTTTAGCATTTAGTGACTAAAGAGCCACATATTCTTCTCCGCAGTTGGTGGAGACCAAACCAAGCTAAAAGGAGAGTGAATATTGAGCAGTGAATGGGTTAACTCAAACATTTTGTCTACGTCTCGTCCCTGCAGCTGCTTCACAATAAAAGCTCTCCAGTAATGCCTCTTTGCTTCTGGCTGTGATTTGGACAGATTTCCAACAGCTGGAAGGCTTTTAATGTGGAGCGGCTTCAGGCATCTGACAAACACAAAGAAATGTTTGTGTTTGCCTGGAATGCTAGTTTGCCGATGAATAAAGGTTTATCTAAATTCAAATTTGTACATGTTGGAAACATAAAATGTCATTTCACTGTTGCAGTGCAGTCTCTGAGTTTCTCAGTGGTAATCTCAAACCCTTTTTTTATCTTGTAACATGTCGCATTAATAGATACCACATGGGCTAGAACTCTTGAATCACTGAAATGACCAGTGCAGTGCAGTAGGAGCTCCACAAAAGCTGAACATTGGTAGAATTTCTCCAAGTACATCATGCAGTGTAATCCAAATTCTTGTTGCCAATAAAATTGCAGGCGGGGTCCAAAAGTGTAATGTTTGCTTGACTATTTCTGTCTTTCCTCACCTATTTCTCAGTATAGGAGAAGTAAATATTGGACTTCAGTACCCACAGTGCAGTCTTTGGGCTGTGAAACTGAAAATGTGTAGGGATTTTATGCATTTTTGGAGCTGTGAGAAGACAGCTCCATTACTTTTGCATTCGATAGAAATAATGATTGAATTTTTATTTTGGAGTGAAGTATTCCTTCAGCCTTTGTTTATCCAGAAACGACTGAGTGAGCGCTACTGCGAATGTAAAGTCTGACGAAAAGGAACCTAAAGCATCTTTTGATTGTGCGGTGGCGTGTGTGTACGTGTGCCTTTGTGGAGGTGCAGCCCCTCATTTATGGGGCTTTTTTGGTGTCTGCTTGACAACTAAACACAAGCCCTTCTGTGTTGGGGAGAGGGGGCGGCCCCGGCCCAAACTGCAGAGATGGGCACTCTTTGACAGCTGCTTTCATCTTGTTATTATTCCTCCTTCACACTCAAGGATTTTTGGGCTTCCTAAAGTATTTCTGTCGTTCTCTCCTTCGTCTCCCTCCTTCTATCCCCCCAGTCTTTCTCTCTTTCTGTCACCGGGCTGTGATTGGCTGTTATGACAGAGCCGTCGCCGGGCTGTCAGCCTCTTCTAAAGCTCAGTTTAATTACTCCTTTTCACTAACATGACACGTTCATGCACAGATGCATGCAAACACACACACAAGGGAAAGTCACTCACAAACACGCATGCTGACACACAAACCGTGTGTGCTCAGCTGCACACCGCACCGTCCTGGCAGTAATAAAAAAAAAAAAGCCACAGTGATTGAACTCTCCGTCATCCGCTCTACCTGACAAAGCAGACCCCCAGATGTTTGTCAGTGTTGGCTCTCTGTTTCGTCAGCAGAGCTTTGAAAACATCATGTAGATTTGTGGAGGGCCAGCCGCCGCTGGGTTTGATGGGCGCAGATCGATCGCGCGCCCTGCTGTGCCAGGCTCTGAATAGCCAATTAAAGCTATTGAGATGGAGGAGAAAATGGGGGGTGATGTGAAGGAGTGGGTGTTTGATTAGAGGAGGATGATGAGAGAGAAAGGGGGGAAAGATGCAGCAGCGGTTGCCATAGTCGGTAAATGTTTAATATTCTGCATGGTAAACTTCACAATGATCATTCTCTCTGCTTTCCCTCCTCATCATTCCTCCAGATAAAGATTCCCTGACGGATGCGTTCAGCTATGCTTCCATAAACAGAAGACAGCAGTGCACTGGGTTGAGACCTTGACTGATGGAGGGAAGCTAAGACAGATGTACAGATTTGCTAGAAATGGAGGGGAAAGGAATGAAAAAGCCTTGTTTTATGTGAATGCCAAGCCGTCTGGGATGGGTTTGATTGTCGTCCTCAATTTCCCTTCTCCTCTTTGTCCCTTCCCACTCTGTCTGCCACCCCTCTTTCCTTCATTACCTTTCTTTCAACCCCTCCCCTATATCTCCTGTCTCTCCATCTCCCCTATCCATGCCCTGATGCCTCCTTCCATTTTCTTTTTCCTCCTCTACCTGTCCTTCATTTCCTTTCCTCTTCTCTCTTGCCTTTACCACTTCCACCTCATTTTTCCTAATTTACACCTCTCCTCTTCCTCCCCTCTTGTCTTTTCTCCCTTCCCTCTCATAATTAATCTTTGTACCACCCCATTTTCTCACTTTGTTTCTCTTCATCTGTCCTTCTTCATCAAATTTTGCCTCCTCTCTACATTTCTCCCTGTCACTCCCCAATCACTGCCATCTTCCCTTTTCTCTCATTTTCCTGCCTTTTACTTACCTCTTTCTCCCATTCTTTTCTTCATTCCCACTTTTCTTCCTCCCCTTTCCTTTCTTTCCCTTCCCTTCCTCCCCCTCTCCTCCCCTGCCAGGTACCCTGCCCTATGACATCAAGATAGTAATCGCCGGAAACCACGAGTTGACCTTTGACCAGGAGTTTATGGCTGACCTGATCAAGCAGGACTTCTACTACTTCCCCTCTGCCTCCAAGCTGAAGCCGGAGAATTACGAGAACGTCCAGTCGCTGCTCACCAACTGCATCTACCTGCAGGACTCTGAGGTCACAGTGCGGGGCTTCAGGATCTACGGCTCCCCCTGGTGAGTAACCCCTACTACTGCACTGCACACAAGAGTGAACACCTGCAGGTGCTGAAAAAGGTACTTGACTGAGGTTTCCCTTTCGTGTGACATTTATTGTGAACAGCTGAAAAATGAAAACATTCTTTCGATCAGTTTTACGAATATTTTGGCCTTATGTTTCAAGGTTGGGTGGAGTGCAGCATTTTTTTACAGTTTGAAGAACAGCATTACAGAAGTAGCTTGTAATCACAGAATCCTCCAACCTAAATTTCTTTCAGATAGTGTCTAGTGTGGGAGGAATGGTCAGTGAAACTTGGAGGTTATGCAGGTTAAGCCATTGTTGGCGAATCCAAACTTCTACATCTGGAGTGCTTGCTTGCTGCTGCTTAGAGTGAATTTGCTTTTAGTTTTGTTTCCTTTATGTGTGCATTACCACATTTACATTTACCGCAGGTGACCACAACCAACTCCTGAACAAAATCCCTCTAAAGGTCAACACACACCGATTGTGTCTTGTAGGACTGCATCATTTGACCTGCATCATTTGATGCCCATATTGCACACACCAGAAATGCCATACAGACAGATGCCCCGTCTACCCTGGAAAATAAGACAATGGAGTATCCTGATGTATTATCCCTTACATAGAGGTTCCAGTTGGGTGTGTATGCATTCAGATGAAAAAATGAAGCAAAGCCTGTGAGCTATTTCAGGGAGTCAACTTGAGTCTGCTGCTACATATAAATGGCTTGCTCTTCTCACTGAAAATTAATTCAATTCACCCTTTTGATCATGGAGGTGTTCATATAGCATTTCATGAGCCCCAGCATCCACCTGTAGGCTCTGAGTCTACATTCCTCGAGGTAGGAAAGATATTACCACTCCCTGCTGTACTGAGCTTTGTGCTTCTTTCTGGGGACTGATGAGGTCAGAGTCTAGAGGCCAAATATTAACAGGGTGCATATTCTACCTTACATAATAATCCATTATTGGCTAAGGTAATTATCTAAGCACATGTTCATCTTATTCACCCATACCACTAGTGTCCACATGGCGAATCTGAGGCTAGGTAGTATTCCTCCATAGAAAAACTGTACACATTATACAGTGAGGGGGAGGAATGTGGTCGATAAGGGCCCAGCAGCCCATTTTTGCCCTTTGCCTCACAGCAGTTTGATCTGGTCATCACTAGGTGCAAAAGTTTAAATGTTAGCCGCTGTTCTCTTTTCAGCTTCATCTGTGCATCTTTGAATCACTGAAATGAATCTTTATTAAGCTTTGATTTGCTTTCAGTTTTTCTACCTCAACGTGTGTGTGCGAACACATGCATGTATGTGTGTATGAGGATGAGTGTGTGGTAGTTAGGTGGTGGCTTATGATCTACTTTGTGTGTGTGTATTTTAGTGACAGGTTCCTGAGGGCAATGTTTGAGTGTGTGTGTGTGTGTGTGTGTGTGCCCCCTGTGCTGGATAATTGGTTTGCTGTGATAGCAGGGTCCCCTGAGTTTATTGCTCAGGCCACTGCAGAGAGCTGCCTGAGGTGGACCGAGAGGAAGATGGAGATGGAAAAGAAGAAGAGAGGGAGGGAAAAAGTGAGAGAACACATGGAGGGCAGGAGACAAAGGAGAGATGTAGGACGAGGTGGTGATGGATGGAGAGAAAGAGACAGACAGAGGGGAGAGGAGGGGAGGGAGGGATGGAGATTTAGGAAAAGATGATTTTATTCAGATGCACCGGCTGGCCCTGGCTGGTATAATGGGCACATGAGGTGACGTGTGTGTGTGTGTGTGTGTGTGTGTGTGTGTGTCAGAATATCTCTGTCTGAATGTGTGAATGTGTGTGTCCGCTGCGGGTCTGTGAGTGTGTGCACCCGTGAGGGCTTTCACTTGCCTTGGACTGAATGCTTGTGTGTGTGTGTGAGAGAGAGAGAGAGCCTCGGGGTGTGTTCCTGCAGCACAGAGGGGCTCCAGCTGGAGGCTCTGTGTGTCCCCCCTCTGCACTGCCTGCTCCCTTCTTCCCTCCTTCCTTCCTTACCTCCTCCATCTATCCTTCTCTGCTTCCTTCCATTCTCCCTCCATCCACTGTATGCCTCCTCCTTCCTTCCTCAGTTCAGTCATGTCTCCTCTACTCCTTAAACTCCCTCCTTCCCTCCATTTCTTCATCTGTGCACCCTTTTCCACCCCTGCCCCTCACCTCCCCAATCATATGACGGACTCTGCATGTAGATGGATGACACGCACGGCAGCCACCTTCTCCACATGCTCCACTTTTTGGCAGGAGTAGTGGAATGGTGCCTGTTCTGTTCCCTCCGTTAAGGATGCCAGGCTGGCAATGCTTTATGGCCCATGAATTAATCAAATGTTGCTAACAAGCTAAACTAAGATGGTGAGCATGGTGAACATTAAACATGTTAGCATGCTGACGTTAGTATTTAGCTCAAAGCACAGCCTCACAGAGCAGCTATAGCATGGCTGACCACACTCAGTGGTGTTACGGAGGGGCAGGATTCGAAATACGGGGGAGCTACTGGGAGCTCGCCTCCCCTGAAAGAGACCTGAGCTCCCCAGAAAGCCTCAATCGAGAAATTTAGGGGGAGCTCTAAAACATCATAATTTTTGGTGCCACTCATTGTTTTTTGTATAAATGTATATTTTCCTGTATATTTAGGTTCCTGAAATAAATAATAGGCTAATAATAAAGCACTTATCAACGTGCATGTTTATTCGCGTGTAACAATTTACGATAATACCGAAGTTCCCCGCGGGGATCAATAAAGGTTTTTCTTATCTTAATTTGTGTTTAATAAACACAATGCTGTCTATTCCTGCTGTGGCCATCCATGCGTGTATCTTGCTATGTTTTCTGTCCAACATTTGAAGCTGTGGGCTTGTTCTTAATTGTCATGGGATGCAGCCTAGTTCTGGTCTGTTTAACAAAGTAACAAACCATTTCCTGTCCACTGTGCGTTGGCATTTTTATTGCTTCTCGGCAGTGAGTGATTAAAAAAAACATTTTACTTTGTTGTCCCAGGCTAAATACTCTCTGTATGAATTGATATGTATTGATAGTATATTTTGGCACGTAGGCAGGCGTGTTTATGTACGCGTGTGCATGTGTACAGTACCCTCCCACCCCCACCGCCCAAAAATAGGGCTCCCCGAAAGCCCCGCTGTAATTCGAATACTGCGAAGGGGTGTGTTTTCACTCACAAATGACTTGGCTGGGTACAGACACTGACTCGCAGAGGGCACAGTAGCCAGAGAACGGAATGAACACTAATTAACTAAAGCTGATATAATCTGCGGCTGTCATTTTAACTGGAAAAAACGACGATTAGCATCCTGTTAATGTAACCTGTGTTAATGTAACTGCTCTGTGCTAACAGGGAGGAGAGATAAAAGGTTCAACGATAGTTTGTTGTCGGACTATTTTGTAGACCTGCCAAAGTGGAACGTGGCTATTGGAACTCAGCCGTAGATATCATATAATACTGCCCCAAGAAGAGGTGGAGGTGGGGGGAAAATGAAGTAGTGAAAGATTTTTGGTGGTATAGGAGAAAAGGGAGGGAGAAAAGACAAATGAAAAGATCAGTGAGGGAAGTGAAGAGAACAAGGAATGAGGAAGGAAGGATGGAGGGAATTGGAATAGAGAAAAAGCAGCGGAAAGCAATGAAACAGAGTGAATCAAGCAGGTAGAGAGAAAGGAGGGCTGGATAAGAAGTGAGGGAAAGTGGAGGAAGAAGGGATGATGGGAGGAATCTATCTATCGCTCTATCTATATGCATATATACAGTATATCTTTTCATTTCTGTCTGTCGCCTCCTCTCATTCTCCATCCCGTTGTCTGCCACTGTCTTCATCACTTCCCATCACTTCTTCCTCCTCCACCCCTTATCCATCTGGCCTCACGGGCCGTTTACTTGTTCCCTCTGCCATCCCTTACTCCTACTTCATCCTCTTCTTTCTCTCTCTCTCTCTCCCTCTCTCTCCTCCACAGAGGTAGTCTGATGCTGTGCACTACTCAGCGGGCTCTTCCAGTTCATCCCACAAGTACACCACACATCCCCATCCAAACCCCTTACCATCACAACCTAAATTAGATCCTGTTCGCTCCATTCTTCCTCAAACCCTCCAAATTTGTCACCACATTAATCGGCATAGCAGGGGGATGGCGTGAGGGCGCTGCTCCGCCTCCTTCCTCCTTGTCACAGACGTATGGCACCGCCACCGTCTCTCTGAGAGCTAAAGGGACATGGAAGGAGAAGTCATGGGCGTGTCTCAGTGTGTGAAAGAAGTAAGTAGGATTGTAGGGATTAACCACAGTGGTCCCCTGTTCCCTTGACTCTGCAGAGAACTTGCTACACACACAGTCACACTCACAGAGAACCACAGTGGAAAGCAAAGACACAGAATTATGAAGGATGGACAGTGGCTTAATGTGTGTGGCTGCAGTGGTTAAAGTGGGAGTCGATTCACTGTGCCTTGTTCCTCTATATCTTACGATGAAGAGCCGTCCTGCCTGACTGCTCCTCTTCCTCACCCTCTGACTAAGTGAGGCAGCACGTGAAGTGCATTGTGCAGTTGTATTTTAGTTCTGGTGCGATTCATATTCACACTGACATTTTACCAATGAACCAAGAGGAGTAAACATGTCAGTGATACAGACAGAAACCCACTGATTAGACAGCTTTGATGATGTCATCAGCGCATCATCAGGACCCACATGGGGAAATCAAATTCTGGTGACTGACAGCAGGTCATGCAGCACTTTAATGTTTCTAATATGTTCTAAAATAAGTGATTCTGAGCATTATTAGGGTATCCCTCATCAATCAGTGTAGACTATGATTGGAAAATTGCTGCACTCACGTGCTGATGCGTATACATATTACCATGGTTTCCAAATGAGAGGCATGAATATAGGCTACTGTATATATCGTTACGAGATCGCTTTTTGAACACACAGTCAGCAGATGGATTTAATAGTAGTTTAACATTTGAAATCATACTAAAATCACATATCCCCTATCACAGAGTACTGTAGTTTGTCCGTTTGATTTCAGTCCACAAACAAACCACACACAGTCCACTTGGAACCCACCGTTCTCACGCAGTCCCGGTCTGATTGTTTAGGGCTGCACCAGAGTTCTGATTGGCAGCTTTCACACTAGCCCAAACAACCTTCACTAACCAGGCAAGCGCACCAGAGTTCGATTGAACCAAACCAAACAGGTTAGGGGTGAAAGCCCGCTAAGGAATCACCTCAGCCAGACACCACACTGCAAGAAACAGTTGCTGTGTCCTAATTCCATCCTACAGTACATATTACCTTAAGTTTTTTGTATATGTAGTGTGTTTATACCAGAAAAGTTACACAATTAAGAATATCCAAAAGTCTTCTTTTCTTCGGCGTCGTAGCATCTTACTGAAATAAAATTTCAAACCAATCAGGATGACTGACCATAAATCCTCACATAGTCAATTCTTTCAGCACTTCAGCACACCAATGTCATTTTCAGTCAACACTGAATCTGTGGTAGTACAACTACTACTACTAAATCAGAGATGTAAAAAAAAAAATCAGGGTTCAGGTTAGGTCTGAAACCAGGCTAGCCTGTATTTCCCCTGTTTTATAAGTATATGTTATCATAATTTTGTAAAAAGCTGCTGTCAATTTCAATGTCAAATCAACACTTCTCCATGTTTACCTGTTGTAATGATAAAATCTGCGTGGCATGATTATGTTGGTTTACCAATGGAAATATTGCTGTGCAATGAACATCACGCTGAATCTGTCGTGGCACTTTTCCCCACCTTGCATTTGTGTGAGCCCACCCAGCTATTATTTGGATAAAATGTTTTTTATTTGAGGATTGTGAGTATATAACGTAGGCACACTGCAGCTGTGGTAGTGTTTGTAGTGTAAACCACTACTCATTGTAAGATTTTTGACTTTGTTAACCTATACACGCTTATTTTTTAACTACGGCACACCAGCAAGTCTGTTGCAAAATAAGTGTTAGTGAAAATAAATAAAGGCTGCGATACTGTTGTCTCCATTGCATACACCTAATTTAGAAAAAACATCAATTAAGTGTATGGGTGTGTGTAAGTTTTGATTTATTTGCTAAACAAATTCAGTCCAGCAAGTCAGAATCTTTTCCAGAAATAACAGTAAACAACAGGAGCTCAGCAACGCATGAAAAATGTTCTGTAGCTATATTTAGGCTACCATTTTTATGGAACGTCAACTTCCTCCACCAAAGAAAATGTCTTACATTTGCTCTCTCAGTAATAAGACTTATTTTCTTTACACTAAGAACAAATAATGATTCCAGCGGGTTGAGAGATTTCCAGTGGTTCCCGGTGCATCATCCATTGTTTCACTCATTTTTACAAAGTAAAGAGCAAAAACACCATCTGCTGCAGATTTGTTACACCATTATAAGACTTGCACAAATATACAATATAGATGAGAACATTCCAGCATTTAAGTACCATTTTATAAGCATAGAATTGTAAGGTATTATCTGTCATTTATTAATTCAAATTGAGCTTCATCTTTCCATTACTGGACTGGATATTGCTTTTAAAAAAACAACTTTTGAAATGATATATTCACACAGAAAGTACATAATAGTTTCACCAGCTGGTATCACAGATCTTGGATGCTGAGTATCTCAGAACTGCTCTCTACTCATAATTTAGCAACTAAGATTCTCGGCAGCAGAAACCAATCTGGCAACCTCGGCAGATTACATCTGAGTCATTATTAATAATGAGCTGCATGGCCGGGACACGCAGCTTTGCACATTTATGGATCTGCTCCTCTGCTAGCACAAACACAGCCATGAGTATGCGCTTCTTGCTCTGAGCCATTTTTTCATCAGCTGCCAATTAAGAACAAACTCATGTCTGATATTGAAGAGGAGTGAAAACATCTTCTTCTCTAACAAAAGCCTTTATCGTAGTGATTCATTCTTCTTTGAACATACTGTATGTACACCTCGAAATCAAAAGCATTGGTACGTTTTCCTAAACAAGGTCCAGTCCTGTACAGAGTTCTTACAGTAGAAGAAAATCTTCACACTATTTGTTCTGCTAGAGCGCCACAGGAAAAACATTTGCCTTGGACTCCTATTGAACTCCACTGCTCATGGCAGTTTCATTATTTTCTGAGACACTCCATAATTGACTCCTTTAATTGAACCATTTAAGTCATTTTTTAAGCACAAATGCCAAAAGTTCACTAGTTCCAGCTTCTCAAATGTAAATATTTGCTGATTTTTCTAGTCTTCTGTGACAGTAAACTCAATGTCTTTGGGTTTTCAACTGTTGGTCGGACAAAACAAGCAATTTGAATATGTCAACTTTGGGCTTTGGGATTTCATGATGGGCAAGTTTCACTGTTTTCTGACATTGTATGCACTAAACAATCAATCAGTCCATTTTCATAGAAAATAGTTGATGTATTAATAATGTAAGGCTTCAGCATTACAGTACATGATGGAGTAATAATACTGCCTTAGAAAAAAACTGAAGCAATCTGATAAAATGCAAATTTACAACAAATGAGCACAATATAAACTAAAACAATTAAGGTCGTAAAACTGATTTTGACACAAAGTCCCTCTACAGGCCTCAAGGAGGAGGATAGTGGTGCAAGTTTTGAACAAAAATGCGATTAATCAAATTATGTAGAACCAACTGATATGGAGAGAACCTGGGGCTTGGGCCCCTGGGGGCTTGGCACCAGGAGGTCCTGTTTGAGTAACAGATTCGCAAGTTTGAAGGCTTATCAGATGCTTTAACACAAAAACTGTGGTTTATATCACAGTTATCACAGTTAGTTTGCATGTTCTCCCTGTGCCTGTGTGGGTTTTCTCCGGGTACTCCGGCTTCTTCCCACAACCCAAAGAGGTTAATTGGTGATTCTAAATTGCCCGTAGGTGTGAGTGTGAGTGGTTGTCTGTCTCTATATGTCGACCCTGCGCTTAACTGGCGACCTGTCCAGGGTGTACCCCGCCTCTCACACAGTGCCAGCTGGGATTGGCTCCAGCACCCTCTAAAAGGATAAGCGGTATAGATAATGGATGGATATCATAGTGGCAATTATTTTATCTTTCCTCATGGCTATCATGAGGTAAAGAGTAGAAATACAAGTTTCACGTTACAAAATCATCTACCAGGAATGTGCTCCTGCGTGCATCTGATTGTCCACCACAGCACCTTACCTGTTTTTGCTGGACGGCTGCAAATGAATGAAGGGGCTGTGTTTTTTCACACAGGGCTCAAGTCGGTTTGAATGCAGCCTTAGTCTGTTTCTTAATACTCTCCAACTTCCCTACGCTTTTACTTTTACTTTCAGGCTAAACATGCTAAATTCAGGGTTAGCTCACACAAACAATTGTATTGAATTGACCTGCGTCACTCAACCCCAAACTCATTAATTTCTACAGACATACACCCTTAAAACAGCTCACAAATATATAGTTTCATTGTTGGGGACTATTTTCAGCTGTGGATGAATCCACATTTGGTGCTCTAGTGAGTATTTGGAGCAGCAGGACTGTATGTGTGTGTGTGATTGAGTCAAAATAAAACTACAGTGTGTGTGTTCATGGTGATGAAGGAACATGTCACCCAGTGCAACAGTGTGGCTCACTGATGTGTTTTAATAGTTTTTATGGCTCAGAGGAAGAAGGTATGTCAGGCTGCGATACACACACAATACTTGTTAGTAGATACATTCACTGTTGGTTCGATCTTTTTATGGGAAAAATATAGAATATAACTAGCCTTATCCTTTAAAAATGTAGCCTATTTTTCAGGCGACAGCAGACATGTCAAATCTTGACAAGAGACTATTTGGCTCGAGGGTCTCTGACAGATGCTTCGAATAATGGAATTTTAGGGGGCAGCCATAATAACTTTGAAACTAATAGGGTTAGAGACTTGATTTTAAATCCTAAGGGGATGTTGTGCAGGGTCAAGATTTAAGTCTTTCTCGGAAAGAACTGTTCATTGGTTGAGAGTTGTTCTCTTCAAGCACATCTTGTCTTTGAATACTTTTTGCTGTTGAACTTGTGAGTCAGTGGGTTGAGATAGAGACTGCAAGAAAGGACAGGCATTGGTACTAATGGGTTAAATCTCTTGAAATGTTTATAATGATGGTCTCTGACTAATGTAAGACAGGCAGGGGAGACGGACGGCTGGTTCACAGACACACACACAAACATACACAGGGATGAGAGAGACAAAGTAGTGTTTGTTGATGGGGGATTTGCGTGGAGCGACGGGGGAGAAAAAGCGAGAGACCCTTTTTTCTTCTTTAAATGAAAACGGCAGAAATGTATCGCTCCCCACTGCTCCGCGTGGAATAATTAAGGACGGAGATGCAAAAGACTCCTTAATTAGATTTTTTAATTATTGAGGATTCACTTCTCCTTCTATAGTGGCCCAATTAAGAAAGCTCATCAAAAACTAAAGAGATGAAGAGAGGCCTCCTCCTCTTCCCTGTCCCCCCCGTCTCGTCTTCCTCCGCCCTCTCTTCCTCCATCTCCTCTTCCTCCACTCTCTTATTTGACAGAAATGGACTACCTGCGCTCCGTTTGATGGCTTGTCCTCGCTGATGAGCGAGAAATGGAAGGGACTCTCGGCGACTTTAATTAACTTGCTTGTTTTCACAGCCCCTGTGAACGTAAAGGAGAAAGGAGGGAGAGTGGAGGGGTGGAAAAGGAGAGGTAAAATGCAGCAGCGGCGCACAAAGCTTTTCCTTTAATGATAATGAGTCTAATGATGGTGGAGATGGCATGAAGGTAATTTGACCTTCTTTTGCTTTGTTCTCCCTCAGATGAGGAAACACGCACACAGAGAAAGAGAAGTTTGAATGATGGAGAAAGAATGAATGAGTGACAAATCCAACTTCTTAAAGGACTCCACCGGCGGTGTTGCATGTTTTAGTCCATTAACTACAAATTGTCTTTAGTTTACATTACTGCCAACCATTTTCCAGCATTCCATCAGTTTCTAGCTGATTTCCTTCCTTCCAGGTAGCCATTGGTTTCACTTCATTTCAGGATGCTATGAAAATCAACTTGTACAAACTTAGGTAGATAGCTAATCCATCAGAGTGAACGTTTAGTTGTCTTTGTTTTACGCTGTCATCATGTAGTAATGTGGTTGCAAACAGGGACCATTTTGAAGAACAGTCCCTGTTGGTGCGTTCAAGGACAGTCTGACTTCCAAGGAGTGAGAAACAGCTAATAGCTAAAAAGCTGGAATTTAAATACGGAAGACACACAATAAGCAAATATCGATGCTGTGAAAAGGGTGAAGAGATTCTGGCCATTTCTTGCATTGATAAGGTTGCAGTTTTGCAGCCAACTCTCCTGACCGATGTATCGTTTTACTTTACTTTACTATTCAAGTCATGGTATCTCACTAAATTTATGTTGTGGAAACTTGGGAAGCTTCTGAACGCTGTTATCAATTTCTACTCCATTTAGTTTGAAGTTCCATGATGTAGCCGAGTAGAAAACAGTTCTGTTCTTCCATTCCCCATGGAAAATTAAGGATTTCATGCGGAAATTTTGAATGACAGATGAGCAACATAGACTTTTTGGTGACAGTGCGACGTCTTCAGAGCGTCAGAGCTTTAACAATGCAATGAATTTTCTCCATGGCAACTGAGCAAACTCCATCCGCTGAGGAAGAACATGAAAGCTCCAGTAAAAGCTTGTAACTGGACCTTCAGTTTTGTTTTTTTGTCAAACTCAATCAAGCGTTTTTAGTCATAGAAACTTTTATCAAATATTAACCACAGAGTTGGCAGATCAGAAAATGCTCATATGAGTAATTTTTGCAGTTCTCGTATATTATTTTTTCTTAAGGCACTGATAAATGAGGGCGGCACAGTGGTGCAGCGGTTAGCACTGTTCCCTCACTGTCGCCTTTCTCTGTGGAGTCTGCATGTTCTCACTGTGCCTGCTCCGGTTTCCTCCCACAGTCCACAGTTAAGATAAGATACACCCTTGTTGATCCCCAGCAGGGAAATGTATTGGTGACTCTAAATTGCCCCTAAGTGTGAATGTGAGCGTGTGTGGTTGTCTGTCTCTTAATGTTGGCCCTGCGATTGACTGGCGACCTGTCCTAGGTGGACCCTGCCTCTCGCCCAGTGCCAGCTGGGATCAGCTCCAGCACCCCGCGACCCTCTAAGGATAAGCGGTATAGATAATGGACAGACTGATACATGAGCTAATCCATCGCTTAGATATTTGAAGACAAAAAATATACAGCTGCCGGAATTCTCCGTGTGAGTTTTTCCAACTTGATTACCAAAGTCTACTGACATGAACTGAAACCAGCGGCTGCCTGGAAGGAAGGAAAAAACATGTGGGATGCTTTGGAATACTGTCTGCAGTAATGTAATGTATGCATGGTTTGTAGTCAATGAGCTATAACATGCAGCACCACCGGTGTGCTCCTTTAAAGATGGAAAAAGACAGAGAGACGTACATTTGGGAGTTCAGGCTTTTCTGGGCCTCCTCACCAGAGCCCACACTAAATTAACATCTGATTCACTCTGAGACTCTCAAACCCCCCTGGGTCTTGTCCTCTCCTCTCTCCCCTCCCCTCCTCTATCCCTTCATTCCTCCATCTCCCACCTCCATCCCCGTAGCCCTTACATTCCCACAGGACCCAAATAAAGTAGCCTACGAACACTGAACATTAATAAACGGGTACTTAAGGTGGTTGGTAGAGGAAAGAAAAAAGCAAAAAATTGGCCTACTTTAACACTTGTCACTTTCCCACCCTCTCACACATCTTTTCCCCCCTCCCGTTTCCCTTTTCTTTCCTTCCTACTCCTCTCCAATTTCAGTAAGTGCTGCCAGTCTACAGCCCTGTAGCTGAATAAACAGTTACGGAGGGAGGAAGAGCAGACGAGAGGACATTTACTGTGTCATTTCCCTGGAGGGATTTCTCTTTAAATTACCTGTTAAATGGCCTCCAGGGGCAGGACTGTAACATGCGTGGGCGTGTGTGTGTGTGTGTGTGTCATCATTGTGTGTGCTTGTGTGTTATGGCATGCTACGGGGCATTTTCCTCCATTTCACACATGCCTTCCCTCCCCAAGGCGTGTGGCATTGTCGAGGAAAAAAACGGAATTAATGTGATTCTGTCCTTATGTTCTTCTTCGCCTCAGTCTCTCTCTTCTTGCCTCTCCACACTCACACACTGCTCCCACCTCTTCTTCTTTCTGTCTCGCCAGTTCATCAGCGAGTGGTTATGTTCGGCGTTTGACCACAGAGTCAGGAGAGTCAGGATGCCAGGGACGCTGCAAAAAGTGTCCATGCTGGGAAATCATATCGTCTCTGTTTCTGTCTTTCTCTTCACACACTTGAAACCAGCAAATGACATGATTCTGCTTCCTCTAAATACAGTTTCATTTATTGCAGTGATTTTGCACAAACAAATCACTGTGAAATAAGGCAGATTAACTCAGATTGATCCAACTTTATTAAAATGAGCCTTTCAAGCAAGATAAACATGTCGCTGTACTGAAATTAAGGGACATTTTCTCACAGGTTTTCTTTATAGAGAATACTGACAGTCACACCGTTGCATACTCTGACAATGGAATATTTCATCGTAATGACGAGTGTTATTGTGTGGTGAAGTGTTGTAATTTACTCTTTTTTACTGTATGTACCCGTGTTATTATATAAATGTAGATTTCAGTCCCACATTTGCCAGAATGCCTGTTGGCCTAAACTCATCACATTCAGCTGTTGCTTTTCTATGTAGATGACAAAGCATTAGTAGTAACTGTAAGAGCAAAAGTTCCTTAAACCTTCCTTATGAGCTTCTTTTGTTTGCTGGTTAGTTTTCTGTACCTTTTGGCTAGTTGGCTTGTTGGCTAAGAAGTAAAACATGTTTATATATGTATATATATATGGCCATTACTTTCCACAAATTAGCAATGATATCGCTTCTTTTTCACTCCAAGGCCATGGTAAGCTTGAAACAAACTGGATCGTACAACCATAATGGAAGGTAAAAGTGTTCATAGCTGTTCTGACTGGTCACACGTCATTTGAACATGATGTTCAAATTTAAAATGTACAGCTTATACACCACGTCCCTACAATACACTGCCCATCTGATCCATTGTTTTCCCTGTTGCCTCTCAGTAAACTAGGCTATTGTTGTTTCCTTTGTCAACGCAATATGGAAAAAGCTAGCGAGCTGTGCTAAACGGATTCCAAACCATCTGGGAAGTAATGTGAGGAAGCGTTTTGAATTTCCATAGATTAAAATGCAACTCCTTTACAGCAACATTACGTTCCTAAAAATTTGATATTCTTCCTTGATGCTACCTATCGCATATTCTGGTCTAACGAGACTACTGTCTGTGATGCGACTGGTCTCTCTGTGTGCATCTTCTATGATGGATTTGTCCCTGTTGATGGCTGAACATCAGTGCTCTAGTATTTCTGGTGTGATTCTGCTGGAAATGTCTCAGAAGAACGTTGCGTTATTTTCCATTTTGCCTGTTAATCACTTTTTCCAGCCAGTTTCTTTCTTATTGAAGTGCTTAAAGTGTTTTTGGGTGGATTTTTCCTTTAAATCTGATTAAATAATCTGTTAAAATTGGTATTTTTCAAGAACTTATTTGCATTTGAAAGAAGAGCAGTTAACTTACTCACATGGCAAGAATTTGAGCTGTTTTACGAAAATTATTATTGATTCTTTAATTCTGACTTAATACAACATTAAATAACTGGTTAAGGTGCATATTATCTTGCACAAGATTATTTACACTGAAAACAAGGAGCACAAATTGTTAAAATTTAAAGGTTAAGGATATTTTTTGCAGCGTGCAGGGACCGTCCCTCGAGGGCAGCTCAGTGCTCCACACCGCAGTGTCCCTTCTGCCATGCTGGCACCGGGCTTGCAGTTACTGCCACTTGCCCCCACCCCATCCCGGATGCAGGAGTGGGAGCCACCCTGCCACCCCTCCTTCCACCCCACTGCCCACGCAAGCCGCAACACCTTTTCTACTTCCCGTGAACAAGCCACCAGCTCTGGATGATCTGGCTAATCTCCACGATTCACACACTGAAGCACAGAGGACCGGAGGAGAGGAGAGAAGACAAGAGGAGGGAGCAGCTCCCTCCCTTTTTTTCCATTGTCTTTCTGTTCCTTTCTTCTCCTCTCCCCCGCCCCTCGTTTCCTTCTCTCCACCAGAGAACTTTGAAATAATTTGCGTCTCGTGGGTTTTTTACACATTCTAATTTCCAACTAAATGGGACATCTGTTTGAGAAAAGGAAGATTTGCCATGGTTGCCAAGGCAACTATCACTCTGAAAGGAAGGGGNNGGGGGGGCAGGTTGCGGGAGGAAAGAAAAAAAGGAAGTCCAACAGCTTTTATGGATAGAATTAGACTTTGGTGGAATATTATCCCTGCAAGACAAACAGCAGCAGGCCTGTTCTCTCTTTCTTCTCTCTTTCTCAGTCTCTTTATCACCTCTCATTCCACTTTCCGCATATCCCACTGTCTGTCAGGCCCTCATATTCCCCTCCCCTTTCCCTGTTTCCTTTCCCCCCTCTTTTTTCTCTTTCTCTATCCCTCATGCTGCAGCATCATCAGAAATATCAGTGTGAAATCTGCCTCCAATTAGAGGCCTAAACCCAACTGTCCAACCCCCAGCCGCCCACCCATGACAGCTTTTCCGCTGTCTGAAACGTCTCATCCGCTGTGCTGAAACCCACCTCACACTCCCTGGTAATTGGTCATTATTTAGAACAGGAAGGGACAAATGTGCTTCCCCCAGCACTTCTAAATGCAAGTTAAACGGTCCTTCATTATGCCTGCATTAACAGTAAGGGATGGTGGTGGAAGTGTCTGTGGGGTGGGGGCAGGGGGGGGAGGGGGTCTTGGCAGTTGTGTAAAATGTCACATGCTGCAGTCCAGACATGACAAGGCAAGGTGGGGAAGGATTTCTTCCCCTTCCTTTCCGTGACATTTCATGGAGGTTTGTTTGAAGGCAGAAAGCTGGAGAGTTGGTAAACAGGTGAAGCGGCGCTGCGTCTGTTTATATTACAACGAAATCTGCTGTGTGCCCAACCTGGGCCCAACCCTTTTCTTCCCCCACCCTTCCTGGGGAAGAAAATGCTTGTTTTCTGTTAACAGCAGTAGTTGTGTCATTATCACTGTCGATATTGTTAAAAAATCAAACAATGGCTGCAGCGGTGCTTGGGGTAACAATCCACTAGTCGCTGTGCAGTGCATGAAACGCTCTCTGACATGTTTTTGCTGTGAAATTGAGCTTCTTTCCCTGCTCCCACACAGACCCCAAACCAGTGCTTGATTGGAATAAAAAGGTGGCAGTACTCAAAACTAGCAGCCTGCATAGCAGCACCTGCAGCACAAATCACGCTCAAGCAATATTAATGTGAAAAATATATTTTCCCTATCCCATTGTTAGAACACTTAATCCAATCCAATTGATATCCATGCACAAATTCAAACGTTAGCATCAAACTCATCTGATTTTCACACATAGATAAAAAGAACAGCACCTGGGGAATATATCATGAAGCTTGATAAAATAATATTGCTGTTTATAACACTCAGGATCAGCACCACAGACAGCCATCATCCACCTGTAAAGCACTTCCAAGCTATAGACTAAAGACTGATATGTGGATAGTCTTCAACCTTTACTACAACTGAACATGTCAATATTTTACATAAGTGAGCTTTTCAGTTTTCAGCAGCCCTGTGATCCAGAAGCCTCTAGGCAGATAACGGGTGCTTTCACACCTTACCTGTTTGGTTCTGTTCAAATGAATTCTGGAATTCTGTTTGGTTTGGTTAGACTGGTGCGAAAGCTGTCAATCAAACTCTGGTACGGACAGTCTCTCACTCTGCAATGTACTGCCTGCATTTATGCAAGATCATTTGGTAACAATGATAACACGTATATACATGACTACTGGGATCTTCCCTTACACACTTAGTATCAGTTATCAGAAGTGTATTGAGCTTGTGTCCTACACCATTTATTTAAGTAGTGAAAACTAGCAACCACACATTAATTATCATCCTGTAATATTACGCTATGAAATGTCTTTTTTCATTCTGTTTCTACTTGTTTGTCATCATTTAAGACATATGAGGTCCAGTTTCAGTCTTGACCAATAATGTTTGATTATAATAATCAATTAGATCTTAGTAAGCTCTTTGTGACTCCAGAGAAAATAAATAAACTCACCACATTCAGTAAAGTTTTTGTGTCTCCCGGATTTGAATCCCCATGTGGGTCCATGTAGCACTGATGATCACCATAACTCTCCAATGAATGAGTTCCCAGTCTGTTTGACTTTTGGCTGACAGCTCTTGCTTTGTTAGTAACAAGTCAGTGTGAACATCAAGCACACCAGAACTAAAAGACAGCTACGTATCATTTACCCCCAGTCTGGAGCAAATTAACCCAAAGCCCTATTAACGTGAGCCAATGGTGGAAAATAAACACACAATCAGAGTCTCAGACAGTTTGTGTCCGGGGTGGGAGGGGTCAGCCACAATCTTACCTGCACGCCTCAGGGTCCTGGAGGCGTACAGGTCCTGGAGAGATGGCAGATTGCAGCCAATCACCTTCTCTGCAGAGCGAATGATATGCTGCAGCCTGGCCTTGTCCTTGGCAGTGGCAGCAGTGTACCAGATGGTGGTGGAGGAGGTGAGGATGGACAACAATTGTGGCATAGAAGTGCACCATCACTGTCTTTGACAGGTGAATTTCCTAAGCTGCTGCAGGAAGTATATCCTCTGCTGTGGTTTTTTGGTGAGGGAGCTGATGTTCAGCTCCCACCTGAGGTCCTGGATGATGATGATGCCCAGGAAGCGGAAGGGTGATGGGGGCGGGTGGGGCTGCATTCTTCCTGAAATCCACAACCATCTCAACTATCCTTAGAGCGTTGAGCTCTAAGTTGTTTTGTCTACACCAGATGGTCAATCTCCCGCCAGAATTGAGCCCAATGAGGGTAGTGTCATCCACAAACTTCAGGAGCTTGACGGACTGATGAAGGTGCAGCTGTTGGTGTACAAGGAGAAGAGGATAGAGGAAAGAACGTAGGGCTGAGGGGAACTGGTGCTGGTCGTCCGAGAGTCAGAGACATGTTTCCCCAGCTTCACATGCTGCCTCCTGTCAGACAGGAAGTCTGTGATCCACCTGCAGGAGGAGTCAGGCACGTTCAGCTGGGAGAGCTTGTGGAGGACGATGTTTACTGCATCGTCTACAGACCTGTTGGCTCTGTAGGCGAACTGCTGGGGGTCCAGGAGTGGGTCTATGATGTTTTTGAGGTGTGATAGCACAAGGCACTCAAACAACTTCATAACCACAGAGGTCAGGGCGATGGGTCTGTAGTCATTAAGTCCTGTGGTCCTTGTTTTTTGGGGGACGGGGATGACGGTGGAGGACTTGAAGCAGACTGGCACATGGCATGTCTCCAGTGAGGTGTTGAAGATGTCTGTGAACACTGGAGACAGCTGATCAACGCAGTGCTTCAAGGAAGAAGGAGAGACAGAGTCTGGTCCGGCTGCTTTGCAGGGGTTCTGTCTCTTGAAAATCCTGTTAACATCTATCTTCAGGATGGAGAGGGATGTCACTGTGGTGTGGGGGGGCCAGGGCCTCTGAGGTGGGAAGTTGTTGAGAAGCCCAGGACCCTGTTGTGGTGTGTGGAGTCACAGGGGATGGTGTCAGGACTGTCCCACTGTCTATCAAAGTGACAGTAAAACTCATTCAGGTTGTTGGCCAGGCATAAGTCGTTGATGGAGTGGGGGGCATAGGCTTGTAGTTTGTTATTTGTCTCAGTTCCTTCCAGACTGAGCCAGCATTGTTTTCTGAGTTTCTCAGAATACAGTTGTTTAGCTTCCCTCACCTCCTTGCTAAACCTGTACTTTGCCTCTTTAAGCCTGTCCTTGTCCCCACTCCTTAAACGCTTCTTCCTTTTGCAACTTTAGCTGTCTGAGTTTGGCTGTAAACCAGGGTTTGTCATTGTTATAACTCACCCTGGTGCGAGTTGGTACACTGCTGTCCTCACAGAAGCTGACGACACAGCCTCTTATCCAGAACTTATCCAGACTGTTGGTAGCAGTCCTGAAAACATCCCAGTCTGTACCACAGCCTCACTGGTCCACTGCTTTGATGTCCTCAGAACAGGTTTCCAGAGCTTCAATCTCTGCCTGTATGCAGTGGTCAGAGTGTCCCAGTGCAGCTTGGGGGACAGCATCATATGCTGTGTTGATTGTGGTGTAACAGTGATCCAGAATATTCTTCTCTCTGGTTGGACATTTAATAAACTGTCTGTATTTGGGGAGTTCATGGCTGAGGTTTCCTTTGTTAAAGTCACAGAGGACAATAGCTAAAGAGTCCAGGTTTATATCTGGTCGACGAGCATGTTGTGCCTCTTGCATGTTGACCTGCAGTGACATATAAGCAGAATGAACGAAGCAATCTCACGGGGGTAGTAAAATGGTTTGCAGTTGATGAAAAAAGATTCCAGATCAGGAGAACAAGGTTGTTGGATCACTGTCACATCCTTACACTGGCCACTGTTAGTATAAAAACAAATACCTCAACCTTTCGTTTTGCCGGGAAGTTCTGTGTCGCGAGCTGCTCTGAAGAGTTGGAAGGCTGCCAGCTGCAGCGCAGAGTCCGGTATCAATCCACACAGCCACGTCTCCATGAAACATAAAACTGAAGATGAAGTTCGTCCAGGTTGTTACACAGTGAACACACGTTGGAGAGAAAATATTCCTGCTAACGGTGTGTCCACACTGGCGGAGACGCATGAGCGCACCAACACGTTTTCCTCTCCTCTGGTGTTTCACTTACTACAGGTGAGGGCACCTTTGACCAGAATGTCCAATAAATCCATGGATGACGCAAAAAAAGTAAGGAATAAATCCAATGGTGTTTTCCCCCTTATGTTCATGAGCTCTTCTCTGGTGATAGAACTCCATGTACTGTGGCAAAACACTGAATTTACAAACAAAACAAGACAAAACAATACGCACCAACACACCGTGGCAGCCATCCGCGGCGTCATCTTTACTACTACTACTAAGGGTAATAAGTGTCATCTCTATTGTGTTTTATCTGTGTCAGTGCATGAGAATGATTCATAGGGGGTACAACCACCTCTAATGTCACAAGACATTATTCCATTTTTATGAAATATAATATTATTAAGCTTCAGGAAAATGAGCAGTGTAGCAGGTGTAGACCCTGTGACGTCACTGTTGGATGTGGTTTCAGATACAACAGAGCACATTGCCGTTGGGTGTGGCCGGAAGTGAAACAGGCTTGAAACCAGACCCAGAGAAGGAAACAAAACAATGCTTTTCAGCCTTGTGTCAAGTTACTCTTTAACCAAGTAGTCGTTTCAACCACGACAAAGTCTTGTTTGTGCCAAACCCTAACCAAACCTTTATGATGGCCTATTTTTCAACAGCGATTTGTAACAGTTTTATACAGCACAGACAAATGATGTCGTCCTGCTGATGGGGACGTCAGCCCTGTCATGTGTACCTATGATCATTATAAAGTACAGGCCCAATTCACTGCCCCCAGTCCCCACACACAGGTTGAATTAGGCCCCCTTTGTCGCCCGTGCAGCTCCAGGCATCTCCAAATGACACAGCAATTCACCCACCTGCTCTGAGAGCACACACACTCCGATACACACACGCTGCAGCCTCCACCTGCCGTATCGAGGGAGGCTTACACAGCACTGAAACCATGTGCTGTGATCCAGCCCATCCTCATCCCCTGCACATCCAGCACACACTCCGAGCCTCCGCAGAGACTCCCGTGCTCATCCCATCCTCCTGGTTATGTTTGTCCGCCCATCTGCCTGTCTTCAGATCACTCTCTCCCCCTCCTTCCATCCTCACATTTTCACACCTCCTTGAGAAGTAACTTAATTTTTTTTTTTGTTCTTTTTAAAATTCTTTACGCACTCCACTTTGGCCGATTAGCGTGTCGTTAACGTTTTTCCACGTCGCTGTTCCCTCCCTGTGAGAGTCGTCTCCGGCGGGAGCTCATTATCGCCGGGCATGAAGTTGACTGCCAGGGTCCCGGCTGATTTGTCACATCCCAGTTCCCTCCCGCTGTCGAGCCCAGCAGATTGGGGGTGTTGTTGAGTGGTGTATGTGTGTGTGTGTGTGNNTGGAGAGGATTGTCTAGAACTCCCTGCTCTGGGGAGCGTCAAAGCATTTTCTATGGCCTGCGCTTGTTACTGTCTTGTTTCCTGACAGTAACTCATGTCGGCGGAGAGTCACGTGGCTCGTGTTGAGTGTTTCCATGTGCCGTTTGTCATGTCGCTGGTATTGCTTACAGTGATTCATGCAGTTTTGTTCATGGCTTTGTATTGTACTGTAAAAAGGAATGGCACCTCGGCAGAGCTTTATCCACTTACAAGATGCATGAGATGGGCTAGAGACTGGAAGGAGCAAATCAGCAATGAAGGCAAAGATTTATGACTCAAACAGACACTTTCAGCATGTTGGCTTCATCAGAGTGTGTTGATCAATTCATTCAGAAGCCTGACAACAGTTTTACTAGTATTGTGTCAGCATTGTAAGCATTACTGAAATTTCCGCTTTCTCTGTGTTGTACATTGAAATAAGGATGGAGACAGCTTAGCATTGCATTTAATCTAGCCACATATTATGGCTCTGGGATGAGTTTTGTATTGTATGGCTCCTGCGGGCTGTCAGTATACTTGAGAGTTGCTGGATTTGATAAATTAAAAGAAGTCATAAAGTTAAATGAATGGATGAATGAAAGGACGGCCTTCAAAGTTCTTGATTAAAAGGCATTCAGGGGCAATTCATCATTGCACCTCACCTTTCTGAGTCCAAACATCAAGGCCTCGCTTCTTCCACACCTTCTGTGGAGGTTTGCTTTCATTCGGCTGTCTTACTTTGACAGATGTCTTATCTCAACCACAACAGGCCAATTTGAGTCCTTATATTTCGCTAAACACAAGTCTGAGTGTGGGAACCCTGGAGTTTTTTTCAGCAGACTCACAAGGCATGGTTGAACCTAATCAAATATCAGTGGTCCTTAAATAAAGGCTAAATTAATTTCACTTTTATTTAAATGACCAGTTGATCCCAATTAGAGGATTATGAGAATCACTATTATAATTACAACTTTATCTGCTACGATCTCCTTTTGCTGACTGGTGGAATATAAATTAGACTCGTCCTACAGTCAGCGATAGATATACTGTGGTGATAAATAAGAAGGCGGGACACAGCTGGATTACCAACCGCCTTGGGGCCTCAGAACTCAAGGGCCCCTGAAAGCTCCAGCCTTACTGTGTGTCAAATGGTTTGTGGCAATTTAATTGAAACTTTGGGCCACTAAAGGACCAACTGAAATGATAAGGGCTTGGACAGTGGGTCACCTTAATTGAGTCTTAATTGTTACAGTTTTTCTCAATTATTTACACACTAACATTGGTACTTGAGACACAATGGACACAACCTGTAACTCATGTACCAACCCCCTGAGCCAATTCTGCTAAGATACAAGCACATTTCCAGCTTTACACTCAGACTGCAGTTCTAAACCACACTTTTCTCCACATTGTCTCTCGTGTTCACATGGAACAGCTTAGATTTCCTACTGTGCACCTTGACTCCTCTGTGGCAAACACATGTTGCACCATTGGTCAATTAGCAGTCAGAGCTTTAGCAATGAAAGGGCCACAGGTGAGCTCTTCTGTTTTGGAGCAATGGATGCCAACATAGCAAGAGGAGTGAGAGTAAAGGCCATTTCATAGTTTCCGTATCCAGGGTCCGCTTTGGACCCTGTGACGTAAATGTCTAAATTTGTGACCACGCGGACTGTATGCATAGCAAGCACGCCAACTGCACATGCCCAGATAACAAAATGTTTTGAAGAGAGGGTGTGCGAGGAGATCCGCCGTTACCCACATCTAACTATAAATTTCACCCCGGGGATAATAAAGTCTAACTAGGAGTCTCTGTCTGTCTGTCTGTCTGTCCTTCAATTATCTCGACAACCGTTAATCCGCTCGGCTTCACACGTGGCGAGTGTATTGCTCAGGACCCAAGGAAGTGCAGTGTGCAGTGTCCAGTTGTTTGGATGAGCGGTTCTCGAGAAAGCTGCACGCAGCAATACCGGAGGACAAGCAATCAGCCCGTTCCGAAAGGGCATGTTTTCAATGGGCACTGCACTAGTTTATATAATTCATCTTTGAAAGAATACAAGACGAGTGGTCACAGCCAATACAAGCATGCCACTACTTAGCAAGGTAGCTACTGGCCATAGCTACAGTCTGTTGTTTTGAGTGTGGCTGGTGAGTGAACACACATGCCAGACTAACGCGGACCCTTAATTGTAGTATGAATGGATCCGCGTGCACGTCCGCGGAATGCGGAAAGTATGTCCAAGGCTTAAGAAGAATGAGAGTAAGAGGAGAGAGAATAAGAGGAGTGAGAGTAAGAGGAGAGAGAGCAAGAGGAGAGAGAGTAGCAGTGGTTTTAGTAGTCGACTAGTCGAGTAGTGTTTGAGAGCCCGAGGTAGTATTCTAACGTAGAACAGTACTGCTGTACACAGGGGCCCATCAGGTCATATTTGCCCCAGGGCCCCCCAGTAGGGTAAACCAGCCATGGTGAGAACACTACTGAATGACCTCCCATATGCGATTTTGAGACACTAAAACCATAAGTATGAACAAAAGTCAGCTATATTTGATGAAAATCAATCATTTATGCACCTTTTCACTTTTAACAACCTTTTAAACCCTGCAGAGCTTTTGATAGATCCATCATTGTACATTGAGCATTGTGCAGTCTAGCTTTGTTCAAACCCATAGAACTTCATTTTAAATTCTAGTGAAGAACACAGTTTCCAAAGATTATAGAAAGAAAAACACTAGGCTGAAATAAGTGTGTTTAAAAGGATGCTTGAAACATCTAGAATATCTTGTCTGATGTGATGCTGCAGTCATAAAACCTTGAATATTGTTTTTGAATATTTGATTCAGTGTACGTGAGATGTGCCTTCACTGAAGGATGGCTTTGTCACCGTCTACAGTTCAGTACTAAATCAACAAATAGTTTGATCACACTCCCCACAGGACCAAATCTTCTTAACTGAGGGTGTGAGACATGAGGGGGCTGGAATGAGTTTTGGTCCTCCGGACATCAGACTGGTGAGAGAGAGATGAAGAGAAGCAGAGGAGAGCAGGAACAGGGGACTTGACTATTCATCTGTCACTAATCCTGTGTATGATTCCTTCCCTCTGCTTGTCCTGCAATATCCCGCTTTCCCCTCGCTGTGCCTGTCTTTGCTTTCACTCCTTGTGTCTTTGTTTGGCAGTGTTGTATCTCCTTTCATTTCAGCCACCCCCCCTTCCTTTTTCTTGCTTGCTCTGCATCTTTATCCAGCGTTCCTCATCCCAAAAAGCCTCCCTCTCCTCCTTTTTTTTGCTTTTCTACCCACACCCCCCCACCTTCCATCCCTCTACGATGTCAGACTTTCTCTTATTAAAAGCGGGAAATATCAAGGAGACTGAGACCTGCCAGGTGTGTGTGTGAGTGTGTAATTGACACAGGCCTTGTGGAGTGATATTTCACCGTTTCAGCAAACAAGCAGATTTTACAGCCTTGGGGCTGGATGGATGGGTAGATGTACACTATAGATGGATGGACAGACTGGGTAAATGAAAGAAAGTTCTTGGAGGGAGGCAGCTGCCAGTGACAGCGATGACTTGGGGAATGGAATCTGTGCTGTTTGAGAAGAGGGAGGAAGATTATTCACAAACTGTCCCAAGCTCTCTGGTTGGACAAACTTTTCCTGCTGACAGAATATTCAATAATTTATTTGTTGGAAGCTCCTCCAAAATGGGTTAAAGGACAATTCCAGTTTCATACAACCAACAAGTCGTATTTTCATAGTTTTGGCTATCATTTCATAATAATGATATTGTACTCATCAAGTTAATTAGTGAGTACTCATTGTATCTGGTTTGTCTAATTCTTACACAAACAGAAATATTGAAATAAAAAACGTGCCTTCAAACATTCCCAAATTGGAACTAACAAAGCAGTGTCCATGCCACTTTTTGCTGACAATCCCACAATGCAATGTGCTGCATTTTATAGATGTAAAAACTACACCTATCATTATTGACGCAAAGTGATGATCAGCAGCCAAACAACAACATCTAACTCCCTGTTGCCTCATGTTGGAAAGCCTCTGTTATAGACTGAACAACTAATCAATTTAATCCTAAAAGTATTCAACTCATAAATCGATAACAAAAAGAATTATTTGTTATAACCCAAAACTGAAGGTCCTTAAAAGTGTGTGTTTTTAGGTGAGATATACAGCATCTGCTGTCTGATATACAGGACAACTACTACTACACACACACAGGTTCATCACATAAACAGTGAGACAGAAGTGAGCATGCAACACACTCAGGGAATGTCTACATCATCAGTAGTGTGTGTGTGTGTGTGTGTGTGTGTGTGTGTGTGTGTGTGTGTGCAATGGTGCTGATGAGTGTGAAAGCTGTGAATGAGCACAGCTGTGAGCAGACAGACTAGTGCAGAGCATACACTGCAGGCCTCACGCACACACTCACACACACTCACACACACTCACACACAACCAGGGAAACGCTCTTGTGTAGCGTTTCTCTATGTCCCCTCGCTGTTTTTTTGATGAGGCTTGCTCACTCTCTGTGTGTGAGAGAGACAGTGTGTGTGTGTGTGTGTGTGTGTGTGTGTCTGCGTATGCGTGTGTGTCAAATGGACAGATGTCCCCACTCTGTGTCCCACAGATGGGCTCTGTGATGCCACAGTGTCCTTGTCCAGGATTCACAGGATGCTTGGACACACACAACCAAACTAAACCCAACTGGGCCCTCTACTGAGTGTGTGTTTGTGTTTGTGCATGAGTGTGTGTGTTGCTAGTGTATCAGCAGAGAGAAGACTGTATCTAGTATAACACTTTGTGTAGATCAGAGTTCTGGCAATCTTCCAATCCTTCCGCTAGGTTCTGCTGAGACCCCCGCTGCCCTGCAATTACACCATTACAGAGATCTCTCTCTCTCTCTCACACACACACACGCACACACACACATACACACACACATTCAAAGAGGTAGTTAAGGTAAGAGAAGTCCACAATACCCACTATCTCTGAGGATAATGCTGCAAAACCAGAACTGACCTGTGTGTATGCATATGTGTGTGTGTGTGTGTGTGTGTGTGTGTGTGTGTGTGTGTCCTGGGACCTGCTGTGAGTTACATAAGTCATGCTGAGGGCCAACATGTCTCCAATCTGCCTCTCTGCAGAGAGGTGTGGGGGTGAAGACACAGTCACCGCCACACAGGTGGAACCAAGGCTACAGGAAGGGCAGATTAAAGGAGCGGTGCACCTCAAATCCAACACAACCTGCTCTCTGCTTACTCTCCTCCTCTATTTCCACCTCATCTGCCTCCCGACTTGTTAAGTTACCTTAATTTTTGTCAAAGTTGCATTGTAATGTGAGGAACTGTGTTAAAGAAGCTTCATGGTTAGTGCATTCAGGTGCTTTGGGGAAATTTGGGACTCAGATTTAGCTCAGTTCAATTCTAGTTTCATACATTTTTTCATAATTTTGGTGCCATCATTCCTATTGGTCATAATCACATTGTACTCATCACGTTAGATCCAAGAAACACGAGCAGTCGGAGGATCCAACACAAACCTGCAGGTTTGTCAAACTTATTTGAAAGAGAAAACAAAGGCGAAGGTTAGGATGTAAACATCTATCACAGTTTACTGACCCCCTTCCTGCTTCCACTGTGATCTACTGTACATACCATAGTAGTAGTAGTGCAATGAAAGATTATTATCAACATTAAGAGCACCCTCACTTTCACTTTACCTGAAATTGATGGCATTTTTATCAGCAGGTAACAATTGGGGGAAACTCAAAAGAAAAGGATCCAAGTTGAATTTTATTGAAAGAACATTATCAACAACATGATCTTGTTTCTCATTAGCTTCTGTTGTGCAAATGATAAATCTAAGTTCAAGTTTGCCTGAACTGTCAGAATTTCTACACACAGAAGACATATGGCTCTCTGAACTGGAGAGCTGAATAGGTTTTCTCCATATATTGGATTTGACTGATGAGTTTGCTGAGAAACATTATCAGTTTTCCTCCTTGTCAAAAGTCTGTCCATCTTCTACACGTTGCTTTCTGAATGGATCTTGCTAACCTGAATCTTGATAGCCGTTCTAGCATCAGAGCACTTATTGCTCCCAAATGAATCTGATTTACAGAAAGCATTTGAACTTATCATAGCAGGAAAAGCACAGGTGCAAATAATAACATTAACGAGGGCCAAGTTTCTGCAATGATTGCAATGTAGCAATTACTTATGATATTAGTTACACCTGTGTTTGACATCAAAATGTCTTGTTTGACAAAACAATTTCACATCAAGGTCCATTTAGTAGCTCTTCTGCCGCTTGACATCACACGATCGTCATCACGTTGTCTGTTTATATGTCAGCCCTGTGAATGACTGGCCACCTGTCCAGGGTGTACCTCGCCTCTCTCTTTGAATTGAAATATGAAATGTTCCTTCCTCATATACTGCAGAAAGTTTATATGGTGTTCATGAATACAATTGGTGTGTAAAGACTTTAAAACAAAAGGAGGCACTGAGAAAACCTTCTCAACACAAAGTCCATTTAGTAGCTGTTAATATTGCAGGATCCCCATCAGCAGATGGAGTTTGCTTAGTTGTCATGGAAATGTAGATGTTCAAATTTAATTGGAAAAGTTCGACTTTCCTAAAACAGATGTTTTCTAAAGAGGACTTTTCACTTCTCAGCATGTTGAATGTTGTCAAAGAAATTGGGTGGAAAACAAAGGTCTCTCCCAATTTGATAGTGTGAAGAGTAAAATTCCAACAAGCAGTCCAGACAATATTGTGTGCGACCGGAGGTGTTTGGTGCTGTATGTCTGTAGAGGAAAGTAAAATAAGTGGTGAGTTAGGGACGGATGGAGTGAGGTGGTGTTAGGACAACAGTGACAGTGAGAAGGGCGCTGCAGGCTAGTCCCTGGCACATCTCTAATCCTCCTTATTGTCAGAGTCTGATATACCCTGCCTTCCAGCACTGTCCTCCTCACTCCTTCCTCACCCCTTGACTGCTTCTCCCTCCTCTCTTTACCCACCCATTCCTCTCCGTCTTTCTTCATTCTTATCTCCCTCATCATACCTCCACCTATTACTATGCCACTTGATCCCTCCATCTTGTCTTATTTGCTGTATAAGACTGTATAAAATATGCTCTCTCTCCCCTCCTCTCATTCAGTGTCTATGTCTCTCGCCCTCTCTCTGGAATCTCTGTACTCCTGCTGTGAGGATCAGCCCACTATGGCGGGCCAACTTGCACGTGCACTGGCCCACGATTAAATATCAAAGTCTGTAAGCAATCGTGTGTCTGCTGTTTTGAATCACAATAAATAATTCAGTTGAAGAACTGTCTCTTTGCAACATATAAAACAACTTGTTCCCTCTCTGTGTCTCTCTAACTTGGCAACCCACTGTGCTGAGTGGGCTGACCGAGTGAAACTCTCACACGCTTGCCATGTACCACCGAGGGCTATGTGAGTGGCGAAGCACACGTGCACATTTTGCCTCTACGCACGCGCCTGTATGTGTCCGCGAGTGTCTATTGAGTTATAAGTGTCAAATTTGCCAAGACGAGCGCTGCTAATCCCATTGTGCGGGAAGCGAGAAGGGATGGCGGGAGGAAAGCAAGGCCGTGGGAGCCTCTGCTTTTCAAACACGGCGCTTTCACAACCGCTGTTGCTCTGAATCCCCAGCCGAGAAGAGGAACTTTTTAATTTTGTCTTGTGTTTTGATTCTTTGTCTCTGCTTTGAATTGTCATCTCTGTCAGAAGAGTGTTTTTAGGGAACAATGGCTCTGGTGCTCACTGTTGTTGCTGGTCTAGGCATCAAGGCTAGACTTTTGTCAAGTAGCTCTGGCTAAGAGCTGCAACGACACGTTTACAATGTAACTCCTAATTACCTGTGTCTGTCAGGAAGTTCAAAGAGAGAATGTTGGAGTTACCTTTTGTAACTGGAAATAGCAGTGGTAAGACTTTATTATTACTCTGTGTTTAGATCAATACAGCAGCCTTGTAGCTGTAATTACTCAGTTGCAGTTGTTGGATATGGCAGGCTGGTCTCGAGGAATAACGTTCATATTGGATGATTCCACAACTCATGATTTTCATCCAGAGCCAGCAAACAGTGCCAATGCAGGAAGTAGTGTGTTATAGTGGGGTAAAGTAAGGGTGTGGAGGGTGGGGTGGTGGATGGGCAGGCTGCATGATCAGACTTTCATGCAAAGAGTACTCCACCTGCACGTGCATCGCACTCCTACAACACTGTCAGACTCGCGTTGGACGGTTTAAAAAAACATCCAAATCGATGCAGCAAAACCAGAGATATCATCCTTTTTATTCCACGGATTCTTCTTCCTTGTCAAAACTTCGTGCTTACATTACCCACAATGCACCATGACATGATTCACTCAACTGTACAGATTCTAGTGTTTTATGTTAGTAGCGGCTAATGTAGCCTGCGGCAGAGATGAGGAGCTCCAGAGGTCTGGTAAGCTCACTTCTTTTTAACTACACACCCCCAGATTATTTTCATTTTCAAACTTGTAGTCTTCAGCCCCAACCAAGGCTGACTCAAGTGACATCACTTGGACATTTATCAAACTTCACAAAGCTCCCCCTGGAGACTTTAAACAACTTTTTTCGCTGCAGTAAGTGGTGAGTTAGGGACACCTGGAAACAGACAGTGTTCCCCTTTAACATCTTAAGTCAGTCATTCAGTCCAGTTATTTTTAATCTAATCTTCAAAATCTTTCAGAGTTCGAACTATTCACCTATTGTTTTGTCCCCTCACATCTATTGTAATGCTCTGTTTTCTTATATAAGCAAAGAAGCCATTCCACGTCTACAAGTACTTCACAATTCTGGCTTTGTTACACTGGCTTCCTGTTAAATTACTTTTACGGCACTACATAGTTTGGCTCCACCATATATCAGCGAGTTATCTCACGTCATCACAACAAGGGCTCCTGGTTGTGCCCCACTCAAAGTTCAAGGTTTGTGGTGATCAAGCTTTTTCTGTCCTGGAACATTCTCCCTCTGGGGGTCAGCTCAGAAAACTCTGTTGTTTAAAAAATCATCTCAAAGCCTATTTATTCTCAAAGGCCTTTTATTGATGCTTCCTCGCCCTGATTTGTTCTTATTTCTTTAACAATTTTTGCTTGTGCTTGTTGTAATTATTTAGTCAAATGCTTTGATCGTCTTTTTTGTAGCTGGGAAGCACTTTGTAACCCTGATTTTGAAAAGTGCTACATAAAGAAAGCTTTACTCACTTATTTACCTACTATTAACTGTCAGCTTTTCATTAATCCTAACCACAATGTTTCCCTAACCGTAATGATACTGTAGTTGCTATGTGCAGATACTGTAGAAACACCAAGAGTCTACAACCATGCTAATGGTAACTGTGACGCTGCGCTTTGAGCTAAATACCATATACCATATTCACTATCTTCCTGTATAGCATGCTAACATTTGCTGTCAATAAACATAAAGTATTGTTCAGGGTTAGTTTTGCAGGTAATTGGTCATAAACCAAAGTATTAGCCAACTTGAAATTTTGACCAGATGGAGGCACTAGATGAAAGGTCAGGGGATCAACAAAGTCGTTAGTATTCATCCTCTGGGGACCATGAATGTTTTCCCAAAATTTCAAGGGAATCCATCAAATAGTTGTAGATAGATAGATATTTCAGTCTGGATTAGACGTAATAAAATGTTGTCATTGAACGTTTTTCCAACATCGATCTTTTTTGGGCTGATTTGTTGCACCTCAAAAAATGTTCAGTCCTCCTCCTCCACTTATGTCAAAGAATTGACTATTTATAGCAAACGGTACAGTCACATTTGGCAGAAAAGGGTCTGCTGTTTGAGGAAGCTCTCAAACAATCTGAGCAGCAACAAGGATTCTGCTGAGAGGGCACATACGTGAACATTAGATCTAAGTTAAATCAACAATACCAAAAAATAACACATAATGAGGAGGGTGGGGTGGTGCAGGGAGCTGTGGCAACAAACAGAGTTAAAGTAATAGGAAGAAGTGTCAGGTTACAAAGGCCTCTGTACATCTGCATGAATATGATTGGATATTCAGCTGATAGCCACACAGCTGCTGAATGAGCCGGTGATTGTGAAGCATCCTACTTTACTTTACTCAGTCTCTGCTGGAGACGACCCGCGCAGCATTTTCCACTGACATGGCAGGAAAAGCGCAGAGAAGCAGTGAGGAAAACCTGGCCTCAGGCTGCGCTTTAGGAGACAACAATAGAGGCTGAGTCTGCTTGTGAGGCGGACCTGCAGGCGGTCTCACCTGCAGAGGCTCCACAGTCGACCTACGTCAGAGCGGGGAAGTCCCAGGGGATTAGCTGCCTCCACTCCATGCATTTTTAATTGAAATAGTTCCCCAATGGGGTTTCCTAAGGAGGGGGGTAAGGAGGTCCAAGGATGTAAAGACATAGATGTCAGGCAGAGGAAGTTTGGAAATAAAGCCGTGGGGAAAACACTCGGATAAATAGACATGAGTGCATTTGCAAATAAGCATCTATACTTATGTGCTGCATGTCAAACACAGACGAAACATCACTTCAGAAATGTGTGTGCGTGGCTTGTGTGTCTATGCAGACCGCCAGGCTCCACTCCGCCAACCTGCCTCCCAGGCTGTTATTAGGGTCGTTAAGTCATGAGTAGTTAATTAAATCTAGCAGAGGTGGTCACGGTTGGGTGTTTTCACTGCGTCAGTGCATGTAGTGATTAGCACGAGGCCCATGGTACACATTAAAATGGACCCCGTTACAGTAATCCTCTTTAATTCTTTTTTCCTTTTTTTTCCCCCTAAAACCACAGTTCTTCTTCAGCTCGCCTTCACTTTTTCCTCCATCTCTTTTTTTGTGTGTGTTTGCATGTGTATTTTTCTCTCCCTCCTATGCCTGGATATCGTTTGAAAAGTTTTGATATTGGAGCCAATACCACACCTGAGTTTCAGTACTGATACCAGAATTATACTTTCATTTGATACCTTAGTTTGGGGAATATAATGTATATTGCATTTAAGGGATAAGGCTGGCTTTATTTCATTTTTTAATTATCAACAAATCCCATAAAATCACACAAACCAACAATGTGTTAGTCTGTCTCTCAATACTCTCTGACTTCCTGTCTGTGGCTCTCAGCTCCAAGCCCATTGGTTCTTACTGAAGATGTGCATCTTTCAAAACTCATCACAAATATATAGTTTCATTTCTATTAAAGACTCAATAATTTCCTAAAACAGCTGCTCACTGTAGTTTTTATCAAACGTTACTCAAACAGGAGGAAATAGTGCATTTGTTGGGGGACTATTTTCAGCGGCGATGAATCCACATTTGGTGCTTTAGTGAGTATTTGTGGCAGCAGGGCGGTGTATGTGGGATTGAGTCAAAATAGACTACAGTGTGTGTGTTCATGGCGATGAAGGAACATGTCACCCAGTGCAACAGTGTGGCTCACTGATGTGTTTTTAATAGTTTTAATGGCTCAGAGGAAGAAGATATATCAGGCTGTGATACACACAGTACTTGTTAGTAGATACATTCACTGTTGGTTAGATCTTTTCATGAGGTTATAATAACATATATATGGTAGAATGTCTCCAGTTTTAACATAATAATATGTATATGTAATTTTGTCTAAACAACAATTTTGCCACATAAATATACAAAAATGCTGTCTAAACTAAGAACAATTATAACTTCACTAGTCAGTCATTTGATATGAACAATGGGTGAAATGACAAATGTGTAAATAGGCAACTGTTTGCTAACATGTTAGCCATATCAACTTTATAAGGCAACAATATGTCAATGTTGTGTTTACAGGTTGTCGTGCTTCCTCCAAGAGGCCAAAAAAGATGAATGTGATCAAAGGATAAACATTCAGTGCCAGGCAGCTTTTTGGTTGGTATTCAAAACGTATACAGTCTGATACCCAGTCCTACTTCCCCCCGACCTGTCTCCAAACTCTACCTGCTGGACCTCAGTATACCTTCACTGTTGATGTGGTTTTAAAAGATTCCCTCTCAAACACGGAAGGCAGCCTCTCAGAGAGCAGGCTGCTCTCCCAGCAGGTCGTTTCCCCGCTAACGAGGAGAGTGAGGGGGTGAAATGAAGAGGGAGAGAGACAGGGAGAGAGAGAGGGATGGAGTAATACTGTATGTCGAGAGGAGATGGAGAGGGAATGAGGAGATGGGAAACAGAGAGATGTGATGAGGGGGAGAGATGAAGAGAGAGAACGAGGGAAAAGAGAAAGAGAGAGGCAGGCATGGGTGCTTTGGAGCCCTCGGCAGAGGCATTCAATGATTCATGGGCATACTCCAGTGATATCGGTGGGTCTCCGTTAGTTGGACATGCACATACACATTTACACATGCAGTGATACATGCACGCTCAAAAACTTAAGAGAGTTGTGCATCGCCCTGTTTGTGTTAAATCCTTAAATGCATTTTAGATTAAGTGTTAAATTTGGGGGGGGGTGTTGTGTTTTGAACGGTGTTGTTTTCTCTCAGTGTGCTGCCTGAAGATGTGCCTGGGGATTGAGCGCTCTAACACAAACATCTGTTTTCTCCTTTTTTGAAAGCCATAACAAATACCAGCCCAGCACATTAACAGAATCTTTAATATGCTCCACACTTCGCCCGATTCTCCTCCTCTAAGTTAACTCAAATCACTTGTACCACTGTAATCCCTTACCTGATAACAACATCATAACTCTGGATATTATCTGTGGAATTACATTCAGTGAGTGGGTCTCTCACAGAGAGAAGCTACGGTCAATTCCTCGTGCGAGATAATCTCTTTTTAGCAACTGTGATGGAGACGCCTACAGTCGTCATGGAGACGTTTTCCTGGCACGGTGGACATTTGCTGCAAAATGAGATACAAGCAATTTGAAAAGGAGTGAAGCCTTCTCTTCCAGAATGATTGATGTCAGAAAATGAAAACAAGCTGCGGTACTTTATAAAGGATACTGTAATCCTCGGCTGACATACTGATAGACTGGATCATTACTGTTTTTTTCTTTCCAAAATTGGATATGTAAAAAAAATGTAAAAGAAAGGTTTTAATTTGAGAAAGTATATTTTCAGAGGTTTTTACAGGAAGTCAGAAGCAACACTGATCAGTCACAGATTGTGTGTGCATTAAAGGTTTTAGCCAATTAACTACAAACAGTGTATCTTTAACATTATTAACTTTACAATGCATCACAGTCATCCTTTTTCCAGGTCATTATATTATCGTTGCATGGTGATGCAGTTGAGCACTGTGTGGCGGTGCGTTCAGGAATGCTCTGACACTCAATATTGTTATCAGTTGTCAGTCAACAACCTTATAAGTCTAACAAGTTCACATTATCACGTGACCCTTTTCACATTATCCTTTTGACAGCATCCGTGTTTTCTTCCTCTGGGTTTCATTTTCTGACAACAAAGTTTCAGCTTCAAAAATATGGGATGTCGGCACATCGTTGAATGCACCGCCATAAAGAGTAAATAATAGTCCCTGCTTGTATTGAGTAGCAGCACCATGCAAAGATAACAACTTTAAACAAAAACAAAAAACAGGACAGGCACAAATACAACAAGAAAAGTGCAAAGTGCAGCATTATACATTGTGTGTACGCAGTTTATCAGGTACATCTAGCTACAACTGATGCAGACCAATAGAACAGTCATGAGACTGTTTAAAGTGTTTTAGAGGTGCTGCTGAGAGGTGTTTCCTATAACACTGCTAGTGTTATAAAACTCCACAGCGTTCCTTTAAGTTTAGGCAATTAAAGGAAGTAATTTGAGGTCATATTGTTCTTAAAAAGAAGGGAAAGATCGTGGTCATAGTTCAAAGAAACCAACGTTGACTGTTGGTAGGACACAGAATGCATTTTGCTATCTCTGGTGTCACAGTTGTACATCCAACCATGAGGTTGCTTTTAAACTAAACGTAAGTTGTTTCAGCATTTCAACACATACTGATGCTGTCATGAAGGTGACGATAGTCTCAATAAAGTATAAAGAATATGAAGCGCAGTGCAGTCATACATGCCGATCATGTGGGTGCTCCGGTGCTCCAGCACCCACCGAAAAGGTTGAGCACCCACGGGGAAGGCTGATCAAAAATAAATGAATGAATAAATAAAACTGCATGTCTAAAAATAAACTGCATCTATTTATTCTATTCTTAATGGAAGCCCTGAGAGGCAAGTGAGAAAAAACAATTTCTGGTGATCCATTTTCTAAGTCGAACTTAAGAACAGGTGAAAAAAAGTTTTTGCCAGCATAATCTTTCCTTCCTTCTTGTTTTTTTTGGGGGATCTGTGAAAACAGGTGAAAAAACAGTTTTGGCAGGTGAAAAGTTTTTTTGTTGTGTTTTTTTGAAAAGTTTGCCACAAAACGCCACAAAACGCCACAAAACGCTGAAGTGCACCACTACCCCATGCTCTAAATAGGACTGAAAACATTCATGTTTTCTTCCTGGTGAGTTTTAATTTCTCCATTCATTCTAAACACAAGGTACATACTTTATATTGTGTGTAAAGACATGACAGTAATGGTACATAACTTGCTAACACTCACCTGTTTTCACAGATGAAAAAAAAAAGTAACTTAGAAAAATTATCCACCTGACAAAACCCTTTTTTTCCCACCAGTTTCACAGATGAAAAAAAAATTAAGGAACGTAGAAAGATTAAGCTGGCAAAAACGACTCAGCTGTTCTTAAGTCATAAACACAGGAGAGAAAACAATTTAGATCAGACTTAGAAAATGGATCACCAGAATTTTTTTTTTCTCACTTGCCTCTCAGAGCTTCCGTAATTATTACTATTATTGGTGAGCGTTTTAACTACAAATCGCATTATCCAATTAAAATTGTTACAGCTCTGTCAGACAGTCGTGAATGTGCTTTGGAAAATGGTTGTGAATAATGTGAAGTGTACATGATTAGTAATTAATAAAACATGCAAAGGTACAATATGGTCCTTTAAGTTGACTTGAACTGCTCTATCCATCCATCCAAGCATCTCATCATTTTCATGAATCTTTCTCTTTGTTCATCTATCACTCTGTTAGGACAAGTCATTACCGTCTCTCCTCTCCTCCTTTGCTCTCTTCATCCCTCCATTCACACTGAGAGAATCGGGGCATCAATCGCAGCTGAGCTCATTTCATTTTAATTGAGACGTCCATGTTAAGATGGACATGAATATTATATTCCAAAGGCTATTAATATGCTAAGGCCAGTCTAAATGTTTGAGTATTCGCAGTGTAAATTATTGAAATTGTGTTCATGGGCAGCGTAAGATCATTCGTCAGAAATGTTTAGTCTCTGATGTTCAGGAAGTGATGGAATTTTAATCGCGTGCACTCCAGCTGAAATAGGACGTGATTTCCCATGATGCACAGCCACATGTGCTTGACCACCCCTCCCCACGCTGATGACCTCCGAGTCACCATTTTTAGCTCTCTTCATTAGAGAGAAAGACGAGGAGACAGTGTGTGTGTGTGACATTTCTTCCTATCTTCAGGCATGTCTTTCTGTCTCTGAAGTCACCCCCCACCACCACACACACACACACACACGCTCTGGAAATAATTGTAAAAAGTCCTCATGTGATGTTCTGCGTCAGGCAGCGGCCACGGCGATAAAGTTGGTGTTTCGAGTGACTGCACTCCGCAATTTCAGAAAAGCAGGTTGCACGGCAGCAGCAGCGGACGTCGTCGCCTACGGTTGCACACACACACACACACACACAGGAAGATGGATCGGAGTACAGATTGTAAGTGACATGTTAATTTCTTCTCCGTCACTCACGGCCGACGCGTCCGCTATCAAAGTAAAGGCACGCGAGCGCCAGCCATCAAGGCTCTCCTCTTCTTCTTCTTCTTCTTCTTCTTCTTCTTCTTCTTCTTCTTCTTCTTCTCTTCTTTTCTCATTTCTCCCGCTTTCTTCCTGTCGTGGAGTGTTCCAGGGTGTGACTGTGATCAAGGAGATGTTTAATGTAACTTTCTGCTCACCGCCCCCCTACCTCCTGTTTGATTCCTCCCCTCATCTTGCACTACATGACTGCCCCCCAAACCAGGTAGCTCCCCATCCTAAAGGTCAAACCACATGTTTAGACACTAAAAGGAAGAGGGCTGACAGCTGTTTGTGTGGGGTGCAAACAGAGAAGTGAGAGGTCATGCTGGGTGATCTGTGCTCTCTGTTCTGCAGGAGGTTCCAGTTTAGAAAAGCACAATTAAGTCCTGTTCAGAAAGAAAATAAGGGTTAGTATTATGTGTCAATGGAAGACAGCTGCCTAGAGGCCAGATATTTGCTGCTGGTGCCAAAAAGTTGCATATGCTACACACAGGAAAACCCTCATCACGACCGTCCACATGAGCAGAGGGTCCAGTGTCAGCAAAAAGTCAACATTACAAACTTCACCAAAGTGTGCTGGATGTGCCATTATGTCCAACGCCTGTACACGCCACACCATTTCCAGAATGGCTCACCCCTCACAGAGATAACAATTCCTCCTGAGTATTCTATAAAAGCGGATGTTAAACAGGACAAACACTTTGGAGCGTTACACCATCAATACATTTGTTCTGAGTGTGTTTTCTCTTGTCTCGTCTTGCTTTTCTGTGTTCGCTTGGGTCAGTGGTTCATTTAATTTCAGTGTTGTTACCTGTGACCGAGTGAGTATTAAATGATTTAACTCTCCATGCTGTACGAACGATTATTAGAAGCATCATTATATTGCATTTGTGCTTTGGATTGTATTTAATTTAGCCTGCAGTGCGTTGATCGTTGGGACTACGTTACATTGCACTGTGGTTATGAGTGTTAGGTTGTACGTTCTGTGTTATCTTCAACTCCAGTCTGGTTTTAATGACCAGTATTATTGATGTGAACAGCCCGGATAGGAGCGAGAGTAAGGTGTGTGACATGTGAGCGCTGCTGGGAGATGAATTCTAGGTCTGTTCTTCTGACAATGAGTGCATTAACAGAACTGTCTGTTTTTCTCTCTTTCTCTGTGTGTGTGAGTGCAGGCAGCCCTGGTACTACGGCTGGGGCTTCAACCTGCCGCGGGGTCAGGCCCTGCTGGACAAGTGGAACCAGGTCCCAGACAATACAGACATCCTGGTCACGCACTGCCCCCCACTGGGTGAGACACACATTACAGCACACACATGCATACACACATAAACATTCACACAGACACACCAAACACACACATGTACTGCGTATACATACTGTATGCATGAGCACACATAAATACACATGAAGAGATGCACTGCACATGTTTCAGCAACGAGTACATACATAAACAACAAATGTGGGTACTTGTGGGTATTCACTTATTTAGTTTATTCACATACACACACACGCTCCAACATACATCTAAAGGTGCACATGTATATACAGTAATTAAATATACACACACCCTTACTACATGCATACATACAGGTACAGAACATGTGCACATGTAAGATCACTTTATACACACACACACACACACACACACACACACACACACACACACATGCATACAACCTAATCAAGCACATGTGCTCACCAACAAGACTGTACGTGTAGAGTATGTGTCTGCCTGTGCATACAGTGACACAATACAATGTCTAAGTGGCATTTCAAAACCTCTTCCACACTACCAGAATATAGTTTGAGGGTGGGGGGTGGGGGGGTTCTTGGGACCAGATTTACTAAGAAAATGATATAGTGCAAATGTGCTCTTTGATTTTTATTAAATTTGTGGCCACAGTGAACGTGTATTTATGAACGTTTGACTCATTAAGACAGCAGCTTATTATGCAGTCAGCTCCTGGACTGATCCTGGACCTGCCCTCCAGAACACATTCTGCGAGTGGAGGAGAGCTCAGTTTGTGCAGTTCAGCAGTGGGTTTTCTATGAGATCACCTTAGAAAAACTGAGATTATGCTAAATATTACCCATAAAGTTATTACATTATAATCTCTCTCTAAATATTAATACACATAAAACATGCACAAAATCTACACAAGCCACTGCAACCAGTAGAGAGAGACAGCTGTAGGTCCAGCAGCTCAGAGCGCAGCGAGGGGAGGTGGAGAAGATGGTGTTGATGTTATACTGAGAGAAATGCGGCCAAACATACATTGTAAATGTCTTATCAAAAGACGGCAACATGCATTCACAGCCTGTTGTGATTTTGCAGTTCATTGACGGTCAAGTTCAAATTCAAGTTTGATGAAAACGAACCAAAAGTCTCTGTTTGATAATTACACTGCGTGTGTTTGGGTCTGAATGTGTCACATCTGTGCCTGAAAAACAGGCCCAAAAGTCACAGTAAATCCTCAGTCCTTCATTTATTTATTCATTTAATGACCTAAAAGTAGTCACATTTAAATGTGTTGAGTGTAGAAATGTATTAGATATCAAAAGGTAAAGGGATGACAGTGAGAAGAAAGAGAAATGGGACATGACATGCAACAGAGGTCCCTATGCTGGACTTGGACATTGCAAATAAAGCGCCAGGCCACCAGAGTGTTTAACACATTAAACACACTCGCACACATTCATACAAACCACATAAACAACATCCAGGCATTTGCGCACATCTATCTACAGCTTTCACACACAGGCACAGACATCACGAGCACACTCTGAGTAAATGCAGTGAAAGTGGCGCTGATGAATCATTGTTGTATTGAGTGGATTAATAAAGGGGGAAGGGAATCAAAGCAATGACTCACACAATCCAGTCAGCTCTTCCTGTTCTGCCTGAAAACACACTTTACCTTTAGAGGAGGTTATTAGCCTTCTTAGTGATCACCTTTCAGCTTCTACACACTTGTTCTCATCCTCACACACACACACACACCCTCGTCCCACGCAAACATTTTGAACAAACACAGATGCTGGCTCACAAGCTAACTGACATCCTGTACACACGTCTCTGTCTCACACCCATAAACACACGCAGATGCACACACACTCCTCTCTCTCTCTCTCACACACACACACTTTCACACCTCATCTCCCGCTGCAGCTGTGGTGTTCAGACGAGTGTGTGTGATTGATTTCTGTGTCTGCGTCTCGGCTGCGAACACGGCCGTTTATTTTCCATTCAGCTTAGCGATGTGTCTCCAGCTATCTGCTCGTAAGCCACCGGCATATGGAGCAGCTACAGCAGGCTACTAATGCATGAGACACACACACACACACACACACACACAGACTCAGAGCAAGACTAGAGGGAATGACATGAGAAAGAAAGGAGGGAAAAAGGGAATGGAGGACAAAAGTGTAGACAAAAGTGGATTCTTTCAAGCACCAGAGGCCAAGAAAAGACATCCACTTTTGGAAGATTTTTAAAAAGAGGGAGAAACGAACGATGGATGAGGAGATGAAGGAAAAAAGAGTGTGAGCAAGACGTTGTTTCGCACTGCGACAAAAGTGCCTGTCTTTTATGAGGCGTGATAAAGCGGCAGATCGGCGGCTAGAGAGGAAAAATATGGCCTCTTTATCTGGCTGTGAGGAAGAAGTTAACAGCAGAGAGAAAGAGAGAAAGTGAGACAAAAAGAGGAAAACAGGCTCAGTGCCCAAAGCAGCAGCTGCTTTGAAACAAGCGGCACATTAGAGGAAAATACCCCGAGACACAAAAAGCCCTCGTAACTTCTCACTTCACTTCCACCATCACCCAAGGCTTGTAAAGAATACACTTACAGTTTTAAGGCGTTTTATACCTAAACTGATACTAAAGTGTGTTTTTTGTACAGGTGGATACATTTAGAGGACAAAGTTGTCAGACTGTATCACTTTACCAGCATGAGTGATTCACTGCCAGCTGAGAACATGGAAGTTTTTATGTCTGTGTGGAGTATGAGAGGGTCCATTAACTTTGCCTTGAGTGAGATTTTTAGCGTTCTGTTTGGTAGTAAAAAATAAAAATGTATAAAGAATTTTAATGTCATGCCTAGAGAGTCTTTTCCTTTTCTCTTTTTTCTTTTTGCCCCAGTGAGACCCATTACTGCTCACTTGTCACAAGCACACACACACGTTTGTATAGTTTCGGTCTGGGGCTGGGACACTTTTTAACGTTAAATATTGGATTTGTAATCATCCATCCAAATTTAAAATTCACAGTGTCTAAGCCAGGGCTGGAGACTTGAGTCTTGAGTCTTGGACTCGAGTCGGACTTGAGTCACAGAAATGAGGACTTACAACTCGACTTGGACTCGTCTGCCTTGACACTTGGCTTACTTGAAAATTGATTGCCTGAAGACTTGACTTGAAGGCAAAAAGCTGCAGAGACTTGACCTCAGATGAATAAAATGTTTCATTCAAATAGAGATACTTCGATTCACTACTTGCGACCCGACATAAATTAATTGTTTCCATTAGAAAGAGAGTTTTTGTTGTGGTTTTGGCCATTTTGCCTTCGTAATTAAGTCAAATATCAAAGTCTTGAGACTTGACTAGGATGTGCCCCTAAAAACTTGGGACTTGTCTTGGACTTGCCCTTTAAGATATGAAACTTGACATGGACTTGTCCTTAAAGACTTGAGACTTCGACTTGGACTTGCCCTTTAAGACTTGAGACTTGACTTGGACTTGTCCCTACAATCTTGAGGCTTGACCTGGACTTGTCCTTAAAGACTTGAGATTCGACTTGGACCTGCCCTTAAAGACTTGAGACTTGGCTTGGACTTGGTCCTAAAGACTTAAGGGTTGACTTGGACCTTCTCATTAAAACGTGAGACTTGACTTCAAGTTACTGGTCAGTCTGTCGGCTATCCCACAATGCTTTGGGAATGCTTGGAGCACAATGAATAGGAGCGCACTTCTCACCACACTCAGTGGGTTCACCAATAGGATGGCCATGTCAGTGGTCACCTGTTCCTCTGTCTTGAAACGTTCTGACGGCATTTCTCTAGAACTCATCTCTCCAGATTTGCTGTGGATATTCATGCTCCCCAGAGGATGAATACTACTAAAATATGTGTTGACTCATGGAACCTCTCCCCATAGCAACACTCCCAGGCCAAAATATCAGCGGATACAAATGAAACATGAAAATCTCAGAGGCAGGCTGCCAGGATGAACCTGTCCTAATTTTGGACACTCTTTGGGTTTTGGACTGTTGGTTGGACAAAATAAGGAATTACATTGGGCTCTGGGAATTTGCGATTTTTCCTGGCCTTTGATAGACAAAACAATTGATAAATTGATAGAAACAATGCTAGCAGGAATTTTAGTCTTGTTTCATTTTCTTTCCTCATTCAACCATTTGTTCTTTTGTTCACTTCACTCTATCTTTCTCTTTTCCTTTGTGTTTACTTTCTTATTCCTGTCTGGGCAGAGCGACAGAAGGCAGGGAAGATGGAGGCACAAGCTCCTCAGTCATCTTATTTCTCCGACTTGATGCTTTTATTGACTCAGCATCAGCAGCATCCTTCCTCGCAGAGCAGCCACTAAATCATATACACTCCATGCTTCATCCTTGTCACACACACTGTGAAGTGTACATCTGTGTGTGGCTGTGATTGATCTTTATTTTCTATGGCTGCTTTCTTTTTGTGCTGCTGCGATGTGCAGTTTGCCATTAGACAAGGAGTCTGAAATGAAGAGCTTCGCTCTAAAATGTGATGTATTGCTTTTTGAAGAGAGATGAAATTTATAACCTTCATGGAGACACATTCAGCCATGAAAACACAGAAAATCAACCCAAACACTATCAAACATCATACTGATATTGTTGCTGAAATGATCCAAACAGGATCATTACTGTATAACTGACAGTTTATGTACCAAAGTAAGGATTTACATGAAAAAATAAGTGGGAACAAAACAGTTAAACAGTCAAATCTGACCGACGGAAACTTAAAGAATAGATTTAATAAATATAGAAAAAGAAATACAACATGCATAACACTGGACCATATTTTAATTGAGCTTTTATTTTATGGTAACACTTTTCTCCACTTTACGTGCAACCCTGCATGTCCCGGGAGATAATACGTTTCCTGTGCTGGGCACGGCACACTTGACTGTGCTTTGATCATGAAAATAGAGCCCATAGTCACCTTTAATACAGCGATTTGGGACATATCTGGATCTGAGGCTTGTGGAATCAGTGAAATCTTTTAAATCACTTCTCAAAACTTATCTTTTTAAAAAAGCTTTTTTTAATGTTACCACCACTTCATGTCTTATCTGTTTTATTATTATCGTTGTTGCTCTTATCTGTATTGTTGGGTATTTTATTCTTTAATATTTTTGTATTATCTCATGTGTCTGATTTTATTTGCCTCAGTCCTGAAATGTTTTAATCCTGTTTCAACCATGTAAAGCACTTTGTAACTTTGTTTTGAAAAATGCTGTATACATTAAGTTAATTATTATCATTATTTATTATAATACTTTGCATTTTGACATGTTTTTGTGGCATTCTTTCTTTTCTGTATCGTTCATGGAAAAAGTTTACGGTAACTATATAGCATATTTCCCACAATGCAACGCAATATTTAGAGGACCTACAGTACCTGGTCACCAGATCTGTCCGGGTTGCAATGCAGCTATCACTGTTACTGTAGCAATACTGAGAAACATCGAATATAACAAAGCAGACAAATATTATAACAGATTTATAACAGTGGAAGAGTATCTGACATTTCTTCTACCTACCATTTCACCACCTCATTATCATATTCTGGGCCACAGCTCTGCATATGTGACCGGGTGCTAATTGCAGGCTCTGTGAGAAGCAACGTGTCTGGTGTGCTTGACTTGCTCACTTTGTCACTGTGTGTAGGTTTCCTGGACTGGGTCCCGAAAAAGATGCAGCGTGTCGGGTGTATGGAGCTGCTCAACACAGTCCAGAGGAGAGTCCAGCCCAAATTACATGTGTTTGGACACATTCATGAAGGTACATGCCTGTGCACACACACACAGTACTGCGGTTACAACAGAAGCACACGTGACACAGTCATTCAAAGCACACGTTGGTTTTCATACATAAACAATATTTTCAATATTGTAAATTGACATGACAGTTTTTACATCACAAGTGAAAATTCTAGTTCATGCAGAGACTGAGAAGTGTTCTCACATTCTTTTTTTATTCATTTCACCTGTTGTCACACATAATGATACATTTTCAGCATATGGAAAATGCAAGATATGCAAGAAGCAAGTTTTAAAATCACATATGTTTATGATTTGAATTTGGGCTTTGACAAACAAATAGGTTCACACACACAACGGGTCTGACACAAATCTGTTTCAGTCAGGAGACACTAAATTAATTACAATCATTTATTTATTAATTCATTTAGTCATCTATTTTAAACACTTCATTGCATTGTTTGATCAAATAATAAACCATGGAATGTATCGGAACCGCACAAGAAAAGTAATATAAACTTAAGATAACTTAATGAAATGTAATGGTCCAGGTGGACGTGAACAATAGAAACAGAATGGAAGCCAGATTCAATGACTTAATGTGGGGAGACCCAGATGATATAAAGATGGTCTATAAAGAAGTGTCTTTGACAAAAAATGAGAACGTTTTTGACAAAATCTGAAAAGCTCTTTATGTATAAATTTAAATCATCTAGCAAATAATAAAATATGATTAATAACGATTGGTTATCATGTTTCTCATAATGTTAGCCACATAATGTACTGCATTATAATGCACTAACCCAATAATTACCTAGAATTTCCTTGATCGAGACCTGATATTTTCTGATATATATTGTTACGATATTATATAAAAATGTTTGACAAAAATTTCAAACCACCATTTCCAATGTCAACAATGAACCTTTAGACTCAATAAATAATATTTTATTTCCATCTTTACGACAAAGAGCTGTCTTTTACTGCGTTATCTTTGGTAGATCATCGGCGTCTAGAATTATCTGTACACATGCCGAATTCAGACCCTCTCTAGTCTTCTCTATCAGTTATAAATACACACACACACACACATACACGTGCCCTAACCACTCTTAGCAACAATAACTGGCTTGCATATTATTATTGTATCTATTTTTTTAATTATATATATATATACATATATATATATATATATATATATATATATATTGTTCTTCTTTTTTTGTCTTTTGTCTAGTTTTCTCATCTTTCCTCTGATTGCATACATATTATGCAACTCACTTTTAAACCTTTATGTCTCTACCTCTGTCCATTTACACCAATTAAAAAACACATAAATAAATACAAAAAAGAAAACATCAGCTAAATAATTTTTTCCCTGAAAATGCAGATGAGTTGTGAGACATTTTTCCCCCCTGAGTAGTGTCTGCAGTCTTCCTAATAAGCTGCCCCCACAACCTCCACCAAGAAGGGAGGGCGGCTTGTATGTTACCTGAGAGGCAAAATCCAGGGCCAAAAAAAGTCTGTAAATAACTCGCTACTGCTTGTAAAGATGAAATACCTTGAGCGCACGGTCAGAACTGAAGGTGAGCACTCAACATTTCATCATCTCATCAACTCCGATCTTCTCCCTGGATTTTACTGGTTGGACAGTGAGAGGACGCTATTTAGTGGTCTTTTAGTGAATGAATCAAACTGAGACAATAAAAGTGAGGGGCACTAAAATAGGAATTCTGAAAATGTCCCCTCCTTCCCCCCTGTAAATTACACCCTTGACTGCACAAATTCGATGTCATTTGTATCTGTTCAGAACACATTNNAAAAAAAAAAACTGAAGAAGGACCTAAATTACAGTGTTGTCTACCTCATCACAATCTGGAGGCAGCAGTTAGTTTACACACATTTTCAAATGTTAACACCTAAACATTTACTTTATTATATAAATCAGCCAGTCACATATAGATGTAGTGCAAATGGATGAAAAGCCATGCCATCTAGATCATCATATTATCTCTTCCTTAAGCTGAATCTTTTTAACTTAATTAAATTGACTGAGAAAATTGAATTCCAGCCATGTAACCTTAGAGAATATGGAGACACTATACAACAGTTTTCTTGAAGAAAATGATTAAAATGTATATTAGAGAATAGCTGAGCTGCCACATCCCTATCAGCATTTCATCCAGGCCAGCGAGGGCAGAGAGGCCGTCTCCCCGGACTGAGGATTGCTTTTTTCGGGGTTATCAGGTCAGCGCTGAGCCCCTGGAGCAGCGGTCCCCGATCAGAGAGAACCAGATTAGAAACTAGATCAGATTTTATAACAGGAGAAATAGGCTGAAAGCAGCTCTCTTCATTAATGTGAGGACTCAGAGAGAAATTCAGAAGGACAGAAAAGAATCCTCGCTGTGTTTTGTATTCATGTATTCCAAATCTGAAAGGACCAACACAGACATGCAGACTTCTGTTCCAAGAGATGGTGAAAGTGACACCTACACTTAGAAAATCACGGATAGTGCAAAGTTAAATTGTAGTACTTTTTGAGCGATGGTAGTTAACTTATGCTCGACAAAATGGTAACGCTTTTACATCTGCCATTTAGAAGAAACATTGATCCAAAGTGCCTTTTGAGCAGAGATTTTTTAACTATAGTGGTGTTAGTGTCACACTCTCATGCATACATTTGCTCCAGCTGGATTCTCACAGTTTCAGAAATGATGAAGATGCGTTGTGATACTAAGTGCTTCTGGTGTTTCTCACTTGCACGTCCAAGAGATTACCTCTATGTTTGATCAGATCATCAGCATCACAGTTGCTATTCTTCTGATTCTGCTATTCTTCTCATTGTCTGGTTGACTGATTTCATTTGACCATTTGTTCATATATTGGGGGATATTTACTGACAATTTGCAACCCTTTAGGGGAGGCAACATTTTTAGTAGAAAGCAATAAAAAAAGTTGTAAAAAAATCCATATTTCATTAAAGGGCTGCGTTTAAGTATTTCACTAGTATAATAAAAGAAAAACTGCACTTCTGAAAATTCAGTTCGAGTTCATGCAACTTGTATTTTAACACGTTCCTATTTAGAGGCATAAGATGTGGGAGGGGAGAATGGAAATGCATACAAATAGCTGCTGAACCTAAGCTCTGATTTATTACACATGCAGCACAGGAAATCCTGGAGGAAATTTAACATCTGAGAAAGGCAGGTGTCAAATCTGTGGCCAACACTGAGGGAGCTGACACATTGAAAACACTGTACTGACAGCAGCTGCCTAAAGAATGTTGCCCCTGGTGGTAATTTATGGTAGGTTAGGTGAATAATCCAGATTGTCTTTTGAAAAACTTTTTACTGTAACTCAGATGTGGTGAAGATTATTGTCTGTACTTAAATGCCCTACAGTTACATATATTTTTAAAGCTGCACTAATCAATAGTTTTAGAGTAACAATGGATTAAACCACTGTGTAATTTGAGAGGGGTCACTTTTGACTTACCACACAACTCCGCAGTAGAGCTGACGGGAACTTTCAGCTCATTGGTTTTGGTTTTACCATCCATAACTTTCATGTTTTGCTTCAGTCTCACGACTCTCATCAACCTCGTTTCCAGCAGCAGTTGTTTTCAGTGAAAAAGCTCTGATAAACCCTCTGTACACTACCTGCTCAGCAGCAAACAGCACACGCACAGTCAGAGACTAGCTGGCAAACATAATGAAACATTTAGCAGCTAAAGAGTCAGATATTTCCCTCAGGAGGCGGTAGAGACCAAAAACAGAGCTAAAAGGAAGAGTGAATACTGGACTTTCATTCATCCGGTGACACAAACATGAATCCAAGTGGATGATCGTGTTGCTCCTTAACCGCTGGATGTGGAAATAAGCAACTGTTTGCTAACATGGTCGCCACATTAACTTTATAAGGTGATAATATGTCAGTGTTGTGTTTACGGCTTGTTCTGCCGCCCTCCAGTGGTGAAAAAATCAATTAAGATCATTTTAAAGTTATAATATTTTTCATTATGAAACACACAGTGAGGTAAATTGAAAAAGAACTTTTAACTGTTCCAACACTGAAAAGTAATTCAAATATTCAAAGTAAAAGCTGGTCATGTCAGAACAAACACTCTAACAAAAGTCAGCTCTGCACAAACACAAGAAATTCTCTCTTCTTTTCTGAGTACAGAATGTATATGTGCATAATGCACATCTATAAGACAGGTGTGTTGGAGAATTTTATAAAAGGTGCTCCCTATTGTGTAGTCTGGAAACATTGCTTCTTTGAAAACTTTGTGCTGATAGCGAGCAGGTGTTCACCTTTTCCACTGCTCCCCAGGTTACGGCATGATGACTGATGGCACCACGACATTCGTCAACGCCTCAGCCTGCACTGTCAACTTCCTGCCCATGAACCCGCCCATCGTCTTTGACCTCCCAAACCCCAGGACCACATGACTAGAGGAAGCTCGCCCCAAAACACCTCCCGCCAATCAGGAGAAAGGAGCCAGGAGAGGTAGGTGAGGTCGGTGAGCGGAACGAACCGAGTTCTGTAAATATAACACAGGTACATGCCTGGAGATGGAGCAGACTAAGCGAGGGATGGATGCTCCCTCATGCTATTAATGTTATTTTATGTGACATCATTTCTTCATCTCAAGTGTAAAAGCAGACAAACGGACAAGCGGAGACACGCTTTTACATGCAGACAAAGGACATTTCTCTGTGTCCTCTTTTACTGCACTGACAATCTGATGTGGCCCTCAGAGAGACACCCCAGCGGCCCTGTTGGCCTTTTTCACTTCATTTCAATAAACTGTAAACATTTGGACTTAAGTGAATCAACCCAACGCCTCGTCTACAGGAGGGTTTCGGTTAAGCCACGAAGGAACATTTGAAACATATATTTTCCCTCATTTCCTCCACCCTCTTTCTTCCACCACCCCCCCTCATCTTCCTCCTGTTTCTCTCCCCTCCTCAGGCCCGGAGCATGAGTGTGTATGTGAGATCAAAGCGAGTGTGTGAGGGCAGCGAGAGGTCTGCGCCACGGGCTGTGTGAGAGTCGGGGTGTCAAACATGTTGACACCGCTCCCCTGGGCCTCATTACAGGCCTCATAAGCCTCTTAACCGGCCGAGAGGAGGACGCAGAGGAAACCACACGCAGCACTTCCCTTTCTTTTCTTTTCTTCCTCTCCTCTCCTCCTCCTGTGTAGCTCCTTTTTTTTTCTTTTTTTCCTTCCTCTCTATCCTTCATGCTGTGAATGACTAGCTCAGCTTTTTAGCTACGACTGGAAGGTCGGGCTTTTTGGACTTGGACAGCAGGTAACATATAACGTAAAGGTGCTACATGCTAACACCACTGTGGACAGTCGTGGTAACTGAGCAGTGGTGGTTGTTTCGAGGATCCTCCCTCGCGTTATTCGTGGGAGAGATGGAACATTTGATCCTTTTTCAAGAGGAGTAAAACTGTAACTACATGTACTGTGACTGGTCTATGTAAATGTTCTCTGTCAATGTAAAAAAAAAAAGATTTTTTCTTGAGGATTTCCACGTTGTTGCTATGCTTTTCAGAAGAAATGTGTTAATATTTGTGTCCAGAAATTTGTGGATGTTACATTTCATTTGGTCTATTTCTTAGTAATGTAAATGCTTATTATGGTATTTTCTTCTCTGTGAAGCTGATTATTAACTATTTCATGTCCCTTAGCAGTTTGTCTGTGAAAGAAAAGAGCTTTTCATTTTTTTCCCCCTTTGCTCTATTTTCTGAATAAGGCCGTTCTCGGTAAGACTCTGAATGTGCTTAGCATAACAAGACCACGTCACACTTTGATCTCCCTACTCTCCGACATTATGTATGAACGTTCCCTGGGGCTGCAGTTTACTCCCGCTTCACTCTTGCTTCTTCAGCACATCAGCATTCATCGTGCCGGCTGATGTCTTAATGTTTCCAAATGGGCCACAGAGGGAAGAGCAGCAGAATGGCTCACCAAGAAACCCATGTCTGGGGATAATGGTGGGAGGTGCGTGCACGTGTCAGAGCATGCACATCGACGCCTGAGTGTCAGTACATGTTATGTTATGTGGAGCAGCTTGAGTTTTAGGCCCTGGAATTGAGGTCATTTTGGCTGATCCTCACTTCTTCAAGGAGCATGTGTAGGGTTAGGATTAGTTTTAGATTTAAAATTAAGTTAAAGGTATGAAGCACAGGGTGTAGAGAGCATAGGCACTGCAGCTTAATAAAACACAAGTACATAAAGAAATCATATTTACCAATGTAACATCACATATATCTGACATTTAATTTGTAAATTTAGAAGTCCTAGAACACAGAGAAGATGTTAGTCTGACAGCTCAGTTCAGGGTCTGATAACATGGTCACCTCACGATGAAACCACTAGGATAAAAAAATATAGTTTGAAATGTAGAATCCTTTCAGATGTACGGTGAAACATCTTCAGAAATCAGAACTCTTCAACTTTCTCAAGATATTTTACCACCTAGATGATTGTGATGAACCTTTACAAACAGTGTATATGTCCAACAACATTGGACCCATGCAATCAGGGTGATAAAACTGGAAAGCCTTCACTTATTAGCGAACTGTCCAACGCCACTGATGGATTCGTTTATTTTCATGTATTTGCAGCCCTTTTCTAAATGTGACATATGTCAAATTGGTGAATACAGAACTAAAACTAAAAGAGAGATATTATTTGTTAACTTTATAGGCACAAAAAAACAGCTCCAAAAAGTGCGAGGCTGTAGCTACAATGCCAGTGTATGTGTACGCCAAGATGCAGCCTATGCCATGCTATTAAACTGCAAGTGAAACCAGGTGGAAGCATCAGTGAAGTCCAAAGACAATGGAAGGCTTACTGATTACAAACGACTGATGTTGCAGCATGTGCAGAGTGGGTAAAATGCTTTTAGATTTGATGGCTAATAATGAATATTATGAGGCAAACACCACAGTCCACAAAGTCATTTTATCAAACAGAATCGTATCTGTGTGTGGCTCGCACAAACAAAGAAAGGCTGTTTGCTAATTAAAACATTTGTACATATAAAAGTAAAAAACATTCATGTTATACTCAGCTTTGCTGCGCTGAGTTTGTCTTTTCACTGAAAATTGTTCTCAATCATGAATTAATTCTAATAGATTTTTTCCTATCGCTGTTGAGCTAATATACATCATGCAGATGTTTCACATTAAAAGCGTGCAAAGGAAGGGATTATGCCCTTTCAGACGCTAGAAGCTGTTTGAGAACCGATGGTATATTCAAGTTTCTCTTGTCAAACAGCTTAAAATGATCTCTGCACAACACCTTAATTGTTTATAAGAAACAAACAGTTTCTCAGTAGCAAGTCCCCACTTCACTAATTGGTTTTGTTGGATCAGAAGAACAAGTAATGTTTCTTTGTTGAATGTTGGCACAATATATCATTATGATCCTCTTCAAAGAACCAGGATTTTAGGCATGAAGTGGGGAGACTTTAGATCAGGGTTAGCAGTAATAGTTTGAATGTTTGTGTGTGTGTTTTAGTTTGAATTAAAAATGCAAACTTAATTAAAGTCTATGAAGGAAAGTGTTCCAAGAAAGGAATAAAGGGAACTATGAAAAACCAAAAGATGGGAGGAACTTTCATCTTTAAGTTTCATGAAAAGCTGTCTGTTTGGTCCGACTCTCCAGTTCCAGTCCTCATTTAGATGTCTCACTTTGATGCTCTTCTGCTTCAATAGCTGTGTTATGTGTTTCCTGTTTTTTCCAAGAAAAAAAAATGCTCTACTATTTCTTGATTTCTTTCTCGAGGCATGCTTAAAGGAGTTAATGACTTCTGCTACTCAGACAATCTGCATATGAAGAGTTTTGTTCCAAAATGAGATATCTGCTGTTTGAAAAAAGGGACGCCTACACGGGCACAGTGATTGACAGCTAAAACTTAAAAGCAGATTGTGGTGGTACTTTATGAAGGATTGTTAGTAACTTGTGTCCTTGGTAACATTTTTACTGGCTGGGTCCTCTATACTTCAACAATACTGGGTGGTTATTAACTTCAGGTCTTTTTTTTTAAACGGATGTATAGCATTTTGGAATGAAAGTGTTCATATGGTGTTGTATTTTGCTATTGTTGTTGGGGACTTTTACATTTTTTTAAAGTGTAAAACAAGAAAATGAAGACCCAACAGCTGCAAAATTTTACTATGTTGCTCCTGGAGACAACTCTAAAAATGTAAAGTACCTTTCTTTCTTAAAACCATAAAGATTCTGCTGGTTCTGAGAGATTATTCACCGATTGAATAAAACCTTATCTGTGAAAGGTGGATCATGCTTCCTTATTTCCATCCTCGCACTTCCCTTTTGTCTCTCCTCTCCTTTATTTCTAATTCTAGAGAAAAAAAATTAGAGGTGGTGAGGAAACTTTTCTCGTCCTGGTTCTTCCCTTTTGTTCCAATCAAAGGTATCTGTGTCTCGTATCAATTATAGAGCCCAGAGCAGCAAGTTAATTTCCAGTAGCTAAACCCTCGTCGCTCCGTCTCTGTCTCCCATTTTGTTCCGCAGGTCTTCCACACCTCTGCACATTCTAATGAGAACCCTCGTTCAAATAATTACATTAGTAATCCCAGGGGAGACCGGGTAATTTATTCGCAGACGGATTTTTACTTTGCCATTAATACAACTAGCTTTCATATACTCTTGTCTTCCTCCAGCTTCCTCCCTCCCTCTTCTTTCTCACTCTGCCTCTCCAACCACAATACTGAGCTCTTTTTCCTCTGTTCTGATCATCCCTTTTCCATTTCCATCTGCTCGTCCTTCTCTTAGCTTCCTCAGATAATGATCCCCAGCTCTGTACATTTTCCTCTCCTCTCTGAGTACTACTGTACATCTTTCTGAATGACAGACGTCCTCTCTATCTCCTTGTCATCCATCTCACTTCACACTTCCCATCTGAACAAAAGATGCACCCAGCGCTTCCTGTCGTCCGCATCATTAAAAAGACACTTTATTTGATTGGCTTTGGAACACAAATCAGTGTCAAATAGTCAGGCAACAGACAGAAGGTGAAAAACTCTCAAATCGTTTATCAAGCTCTCCTTGTTAATCTTTATTTTTTCATGTTTTTCAGTCATCAGTTCCCTGGGTGGATCTATTTGTCATTTCAGTGGCAGATCAAATTTGAAATTCTAAAGTCTTGCTGCAAGGGCCGGATTAATCCACCAAGGGGCCTGGGGGCAAAAATGAGCTGTGGGCCCCTGTTCTTCCACCCCCTTCCCATATTAGTTTATGATCATTTGCGATCATTTTGCGCACTAATGTATTGTTAAAGAATATGCACCATCTGAGCATAACATTAATATGTATTGCCATATTAAACGGTATTAAAAGTAATCCTTGACACATGGCCTCTCTACTCTAAAGAGTAAATCGTATTTTACTGCTCTCTTTAGTTGAAAGTTGGGTGTGGTCTTAAGTGTGCTCTGGTGCTACCCTGATCCCAGACCTTCCAATTGCCACACACATCTCAGATTTCTTTGGTAATTCAAATAGATTAACGGCTGTTTCCCTCCGTTTAGAGAAACTAACTGATCAATTAGAGCTAAATAGGTGGGAATAAGAATGGGGACACCATCTTCCTACATCGCTAGCCAGCTACCAAGCTACATTCATGAAAAACAGCGACAGAAAAAAGGCAACAAGAGCAGAAGAGATCGACTCAAGTGTACAGGTTGTTGTAAGGTAACTTGCAGAAAAAACAACTCTGCTCCTACCAACCACTACTGCAGCTTCCCTGCTGACTGAAAATGACAGCGGCAGGATGGTTATGTCATTCGCTACAGATTGGTCAGGGAAAAACAAAATAAGCCCCTCCCAACAAGAAATCAGCTAACATAAACACAATGTCAGGCTGAATTCATTCTCTGTTGCACCTCTACTGACTCACCCTGGAGTACACTTCCACATCACTGCAGCAAGGTAAGAAATTCAACTGGAAGTCCTGCATGAACATCCTCTGTGCCTGGTTTAAAGTGGGTGGGGTTTACTTGGAAAAAGGTCACCTATGATGGTCATGAGCCAATCAGAGTTTGGCAACATTTGAATAAAAAATGTGATGACAGCTGTGGGGTTGTGTATGTCAATCAAATCTGATCCAACCTCACCCACACAGTCCTGATAACGCAGAGAAAGTTAAGATAAGAAAACGAAAATGTTCTTGCATGAGGCCCAATGTCTTTCTCTGAACTTCACTTTAATTGTTTGTTACATAGCAACTCCATCGCTAGAGAAGAATGTCGATATGGGATGATTGTACAAAACCATTATTACATTCAATGACAACATTTTTATGTCCAATGCCAAAGTTCTTAAAATTTTTAGCACATGGCAGCTACACTATGGTTAAGGTCAGGGAATCATTGTGGCTGTGGTTGAAAAAAAAGTTTAAGTTTATAGCAGGTCTGTGAAGTCCTATTCATCACCCCATCCTCCACACCCTTACCTTACTTTACACCCTGCTACTTAAACGGAACACTACGGCATTTGCAGTGTTGGCAACTCTTGAGAATTATTATCTCTCCGTGCTCCATTCTATTCTTATTATTATTATTACACTAGTCTCTCTTGACCTTGGCTCCCACAATTCATGACTGTAGCACTTGCTTCACTCCCCAGCTCACCCTACCTATCTTTTGGTAAATTGTATGACAGACTCCCTATTCCCATTCATTTCCTTCTTTATCTACTCTTACAGTAGGTAACCTATTCTTATGTAGTTCACCTGCTCAAGCATTATATATTTTCTTGCGGGTTTCATTAAACTTCAGAACTCTGTGAACTGAACAATCTTTGTGTCACTTTGTCCTCCAAGCTCTCGTCTCTTCATCCAGAATCCACTCACGAGGGTCAAGCCAGTATTAGACAGACTACAGGATATGAACATGAACATTCCATCTTTCACAGCAACGAACGTAGTATTTAGTAATGAATATTTAATGTTCTAGAGAAATACGTTTGCAGGGGATTTAAGATTAGGTAAAAATGCAGGAGCCACTTTGACAAGTTCCCCATTTCATGTTGTATTTTGCATTTTTATAGTGCATATTATGAAACAAATTTGCAATTAATAAAATTACCACAAGGTAATGGCCGAACACTAAACCTGGGGCCCCTGAGTGTGAGGTTGCCTGTTGCCCAGTTGGTAACTCCGCCATGCGTGCTGAAGCAGCTGTAGGCATCTGAATGAAGCTCAGTGAAGAAACGACCAAAGGAAGTTGTTGTAGCAGATCTTCCCTGTGGTGTCGGCATCAAAATAAGACGTGAGGTGGAAGAACTCCTCCTCCGAAAGATTCACGCTGAAATGGCGCAGCACCTGCAGGGAAACAGCAAAAGTTGGAGTGCATATGTGTGCACATTTGTGTGTGTCCTAGTGTATTAGGTGGGGGGTTGCTAATTGTTTCTATCGATTAGCTCAGGGAGCGACGTCGTCAGTACATTGTACAGCAGATAAATGGCAGGGACAATAAAACACAAGTGTCAGCTGCTGTTCTCTTGGGCCAAAATGTCAGCGTGGTCTTGTTTCAACCGTCAGCTTAATTAAACAATTAAAATTACTGATTGGCTGTCATGTGAACAGGTGTGTGTGTGCGTGTGTGTGTGTGTGTGGCTTTGCAAGACTTCCAGTCACTCTCCATCATGCTCCTTCAGACATTTTGATTGAAGAGACACAAGTGGGGCTCAAACTGTGGCATCAATAATTCATAAAGACCCACTTTCTCCTCGCTCGGATGCAGCAGAGCAGGTGGAGCTCTGTAGGGTGGCGTCCTGTAGCTGACCTTACCTTCCTGAAGTCCTGCACGGAGACAATTCCTGTGTGGGTGCGGTCAGACGTCAGGAAGCAGCGTCTGATGGAGGTCCAGGAGGAGCGAACCACATCATAGATCCTCAGCATGACCTCCACGCAGTCTTTGCTCAGAACACCCTGGCTCATCTGAACCGGACCAGATCACGCAGGATCAAGGAGTACAGGAACATTATTTTTAATATTTCAGTTAATCACAAGACTCAGGACAAAGTATTTTTTTGTTCTGTGATCGTACAAAGAGGTTTTGTCTGTAAACTCATGTACGGACACACCATCGAATCAGATAAGTTGCAGGGGGTCTCTGCAATTTTACACAGATGGTGGGTTCTGTTGAGACAATGCAGGTTTTTGTGATTCCAAAGTTGGTTTGGAAGGTTGCAGCTCGTGGGTTGCCAGATTAGGCCCTCACCCACACGCTCCATTGAAGCTTGGGGCTCGGCTTAGTCACTCAGTGGGGGTCCTTTTAGAACGTGCCCACCCGTGTGTCATTGTTCAAAGCTTCATATACACCTCCCCATGCCAAAAAAACACTGCAAATCACCAAACTTGCCCAATTTGCTTGTCATGGGAGGCGATAGTCGAGAGCCTGAGGGTGGGAGGTCCCCGCTGAGTTTACACAATCTGGCAACCCATCGCCCATCACCACCCCCTCACATTCCAGAGCCCCCCCCCACACAGACACACACACACTTTACTGTAACCCAATTTAAACTTGCAGCCAATAAAACTACAATAGATCAGACCTTAAACAGAGGAAAGGAGAGGAACGACAGAGTTAATTTGAAATGTGCTTATGTGCTGCTCAGCATGAGTATGTGTAGCTGAAAGTACGAACCCTGTGTCCCAATTTCACGCTAAACTCCAACTGTGATGACTGTGCACACATGGTCCTTAGAACTGTGTGTGCTCTGTCTTTTACTGTAGGCTGGATCGA
>NTHP01000221.1:117736-137709 GCA_003416845.1 Oplegnathus fasciatus | reverse complement strand
AAAAAAAAAAGAAGGAAGAGAAAAGAAGAATAAATAAATAAAATATTGCTTTCCCTACCAGCTGGTCAGCTTCTGGAAGGAGTGGGGGTTAATGGGAAATATAAAGCTGCTGAGAACGGCCCTGAGGACATCCTGTTTTACCAGGCCAGAGTGGGTGGTGTCAAAGGACTGCAGCGCTTGCCACACCGGAGTACAGTTCATACACATCTGACAGGTAGAAGAACACACTGATGTACATACATTCATATTTCAGAGACAGACCTCTCTCTTGCTTTGTCTTTCTCTCCTCAATAAGGACAGGAAGTGAGTCATCACTGGTTTCGGTTGCCATGGAGAAGATCCCAGTGCAGCTCTCGGATGTGAGAGAAGAGCCAGCCCCGACTCCGCCGCCTTTCCCCAAATTAGCCGTGATTAACTCACTAACTCAGGAGCTGATTTTTCTGGGCAAACATTTTAATTAGAAGTGTTCCCTCTGCCGTTTGCATCCTGACGCGCCACTTAGAGCCAATTTAGCCCTCCGTCTTTAAAGAGGATAATGCAGGGGAGAGGGCCAGATGGTGACATGCACACAGGAGGAATAAAACACACAACATCTTTCAAACAAGTCTGTACCTTGTCGTAGAAGAGAGTTTGCAGCTTCCTGTGTGGCAGGACTGATGGGGCATCACATGAGCTGGAAAAAGATTCTGGTCTCTGCTTCCTCTGTTTGACTTTCTCAGGTGGAGTTGTCCCTCGGCTGGACACCTCTATGAAACACAATCTTTAGAATAACTTTTGATTTCGGTATTCACTTTACAGATATGGCCAAGACAGTTTGAGACAATTTGATTTTGTATGTGACATTGCAATTGGTTTTAGTTGTGTGTAGGTTCTTAGCCATGCTAGTGGCGTGGCTGTAGGGATGGCAGTTTCGGTCAGTCCACCTCTTTGATCCAGACTATCTCAAAAACTATTGGATGGATTGATATTAAATTTAGTACAGATATCCACTGTAACCAGAGGATGAATTCTAATGACTTTGGTGATCCCCTGACCTTTCACCGAGCAACACCAGCAAGTTACATTCACTTCTCCAGTGAAATACCCCTATCCTTAATATCTACTCGATGAATTGGCACAGAATTTTGTCCAGATATTCATGTTTACCAGAGGAATCCTACTGACTTTGGTGATCCTCTGACTTTTCACCTAGACTCATCACTGAGTCAAAATTTCAATTTGTCTAATACTTTGGTTTATGACTACCTTTCCCACCAGTGTTGACTAACTGTTGTAACACTCATTTAAGTGGACCAAGTTATCCTGAAGAAACTGTCCCCGTGGTTTTACTTTACCCACAGCCTAAAAGTAGCTAGTTGTAAGACAATAATTATGTAGTTAACAGTTGTTGCTAACAGTTTTGATAACCAGCTTTACATTAATTAGCATTTAGACTCATAAAAGTCATATCCACTGCATCCATACCCAGCTTAGTGCAGACTGGAGCAATATTGAAGTTATGGCTGTCACCAAAGCCTAGCTTGTCCAGGAAGAGTTCGTAGGAAATGGTGGACGTGTTATTTGGACTGTAGTGATTCCACAACCTAGAAAAAAGCAAACAGATGCTGGATGTTCATGTTTAAATAAATGGTACAGTTTTACAGGTGACCAATGATGTCAAGAATATCCACGTCAATGACGAGATGAGAAAGGAGGTCATGCTTTATGCTTGGCTTTATGTGTTCTAACACACAGACAGAGCAAGTGTGTGTATGAGTGTGAGAGAGAGAGTCCTGAGCGGTAAAACCAATTAAAGCCATTGAAAATGAACCTGTCACACACAATCCTCTAGAGCCGCGTCAAAAAAGTTGAGCGCCATTTCTGGAGTGGATTTGACTGCAGGGCTCGAAGTTTTAAAAGTCAATTAGCTCTCTCTCATCCTGAGACAAAGGCTGACCACAAAGTTAGTGCTAGTGATCTCGTCCTAGCCGACAGACGACTTCCCACCACAGGGAATACTGGAAATAGTCAGGCCTGTGCTGGTTGGCTGGCAACGCGTGCGTGTGTGTGCAACACATTAGCGTATGCACACATGTTAAAAAAGGATGATATGAATTGGAAATCTGATTATCTGCGTGCACACTTTTAAGTCAGTATGTGTTGAGACATTCAGCTGTGGAGCTCAGGTGTAATAAAATGTGTATGTGCATGTGTGTGAGAGAGGATCCAGGTTTGATAAAAGGGTATTGAACCCCAAGCCTCCTGGAGAGTCGCCGGTTCAAGTCCAGCTCGGACCAGTCAGTGCGGAGTGTGGACTAGCCGGAGAGGTGCCAGTTCACCTCCTGGGCACTGCCGAGGTGTCCTTGGGCACGCCAGCGAATCCCTGGCTGCTCAGGGCACCGTCCTACTCTCTATACGTTAATGCATGTGTATACTGTAGGTCCTGTTTGTGCATGTGTGTTAATAAAGTATGCCTTCTTCTTCTAGGTTAAGCAGGAAAACTTGGACAGGTAAAAATTTTACTGTTCACTTGTTTTGGTTCACAACCTGTCTAATCATCTGGCTGCTCATTGTTTTTGCCCTGTCTGACTTCTTTTGAGCACTTTCAACACCTTTTTGATCTCAGCAATTAACTTGATGGATACAATGTGATTGATACTGATAGAAATGATGGCTAAACTACAAAAATAAGACCCAAACTGTAACAAACCAGAATCATTCTTCAAGTATAGAATTTTTCTATACACCCCGGCTGAAACATTTCTCGTGAGGCATGTAGACTCAGTAATGAAACGCTATATGGATGTATGGTTTTTGGGACAGGAAGTGATGCTGACTACCTGAATGTTGGCAGAAATCCCAGCTGACTAACCAGCCAACCAGTCTACATGTGTGGTGTGTGTGGGCCTTTGCGTGCTGCTGCACACAGTTGATGTCTGATCTGTTGTGTCAGACTGTGTCAGATGTATAAGACTAATCCCCACCTCTGAAACTCCTTGTCTGTCAGGTGGATGCAGTAGTTGTCCAAGATGCGGCGGAACTCATGCTGCTGGATGTGTCCTTCTCGGTTGTAGTCAAACAGGCGGAACACTCTGATCACGGTCCTCAGGTTGCCTCCGATCTGTGGGGTTCACACACAGTGATTGACAGCAACAGCAACACTACACCTCGGCGGCGCGTGTGAACTGCTGAACCCGACCGACTTGTGATACTCGGCACTGGAGCTTTCATCTCTGTGAACATGGTTATTGACACTCCTGCCTTCATCTGTGGAAGCCCCCAAAGTGCTGACAACTGATGAGGTGGGGGAGAGTAAAGTGGAGATGCAAAGATCGCTGGTAGAGAGATGAAATAGAGGGAAGAGAAGGAGGAGGGAGGGCACTGAGGGGCATTATGGATTAGCAAAGCAGACGGAGAGGTTTATGGTTGAAATGAATGTTTCTGTGTTTCATGACTGATAATTGGGAGATATGCTCACAGGTGATCTGAAGGATATCTACTCAGTACTAGACTGAAGTCGCCATTGTTTCAACTACGGTAAGGACATTTCTAAGATATACATGTACATATAATGTTAAAGGTTTGAAGTAAATCATCATTTCTATAGACACCATTTTAGCACTTTATCTGTGCTAGTGAAAATAGATTACAGAAGTATGTCATGATCACATTCGCATTACAACATGACAGCTCATTAATTGCTGGGATAATGAGAACTTTGGAGTCTAAAAACAAGGTCATGGGTCAAAAAAGACTGAAAAACAATTGTTATAGATCAACATGTGAGACTACAAATTCCATGAAAACCAGTACGACCAAAACTCAGGTATATCGGGAGGTCTTACTAACAGCCATGGTGTCAGCTCTGTAATATCAAAGGCTTTTCATTATACTCAAGACTCAGAGTGCTTTGGTATTTTTACTTGTTTGCCTTACTTACAGCCTTTAAAAGCAGAATCAGCTTACATGAAGAATTAATTGTGCAAAATCCAATTCCACCTCATTTGGAAATGTTTGGAGACGTTTGTGTTGCTGTTTCTTTTATACTTGTATGGATTTTAATTATACGTTTTTTATACTTGAAGCTGACCCCAGAACCCAGCTTGCATGACAAGCAGGTCCGCACAACACATTGTTGAGATTCGGAATTTGGCTGCTCTGCGACCTATGATAACATGGGACCGTCCTCCCAAGAAGAACAACAGCATCAGTCAATTGCCCCAAAATGGCACTTACACTCAAGTGACAAAGCCCTCTAGCGTCTAGTAATTATGACAGCAGCAAAGAAGGAAATTGGGCAACGTTGTTATAGAGGGACAAAGTCCACATGGAGGAGGAGGAGGTCGGGGTGGATGGATGGGTCAACAAATCATCAGACTTTTAACACAGGAGACCATTGTTCACTTCCTGTACTAATTTTAACCCAAACTATGATTTTTCCCTAAACCTTAACCACAGTGCTGTTACATCATAAAACAGATTAACTGACTGATTTTTCAACAGTGAATAGTAATGGTTTTGGAAGGTATCATCCTGCAGATACTGCGTCAGATCAGAAAATGCTTCTATGTGTCGTTGGCATGGACAAACAACATATTTTGATGTTTAATTTGGAGGGCTTGTTGGATAAACTTCTCTCTGCATGGGTCTGCAGAGTTGATGATGATAAAAGGTGGCAGTGTCATGTTTCACAAAAGATTGTCACTTGCAAATTGCAGATTAAAGTCCTACAGGGCTCCCACCAGCCCACCCTTACCACCTTGCTACGTAAAGGACACACTACTTCCTGGCAAACCCATATGTGAGTCTAACTCTGACTAACACGATGAGCAGTCTAGGATCAGAGAAGCAGAGCACTGAGGAACTATAGGCACGAAGAGATCTGATATATGTATAATTTGGAACACCCTGACACTCTGGGAAGTTGGATGGTGAGGGTTTGGATCAGGTTAACATTGTTAGAGCTCTGTTGCAGTCAGTCTGAGTTAGCGCCCGAGCCAAGTCCAGCCCGTCCCGCCTTCCAATGTCTCCGCCATGCACCAGCTCGCTCCGTAGCTCCAGGGCACCATGCTAACCACGGAGGAACAAGAGCAGAGATACTAAATATACCCCCAGTGACTCTTGGGTAATCAGAGTCTTCTGTCGCCCAGAGAAGTCTCCGTCTAATTGCACTCTGATTAGACGAGCTGCCAAGTGTCTCACTGAAAGGCGTGGAGGGAGGCTCCCTCATGTGCTGTACACTGACATTGTCTCTACGAAGACACAAAATAGAGCAGATGGAGTAAAGTCAAACAAAAATATACTAGAAGCTGACCTCTGAAATGTTATGGTTCACTGTATTCCTGCAATGCACCAGACTAGGTTGTGTGTCTATAATTCCAGATTTATATGTGTTTATTTCTCTTTTGAATCACAGGGGAGGTTGGGGGTTTTGTACAGCAGTAAAACTTTGAAAATCTCCACTTTTGGTAATCTAACAACTTTAGCTACTGTGCAAGCTTCCTTACAAGCATAACAATTAGCCCTGCATTTACACCACCTTTCATTCTGCCAGAGTCAGGGGAAAGGGAAGCGGCGCTGCACAGCAGCCTGTGCGTTTAAAAAAAGATCAAATGAAAGTGAATTTATTAAAGACAGATATAAATATGATTCTCTCCCCCCCGATCTCCCTCCCCCCCCCGCTTCAACTTAGAGGATTCTGTGCTAATTAGAAATGTGTTAAAATCACAAAGGAGGGAGAGAGGAGATCATACGGTATTAATGAACAGAGTCAGAGGGATATCATCCAATCTCCATCTCTATCTCCATCTCATCTCTCCCTCTGCACACACACACCCCCTCTCCTTTTATCTGCCTTTGTTTCCTCCTCTTCTCAATTCCCTCACAAAAAACTTTGTTTCCCTTTCTTTCTTCCCCTTTTGTCTTTCAGCCCATGCCTCCCTCTGCCTTTTTTCTCCTACAAATTCCTTGATTATTTAGTTTTTATCTCCAGTTTCCCCCCTTTCTATTTCTGTTTTTTCCCCCTCTCTCCATTCCCTCGTCCTTCGGCAGTGCCAGCGCTCCATTAGGCAGCTGTGTTCTGGTTGGCGTGGTTGGAGGCCTGGCGCTGTGCCGCGCTCGGAGTGTCTCAGCAGCCCTCGCCCATCCGTCTGCCCACCCAGCCCCTTGGTCCTTAATTAATGAAAGCTCTGTTGTTTTTGTTTACCGGCCTGTTATATGCTAATCCAGCGAGCCCTGCGTGTGCGTGCCCGTCCTTCCTCCATGTCTGTGTGTTACCCTCTCAGCTGATTAGTATGATCTCAATAGCCATGACCCAAAGTCAGGCCATTTGATCACTGTGTTTTCTCAACCTTTCTCCTCTGAATGGCTCTTGCTTGTTTAAAGAGTCAGTTCACCCAAATTTCAAAGAAAAATAAAAAGTATATTTCCTCATTCACCTCTACTGATATCTAGCCACCTAGATTTTGAGATTCTGTCTCTGAGGTACAATGGAAGTGAATGGAATTCTATTTGTGACGCTCACAGCAAAGAAAACAATGACATTTAAAAAATTCAACAGTAATCTCTCTCAAGAAACAGTGTTCCTGATAATACATAGAACACACAAAGAAGAATTTCAAAGGGACTGTTTCTTCAGTAGAAACTAGTTCTACTGAAAACTGTTCACAGTGAGGTCTATCCAGAGTAGCTGGGACAGGTGGCCGACAGTTGGAGGAATGTCAAGGCATGAAACTCTCCTGGTTGAATAAGGAGAAGAGCAACTGTGTTAGAAAATATCTGGTTCTGTGATAAAAAGTCAAAGCTAAGCCCAAATGATACTTTCTACATTCCCATGGACAGGAGGGTTCAGTGGGACAAAAAATTTTGATTAATACTAATTAATACAACTGTGGCCCAGTGTTTTGTTCCACAGTGCGACAAATCATTTTGAATTTGCTATAGCTCTGACTCAAGTCTCTGACTGGCTTTTTTTTAATGTAGCAGCAGTGGTTAAAGTCTATGGATATCATAGTTTTCAGGCCATACCAAATAATTGAAAAAACATGAAAAGAAGTTGAAATAAATTAAACATAAACCAATAGTATCATTAAATTATGCAGGAGACTTCTCTGTTTCTGTGTTGACGAAAATTGACAGACTGAGAATTTACAGTGAGGAAAAATATTCACAAAAGCAGCAGCCCCCTCCACTTCTCAGACACAGATATCTCAAAACCTAAAATAAAACCAAAACTATCTGCATGGCTAGATACCACTAAAGGGACATGACAAAATGTGTTTTCTTGCTATTTGGATGAACCAACCCTTTAATTTCACTCTCGGCCATGTGGTAACACTGTGTCCTCTTTTTCTTCCAACAAAATGGCATCAACTTGAACTGGAGTTTGACTGATGCACTTAGTTTTCTGAAGACCAAAACAGTTGTTTCAAGACTGAAACTGTGCTAATATTGAAAAGTCCATTTTATTTTGGCAGGCAGGAGAGAAGCCTCTGAAATAGCACTTAAGATCTGTTATAAACAAATCAATCTAAAGTAGCACTAATACAGGTGATACGGGATGTGATATAGGTGATTTATGTGACATTACCCGATCTTTAAACAGGTTTGCTTAATTAAGCTGACCTGTTTAAATACAGGAAAATATCTTCAATGATTTGTTAAGCATGAAACCTTCTCAGCTGGGCTTAATTAGAGATGATTAATGACTAATGTGATGTGTCTGCGCCTCCAACCTCCCACCTCACCTGCATGTTTGGATTAGCAAATACTGTTTGACTTGGCGGTGTGTACGGAAGGTAAAAAGGGTCACATTTTTTCATTTAGACAACACATTTTTTTCTTTTCCGGTAAGAGACAAAATGATGAAACCTACACTCGTAGACACTAAAACCACCAAATAAAACTTATGAAAGTAGAAACCTGCATCATAAAACATGACAGGATGATAGTTATAATAAATATGTAAGTGTTGAACTAATCCTCACGTCACCATGTCTTTCTGACGTTACTTAATGTCACACACGAAGCTGCATTTCACAGTCAAACTGTACTAACTTGTAAACAGTCTGTAACGAGGAGGCTTTAAAAGACACTCGACTCTCCTCTCTCTGTCAGCCAAAGCTCCACCGTGCTTGCTCTAACCTTTCCTGTCACCATGAATTATGGGAAGGAGACGAGCAGAGGGATAGGACGGCTCTCTGAAGAGGAGGGATGAAAGAGGGAGATGGGGAGAGAGAGAGAGACAGAGAGTTGGAGGGGAATGAAGGGAGACAGTCAGATCACAAACCAGAGCGGAGCAGGAGAAAGTGCTAAGTGACAGAGGGAACGTGAAGAGAAGAAAAAAGAGAGAAAAGCAAGAGGAGATCAGACAGCGATCATAAGAGAGCACAAAGATGAACTTTCCTTTGTCTGTCAATTAGAGGGCTAATTTCTCTCTGGTTGGGCTCCAGAGTTCCAGAGACAGGCAGCATTAAAGTGGAGCTCAGAGGGATAATAAGGGGCTCTGGGACCATTCTGCTGCTGTCGCTCTCTATCCAAACATTAGTATTACAAAGGCACTACATAACCTAAACAACATGGAGGGTCTACAAGAGGGCTTCCCAGAAATACTAACGCTGTCGTCCCTGAAATAGATGCAGATTAGTTCCACAGACTCCCATTTGAAGATTCACTCCTGGGAATCCCCATACTGGAAGTCTCCTGCTGTTGTGTTGGTTTATTCAGGAACTGCTCATGAGGGTGACAACTATTAGGAGAGCAATTTTTACAGATTCTTAGTTGGAAATATAGATTGAAACCCCAGGCCCCAGATCAGTTTGCTATTCTGATACATTTTGCTCAAGAAGGCCCTATATTTGTCATTTACATTATTTTGGCATTCTGCATGAGACTCGATTCCCTAACTACACATTTTGTTTCTGTCCACATGCTAGGGCCTTTTGTTTAAGAAAAAGAAACTGCCAAGAGAAACTGGGACATTCCTTCCTTTTAGTTTACATGCAAGTTTTGACATGACAGGCCACAGTCCTCCCAATTAAACGACTAAATACGTTGAAAAAATATCAATAGAGGATTGACATCTGTTAGCTAAACCTGTGTCCATTCCTATATTTAAATCTTTCAGGTTGTAGTCTGACAATCCCCTGGGTTTTTTGCCCCAGTTTCATACAATACAGTGGCATAAAGTGCACCATTTTAAAAGGCTGCATTTATATAATGCTCTTGTCCAAAGCAGACAAGGTTTTTCCCCACTCATTCACACACACTGATGGCAACAAACTCACGCAGGAGGAGGTGGGGATCAAACCACACACCCTGTGATCAGTGGATGACCTGCTCTAGCTCCTGAGCCACAGCCACAGTACTTCATACTGTGAACCAGTATAACACACCCTGTCCGTTAACAACCAGTTATTTTAAAAAAAAAAGTTTTTAATAAGATGTAAAACAGGCAGGTAGAAGATGTGGCGATTTGCAGTCATAGCATCAGTCAATTGACAACTGTAGTGAGAGAGCTTATATAGATGTATTTCACATAATGGCAGATTCGGACAGACAGACTGACAAAGACTAGTTACAACTTGCTAAAATGGGATTAAAATGACAGAAGTAACATACTCATCCATCACAGAGCAGACAGAAACGTGATTGAATCCTGGTCCTGCCTAAGTTTGTTTTTAAATACTTTAACACAATTGAGATGTTGTTTGACTGCCTGAAAAGTATTGGTCTGCTCCAAAAGGTTCAACTTTTCCAAGCTTTAATTGCATCAAAGTAGAGTTTTCATTTAGATGCAGCCATCAAAAACACATGGACAAACACATGGGGCCCTATCTTACACCCGGCGCAAAGCAGCACACAGTGCAATTGTCATTGCTAGTTTCCGACAGACGCAGTTGTCATTGTCATGCCCAGTGCCCACATTGTGTAAGTGGCAAATGTACTTGGTCAGGCACATTGCTGGTGCATTGCTATCTTGAGGCAGCTGAAAGCGATTGCACCATCGGCCAACAAAAACCTGGTCTAAAGTCAAGCGCGGAGTATTTTCCTGCTATTTAAAGGCTGCATTATTCAGATAGTAAGATGCGCCTACATAAGCGGGTTCACAACGCACGTACACTCTGCTTGTTACACACACAGGGAGGAAGATGGTCTCCAACTTGCTGAATCCGCCATTTAAATAACAATGCACCAGGTGTGGGAATGGGAGTGGGAGATGACACTCTGGTTTAAGTCATGTTACGCCCAAAGCACACCTATGATTAATTAAGAGACTAAATACAACTCCTTTGCGCCTTACTTTGCGCCCAGATTATGCACTGTTTAACCGGCAAAAGTGGAGTTGGACACGCCCTAAATGCACTTGCGCCATGCACTTTAGACCATGCGTTATAGATCATTGAAATGGGGCCCATGATGGAGTCTGACTCTCTCCTAAAACGTGATAGGGGGCCTCCTCTATTGCATAAAGTGGGGTGATTTGATTAATTTCCCCTTTTTTCATGTATATTTAAACCTCATTTAGCTGTCAGTTGAAACTGAACATGAGCATGTGTTTGTTTATGTGAAGTAAATGTGAAGTAACACCGCTTATGTGAAGTAAATAATGCAAAGAATGCAACATAAATGATCACATAGTCCTAAATTCCCCTTACAGGCATTTGAAATTGCTAACGCCTCTATTGCTGCTGCAGAATCAAATGCACAGAGGAGGAAAGGATGAAGCTGACAAACTAACTGTTCAAACAGAAGAAATCAGTGTTTTCTTTTATCTAAACTATTAACAGATAACAGCTGTGTTATCTCTTTGCAGCCTCATCCACCTCTGAATCCCCATTGCCAGATTCCGACCCATGCATAAGTGTTTTTTGGAATTCGAAAGTAATAATCATTTGTGAAATGTGATGCTGTAAGCAGTACAAAATACTTTTATGAAACAGGCCTCAGATGAGCAAAGTGTGATCAGGAATCCCAGTGAATCAGGATGTTCTTTTAAGCTATTGATGATCAACGTATATGCATTGTACTGAATCTTGTCAGATTTAACTCTGCACCAAGAGAACACAGGTAATGAACAAAACCCAGAGAGAAGGAGATGGAGACACAGATGGAGTTAATAAACACTTGAGAAACATCCTTCATTCCACCCTTGGATGGCTACTTAAGTTAAAGTGTGTGTGTGTGTGTGTGTGTGTGTGTGTGTGTGTGTGTGTGTGTGTGCGCGTGTGTGTGTGTTGGGGGGGTTGCAGTGATCTTAATTGAATATTGATAAGTGAGGCGAGCACATGGGGTAAACAGCTGTGACTGGTACTTCATCATATGTGTGTGTGCATCACTCATTATCAGGCCCAGCTGGTCCTCCAAGACGAGTCATCAGACAGTGACCGCACACACACACACACACACACACACGTACACACACTCATACACAAATTCCTATACACTCACACTTATTACAGTAATTGACAAACAATTTTGACAGAGATCAAAGTCACCAAAACTGTGTACTCTGCAAAGAGGGATTCCCTGGTGGCTTTGTTGTTTGTTCAGTAAACAGGCCTCAGAATATCTGATTTATTCATCATAACTTTCTCTAAAACAGAGCCTCTCAGCCCCTCAGAGGGGTCACTACCTGGGCAGGCCAAACATCTTCATTCTGTTGCCGTGACAACAGATCCCATCGTCTTAGTAACAGAAGTCAGATGCAGACCATTTATGGAGATGAATTTAGAAATGACTGGCATTTGTTTGTGTAGAAGGAAGTAGTGTATGTAGAGGCTTTACGGTTGCGTGAAAAGTCTCCTAGCAACCACAGTTGGTGCCATGACGAAGGTCCATTGGAGAATTGACGTATGAACGTATGTGACGCATGAATAACAGCTAAATATGCTGATGGGAGAAAGACGAAACTGTCGCTGTTGGAGGGAAATTTTACACAGCAACATGAGAACAAAACACAAGAAGCACAAAGGTGACCACTGACAGCAGTCCCCTTGTACTACTTTGGTACCTTGTGTGACCTCTTGAAGCCACTGCCTGACATCTCTGGCCATAAGAGCTAATGAGCCTAAATCTGCAGGTGTTGAATTTATCCCATTCCTGTACATTGGACTTACAGTACAATGCTGCTGGCCTTTAGCAAACAAAGAAAACTTCTCCTGATGTTACATCCAGAACATTTTACATTCGGGGCATCGTATTAGCACTGGAATTGAGTCATCATCAATTAATTTATCTAATAACTGATAAATTAATACAGTGAAAAATTCTGAAGTCCCATTCAAGTTTTTAGATTGCTTGATTCTTCCAACCAACCATCCATAACCTAAAGATATTTCATTTTCAATTTGAATTTTAAACAGAAAAGGAAATTTGAGAACGTGGAAACATTTTGGCAGTTTTGCATACCACTTTGGTTAGATGATTAACAGTTGTTCAAAATTAGTTCAATAGTTCAAAATTGTTGTTGATACTGATCCATCAGGTGTTTCACCAGAATGAACAAAATGAACAGGAAATTGACAAGGGATCAGCATTTTCTTGAAGTGACCTAAATTTTGGATTAACAATTTCACCTTTCCCATTGAGAAAGGAGTGAACCTTTCCTGATTTGCTGTTCACACGACCTTTGGGTCATGATACAGGCCCTGCCAAGACTCAGTGAGGACAATAATGGAAAGTTTAGTACCAAATGCTTAATTTACATCAGGGAAGGGCCTGTCTAGCCTGTCAAAACCCTCACATTCCAGGATGTGGCCTGGAAGTTCACAACACACAGCATCGTGAACTTAAGGAACAAAGGACAAAGAAATTGATTTTGCAATGTAGTGAACTGAAATGTACATTAATTAACATGTGATGTTTGGTGAACAATATGGAAAAGTATGAAGTTTTGATTTGACATCCTAATTCTGATGCAGGAATAACAGAAACTGAACAAACAGGAACTGGTTTCACAGATTCCCCATTCCTCACTCGCACCCTGTGCGTGTGTGCACCTGTTCAGGGGGGAGCTGTTTCTCTCCTCTTTTCATCCCTCTCAGGTGGGAGAAAGCAGACACACTCCTGTGATCCAAGGAATACTGACATATATTGATTTTATTTTACTCATTAATTTTCTGCGCATATAGGTATAAATATGCATAGACATATACAGTATATGTGCATGTATGTGTGTATCAGATGTTGTACATGATTGCCATTGACATTTAAACCTGGGCAGAGTGCGAATTATATAATGACACTTAGGGGGGTCAACTTTTTCTCCAGGGCTTGTTTAACGTAATGTCTGCAGTCTGTAGATGATGATAAATAAAATCCATTCCACCAGCTCATGGGACACGTACTACACGACAACTTTTGTAGTCAGGGTTCACCAACAAAGTATTTTAGAGAATAACTCCCAGCAAGTCAGACCCACACACACAGAACAACAGCAGACCATCATTTCAGACCCACACAATGCTGTACCAGAACCAAAGACACTATCAACATGCCAAAGAGATAGGCAGATGGGTTACTACCATACAGCATCTAGGCCTGTGCCTGACTAACATTAAAGGCATAGACCTGCTAATAACCAAATGTGTCAGCTGTTATCTTACTTTGAAAACAGTCAAAGAGAAAAAATAAATCAACATTCCACATTGTAGATCCTGTACTGGCCCCAATACCAAAATGAATGGATAAGATCTATAGTCTAGTATAGTCAGTCTATAGTATCTAGTATAATAATAACAATAATAATAATAATAATAATTAACCAATCAATAAATGAATGAATAAAAATAATAATAATAATATCAGTCTATATATTTATAGTCTCCTACGGAAAAGATCCTGTAGGATATATGATATATTTTTTTCTATTAGATTTTAAGTAGTAGCTAGGCTAATAAAGGCCTGTTACCTTCAGCAGTTGATGTAAATAAAGGCCCTGGTTACTATTTGAGGAAATACGGTATGACTTTATATTGGTAANTATTTTTTTCTATTAGATTTTTCTATAAGTTAAGAAGAGAGCTGACAAAGTTAGATTTCTGGGTGGCCTATGCCTCTAAGTAGTAGCTAGGCTAATAAAGGCCTGTTACCTTCAGCAGTTGATGTAAATAAAGGCCCTGGTTACTATTTGAGGAAATACGGTATGACTTTATATTGGTAATAAAATGAGCCAGCTAGCTATCTATTTAACCAACACTGGAAATGAAAGGGTGCGCTATCAGAAAACTCTGAAGGTAAGAAAGTAAAGTGTATCAAACTAGATAGCTATCTACTTACATTACCTCTGTTATTTATTTGTTCTACTTTCTGTACTTATTTGTACTTATTTCATAGTGCTGCTACAACAACCGAAAACCAGTAAAGGTTTATCTTATCTCATCTCTTATCTTAAATGATAATCTGTGTGGATAGATAAAAGCACATTTTTGGCTGTTGGATAAAGATGTTTAGCGTTAGCCTATTGCATAATAAAATCAGATAATGTAGTCCTAACCCTGGCCCTGACATGGTTTTTGTTTTGTTAAATTGTGTGTTTTAGGTGCTATTCAGAAGTATTTTAGTGCAGCTGCACCAGTACCAGAAGAGACAACTGGACAAAGTCAACCACCAGGCAGGCTACAACCACCTTGCTGCTGCTGTTTAAACAGCATGCTTAGTTTGCTTGCTCACTATAATGTGATACTATAATGTGGTTCTTTCACTGTTGTTCATTATGATGTTGTTATGAGTAACAGGTTTGATGATGATGATTAGTGTTGTTGTTGTTGTGTTATCTTGTTGTTATTGTTGCTAATTAAGAAAGCAATAACAAATTCGGCCAGCAGATGGCATTATACAGAAAAAAAATTTAACCAAAACAGGTCAGTGCCTCCTACAATATACATAATATTAGTATTATACAGTAATTGATATTATATGTACATCACATCAAGAAGCTCAAACCACCTCAGTTACTTCAGAAACACATACTCATCATCCATCCAGTTCACCACCAGTTCAATCAACAGAAGATGAAGAAATTCCAGGTCCATCAACTCAACATCCACAGACCACCTCTGATATTCCTGCACAAACCAGTCATCCTACTCAACCACAACCCACTGGCAGGAGCTTCCATACCCATTTGATGTAAGCTGGCTTATTTATTCTCGAAAGAATGATACAGTTACCTGCTTTTGTTGCAAAATATTTTCCCCAAAACACATAAAACTAACAAAAGAAGGACTCTCTGATTGGACAGACATTGGCAATTTACTGAAAAGCCAACAGCCAAGAACACACCACAAATATGGCAAAGTGGAAAGAGTTGGAGTTTCGGCATAGAACTGGCAGTACCATTGACGCAAAAGGAAAGATCTCTGCTAGAAGCTGAAAGATAACGTTGGCGAGATGTAGACTGATTGCTAGTCTAAAATCACTAGCCAAGAGAAACCTGGCTTTCAACAGCTTTTCATCCACCCTTTACGAAGAACAAAAGGGAAATTGTATTTTATTTATTGGAAGTGGAGCTCCTTACAAGATTTGATCTGGTCATGAGTGAACACATTCATTGGGCCCTATTTAAACGATCTATAGCGCATGGTCTAAAGTGCATGGTGCAAGTGCATTTAGGGTGTGTCCAACTCTATTTTTGCTGGTTAAACGGCACATAATCTGGGCACAAAGGCACAAAGGGTTGTATTTAGTCTCTTAATTAATCATAGGTGTGTTTTGGGTGTAACACAAATTAAACCAATCAGAGTGTCATCTCCCATTCCCTTTAAAAGCCAGGTGTGCCTGGCCAGCTCTGCTGCCTGGTCAGTGAGGTTTTCAATTGTAAATGTTGGAGTAAACATTGGTGAAAAGGTGGAGGAGACAAACACCAGTCACGACCCCGACCACATAGACAAGCAAGACCATCTCTGCTCTATGCATCCACCTCAACATAGGAGGAAACACTGAGGTAAACGTGGAGAGATTAAATACTGGCTGAGATCCCAGCCACATGGATCTTGTCCACATGGACGGGCTCTGTGCCCACATCAGTTTCCAACGGGATATCAGGAACTGTAATGTCCTTTGTTTCACCAAAACTTTCAGTTCAACCAGGGGGAGGACACTGTGTACCTGGCCACGGACATCAACCTGCCAGCAGTCCTGCTTCGGCTTCCTCTTCATGCTGGTGCTGGAGAAGCATGAGAAGTACGACAGCCACCAGCAGTTCTTCGGCATCGTGCAGCTCATCGGGACTTGTAAGCAGGCGGAGAACTTCGCCTACTGGCTGGAGCTCATCTGGCACTGGCCTGACCTGGGAGGCCATGCCGCGTTAAATCCATGAGGGCATCGCCATGGCCATCATGAACAGCGACTGCCTGGTGTTCGTTTTCTCCCTGCTGTGGTCAAGAAGAGGATACCAGATACACCAGGCCAGCACTGAGAGGCTCAGAAGAGCTTCTACCCTCAGGCCACTGGGATCCTAAATGAAGACACTGCCTAAGAATTGCCCTACATTTGCTACTTACACAACGTGGGCACTGGGTGTGAAAATGACAACTGCGGCAGTCAGAAACCAGCAATGACAGTTGCGCTGTGTGCCAGGTGTAAGATAGGGCCCATCCTGTTCATAGTGGGCAGTTCAGCCAAAGCAGCTACCTTGGTAACATCATTCAAAATGAACTCATTGACTTAATCAGTTTGAAAATACAGGACACAGTGGCAGAGATAAAAAGATCAAAGTACTTTTCGCTCATCTTGAACTGCACTCCAGATATCAGCCACCAAGAACAGATGTCAGTCATCATTCGATCTGTGCGACCATCACTGGAGGGGCAAGAGTACTTCCTGAGCTTTCTTGCTGTCTCTGAAGGTATGTGTTCTTGGTTTGCCCACCTTGATACTGAAGAAGTTGGAGGACTTGAACATTCCATTCGAAGACTGCTGGGTACAGTGTTACAACAATGGTGCAAACAAAGGAGGAAAAAATAAAGACGATCAAGCAAAGCTCCTGGATAAAAATACCTGTGCACTGCATGTTCTCATACATTAAATCTAGTGGTGGCTGATGCTGCAAAAGCATCCACAGTTGCAATCAGCTACTTTGGCTGTACAAGCTCTTCTCAGCAGCACCACAGAGATGGTAGGTTCTGAAGCAGCGGATAAATATAACCCTGAAGTCATAGAGTGAGACCAGATGGGAGAGTCAGATAAACAGTGTAGAGGCTGTGAGATACCAAAGCCCAGACATCTGGGAGGCCCTTATACGAGGACAAAACCATAGATGCCACTACCAGGTTGGACGCCTAGATGCTGGCAGAGGAGATTGGGTGATACCGTCTCCAAATTTGTACAGTGGTCTGGTTTGACATCCTTCACCAAGTGAACACTGTAAGCAAGCTCCTGCAGTCTCCCAAAATGCAACTAGATGTGGCTGTTGACCTCCTCATGAAGGCAAAGGCTTTGCTGCTGCACAGAGCACTGCAAAAGTCTGTGAAGAGAAGAGTGTGGAGGTTTTTCTGCGGAAGAAAATACTCAGGTTTATCCAAAGGCATTTTGCCTATGAAGCACTGGATAAGCCCATGTCTGATGCACTGAAGAGGATTGAAAACATCTTTTTCAATGTGGCTGTGGATTGTGCCATCCAATCTCTTCATAACCGGTTTGAGACACTGGGGGATGTCAAAGACAAATTTGGTGTGCTCCTGAACTTTAGAAAAATGGACCCTCCGACATTGTCAAATAAATGTGACAAACTGCAAGATCCTGACATGAGGAGATGAGAGTGACATTGATGGGAAAGAACTGGCCTATGAAATCGGGACCTTACCAACCTTGCCCTCTGACAACATGACTGCCATGGAGCTCCTCTCTTCCATTCAAGAAAAACAGTTGGAGGATCTCCACACAAATTTCTGGACTGCACTTTGTATAACTTGCATTCTTTCTGTCACTGTGGCTTCTGCAAAGAGAAGCTTTTCTAAACTCAAACTCCTCAAAACATATCTGAGGTCAACAATGGGGCAGGAACATTTGAGTGGACTTGCAAAGATAAGTGTAAATCGAGACATCAGCCAAAGGCTGTCATACGGTGACATCATTAATGACTTTGTATCAAAAAAAATCTAGGAAACAGAAATTCTGAAGAACATCATGAACACACCCCTCACAGACTATCACATAAGCACACAGAATTCACTTTACCCAGACGCACAGTTTTTAAACTGTTTATTGTTATTTGTTTAAAAGTTTACAGTTGAATCAATTCTGTTTTTATTTTTTGTATTTTGTATTTGTCATTTTCTTTTTTTTACATAAATACAGATTAAATACATATTGATTTGTTAATGTTCTTGAACATGTTCTAGTTAAAAGTTATTTATTGTTTTTATATTGCATTAGAATAATATTGTAATTTACCCTGAAAGGATTTGTGTTATTCTCTTTTACTAATATCTGTGTAATTTCCATTTTCTTAAAAAAAATTCTTGTAAGTAGTTATTTATTGTTGTCATATTGTGCTTCATTTGTTAATTAAAAGCTTTATTGATGACAAAGTAGAGAGAGAGACAGAAAGACTGAGTGGACTAGTCATAGTGGGACAGAGTGGCTGAGTGGACTGGTTATACCGGGACAGAGAGGACTGGTTATAGTGGGACAGAGAGGACTGGTTATAGTGGGACAGAGCGGACTGGTTTAGGTGGGACAGAGCGGACTGGTTATAGTGGGACAGAGAGGACTGGTTATAGTGGGACAGAGCGGACTGGTTATAGTGAGACGGAGAGGCTGAGTCGACTGGTTATAGTGGGACAGAGTGGACTGGTGATAGAGGGACAGAGAGGACTGGTTATAGTGGGACGGAGAGGCTGAGTGGACTGGTTATAGTGGGACAGAGTGGACTGGTTATAGTGGGACAGAGAGGACTAGCTACATTAAGCTTTGACAATAAACAAGCGGGAAAGTTGAACCTAGATCAGACTGTTGAAGACTTTGCGGTGCACAAAGCTCACAGAATGATGTTCAGGTCAGTACAACAAAAAACTCACTGTGATGGTTGTTACTCATCAGCGTTGATAGGCAACGTAGCACACTGTGTGTGTGTGTGTGTGTGTGTGTGTGTGTGTGTGTGTGCGTGAGTGCATGTGTGTATATGCATTACATGTTGTGCAAAAACTGTGCAGCTGTGGAGTTTTTATTGTTTTCACTTGTCCATGTTGTTGCCTTGGTGAGTTTTTACTCTGCTGTTGATTCTATAAGAAGTGTCAGGCTATTTATTTGATGTGGCTTAATAATGCTTGTTGCACCTACCACCATGTCCTTTTATTTATTGCCGTCTATAGAAAAGCAAATTTATTGCTGGTGTGATGATATACATTGACATGTTAATGCATTTTATTTTGTAGCCAAATGTGGAGGGAGGGCTTAGTCAGAGTACATTTTAACTGACCTACTTTTTACTTTTATCTAAGTACATTTTTACCTTTACATTTAAGTAATTTTACCTGCACTAGAGTAAAATTTCTTCAAAGTAACAGTACTTTTACTACTCTTTCCATCCCTGCTCGTAGTTATATAGAGAGTGAAATGGGAAAAATACAAATACCTGCACAATGTAATACAATGAAAATAGAATTGCAATATACAGTGGTTTCCTTAATTATTAATGTCCAGTTGCTTGTGTTTTGACTCAGCTATATGATCATTTTTGAGAATGTGGTAGTTTTACTTAGCTATGTCTATGTATCATTCTACAAATTGTCATAGTTAATCTAATAAATTAAATCGGCGTTCACTACTTGATTCTGGTAAAGTGTGACATGGTTTGTATGGGTGGTGGTGTGTCTCCAGGTTGGCCAGCTTGAGTCAAAAGTCCCAGGTCGCTTTTTATTCCCACCCCACCCTTGCATATCTGGAACAAACTCTCAGTTCTTTTAAATCAGGGCTTAAAATCTTTCTGTTTTCTGTTGCTTTTTATTTCATTAAATTTGAGACTATTTTTAAATCATATATATGTGTATATA
>NTHP01000221.1:83023-102723 GCA_003416845.1 Oplegnathus fasciatus | reverse complement strand
GGATTGAGGGAAGTGGGGTTGTGTATGTGGGGGTGGGAGACACAAAGTGCTGATATTATGGGAGGAAATCTGTGTGGGAAAGACAGGCAGTCAAACTGTCAGGCATGAGCGCTGAGACGGAACAAAGAGGAACAGTGGAGACGATTACAGTGGCGTAGCGGAGTGACAGAGGCGTCGTGCACACAGATGAAGATGAAGGGAGAGGGGGAATTACGCCGCCGCGCACGGACCCCAAACACACCACACACATGCATGCTCGATTGATCAATGCCAGAGAGGAGAAGCATCCTGATACAAGGCCTCAACGCTCTCATTAGGCCTCCTGGATGCAGATTGACGACTTCCACGTCCTTCGTCCGTCATTTTAAGCGTATCCCGTCGTTTTTTGTTAAACATCTGCAGGCTGCTGGGGAATGTATGAAATGAAACATAGCAAAGAATAGTTCTGTGGGTTAAATCACAGGAAAAAATGATGCCAGCCAATGCGACAGAGGTGCAAACAAATAACGTCTGCTTTAACATCTGCCAGATCCCCTTCTCTGACCAGTCTCCACGACCACCGAGCATCATTTGTCAATGTCAGCTGCCTGGAAGACGTAAAAAAGAACTTCTACTGCCATCTTCTGGATGATGCCTCACATAACAAGAACTAGATTTTTTTTAGAATGCAGAAAGTCCTTGTCTGGGTCCAGGTCTCAGCGGTAGCTGGTTGGGCAAAGCACCCCACAAGTCCTTGTTCTTAGCTTATTCGCCAAGCTTCTCCTGGGGGATTCCAAGGCAATCCCAGGCCAAATGGGATACATAATCCCTCTTGTGTGTTCTGGGTCTGCCTCATAATCTTCTCCCAGTTGAATTACTTAAATGCAATAGACCCAGAAGTGCAAGTCCTATACAGTGGTTAACAGTTTCTTTTCTCTTGCCTTCCTTGCAGGGAGGCAAAGGGTCAAACACACTTTGAGCTTGTTGACAACATCAGGGTGTGAAGCAGACCTTTTGAGGTTTGGTCCTTTAAACCACCGGACCACCCTGTCAAGCAGTGGGGGAACAAATGACGTACAGTATTTCCTTATAATGCAAAGATCATTTCATTTCTTAAATGAATACCGACATTTGTACCATTGCTTAGGGAGTGCATTGTGGCAGTGCAGGTCAGTGTTTGAACCAAATACCGAGCCAGTAATCTTTCATGTTGCTAGATGGACACTGTAACTCATCAAGCAGAATACCGTAGAAAAAGTGCTGACATCCCTGCTTTACTTTTCAAATCAGACCTCCATGTGGACAGAGAGGAAAGTGAATGTTATTCTCACCTCGCTGAGCACAGCATCGAGCTGGCTCCGGCTGACAGACAGCAGACTCTCCAGGACTCGTCTCAGCTCTTCTTTGCTCACCAGCCCTGTCCCATCAGGGTCCACTGCCATGAGGGCTGACTTGATGCTCGCCAGTCTTCCATGGATCAGAGGCTCCACCTGCTCCAGGGTGAGGCGCCGGCCTGGATAATAGGTCACTTGGTGGACTGAGGACGAAATATTTAATGTTACTTTGAAGCTACTTAAGGGACATAAAGATTGATAGTTTCCCAGGAGGGAAATCTGTTTTCACAAATGTGCACATGTTCATGTCTCACAGGAATACATACAAACACACAACACAATGGACATGTGGTTTATACCATCACATCTATACGTAGTATCCAGAGAGGTATTTTGTTTGGGGCTGCTATGGCTGAAGGGACAAAACTCCTACCAAAGCAGACTCTCCTCCAGCTTAAAGACCTGTATCTGCAGCCAGACAGATGTAATGGGAAGTGTGGATTGAGGGGGTGCTATCCTTGTGATGGCTCTGTCGTTGGAGTCAGGAGGCTAATGATTTTGGAGGTGGTATGACTGACACTGTTAAGGTTTTGTTGGTGAAGAAGAAGGGGGAACAGAACAACAGGATGGGTTGAATTATGTTTTTTTAAAGAAATTACAGGAGGTGGGGAGCAACAGATCCCACACATATCTGTGGATATCAGTAGTGTGTTTGTTGTTCATAATGAGTCCAAGATATTTGCGTTTGGTATGCCAGTGACCAGTTCTTTTGTTTTGAAATGGAGACATGTTTGGCTCTATATATTTTTAGGTATAGTGTAATGGATTATATATTTTGCAGAAAGTTAATTATCCAATAGTGCCCCCTACAAGGAGTCCATAAGTTTTAACTATTGGTTTTAATAAGAAAAACATTTGGGTTGCCATGTTGTGAAATATAATATCCCATTGACTTTGAGCGACTGGCCTCTTAAACTGCCTATAAAACATATTCACCTCCTTTGGGAGTTTTCTTATTGTCTTACAACGTTGAATTAAAGTAGTTTTAATGTGGCTTTTTTGACGCTGATCAACGGACAAAGACCCTTTAATGTCAAAGTGAAAACAGGTCTCTACAAAGTGATCTAAATGAATTCATTACATTTGAATCTAATTTAGTTAATCAATTCAATGTGTTTTATTCATGGCTTAAAACTGTAAGTGATCTATCAACCATTAATAAAGCCATTAGTTACGACTTAGAGACTCTTCATTATTAAAAAGAAAACTTTTCAGCTGGTTTATTCACCACAAGGCCGAGCTAAATCATTTTCAGAACACCCAACTGACATTAAAAAAAATGGCTGATTCAGAAAAAATTGGAATTAACCATTAATATCATGAAATAATATTAAAGCTCAAATAGGCAAATATAACAGAGGAAACTGAAGGTTGGATAACCACTTACCTCTGTCTGTGTGGATCCATGTCTGCCTGGATCCCCCACCTGTCTGTCTTCCTGTGGAGGAGTGTGTGGTGGCGCTCGGAGCCGTGTGGGGCCGCAGGCCGATGAGCTGCTGTCCCAGTCCAGGGTGAAGAGGCAGCATGCTTGGTCATACTGGGTGAAACTGGAGTGTGTGGGAAGAGAGGCAGGAGGAGGACATGAGGGTGATAAACGACACTGGGAGGGTGGACTGCGGTTGCTAGTTAACACATGAACATGATCTGTGTGTGTGTCTGTGTGTGTGTGTGTGTGAGATGAATCAGCAGTTGACACTTCTGAGCACACCATACTGTATTCAACCGTTCAGTCTGGTTTTGTTTCCTCGCTATTGTGAAACCAAGTTATCTGTCACCATGGATGCAAAAAAAAAAAACCAGAATGTATTTTTTTATTTTTTTCCTTGAAATATTCAAGACATTTAATGAAGGGTAGCAAGTCAAAAAACAATGTTGGAAAATAACTAAGTACATTTATTGAAGCACTGTACTTAATTACATGTATTTTACATGAGTTTTTCTACTCCACACCAGACTAGCTGGTGAACATGGTGAAGCATCTGGCAGCTAAACTGCCAGATATGTTTCTAAGGAGTTAATGGAGACAAAAACCAATAAGTGATAATGTTGCTCTGCAACTGCTGGATGTGTAAAAAGGCTGTTAGCTAACAGGCTTTCCGTATCATCCTAAAAGGTGGCATGTCAGTGTCGTGTTTAGAGCTTGTTTCCGCTGTCTCCAAGTGGCTAAAAATCAGGTATTGCAGGTTTTTGAATGCTTGTAATTGAGTATATTTGCATTGTGGTATTGATATTTGTATTTAAACAACTATGCAACCTTTGTCCAGCTGCCACTGTGACCATAGCAATTACTAGACAATGGAAATTACTAAAACATAGTGTAACAGTAGCACTCATAAAGAGAATGTCTCTTACACAGCATGTCTACCTAAAATGTGCTAACATTAGCCACCACAGACTACTGTTCATACCAGACCAAGGCTGTGTGAATTCAACTTTCCATTTGTAAGAAGAAGTTCATGTTATTTCTTCTTACAGGCTTTCAACAGTTTGGCTTTAAGGAAAGGATTGGTTATTTCTTCCACTGCTGCCACAAAACATCCTTGAGAAAATCATAAGGGCCCATTAAGACTTTTGATACACCTGCAGGTAAATTTACCCTACATTAATTGGGCATATTGAATCACATGTATTTTAACAATGAACTCATTTACAGATGTCATCTAAAGTACATATACAGGTGTGGTTGAAACATAGTTCAGTCCATCTGGAATAAAAGAAATAGGGACGACACTGCAGAGTGCGAGTATTTTTCTCTCTTAAAAATTCAGGATGTTCATGTGCCACCTGATGATTGCCTCCCCTACAGCCCTGTATGGTTTCACTTTGTACTGTCATTCATTTCTTTTACCATCCTGCATTTCATTTTCCATTTCTCCTGATAGAAGCACTTTGACAGCACTAAACTGACAGAAGTTCCCGACAAGATTTTCAACTCTGAAGGGTTCAAAGAAAAAGAACACGATATTCATCAGATATTGCCTGAAGACACAACTTTATTAATAAACCAGCAAGCAAAGCATGTAAAATACAACGCAAGATGCCCAGGAAACAGAGACAGGCATGTATTAAAAAACCCAAACAAACCATAAAAGTGGAGATGGGCAGCTGAAGCCTTGCCAACGACTGTAAACACAGTGACAGAGAGAGGAAAGAACAATGAAAAGAAAGAATGAGCAGCCGTAAAAGAGGCGGCGTGACGAGTGTGTGCTGAGGTTGTTGTTTACATCCACACAATAGACATTCACAAGTGTCTGGTAGAGCGCAGGGACTGGTCTGCTGGACTGGAAACCACTGTGACAACAGAGGGACAGGAGGAGGTGCTGGACTGGTTGTAAGTGATGTCTCAGGTTAATAGTCTGACTCCAGATACTGCTGCTGTGGTGACACTACAGTGAGTAGCAGAATACAGTTAATGCTGGTTATGGGTTAATACTCTGCCCTCTTCTCTCCTGCAGCCACCTGACATTTCTGAGAAAACAGAGAGAAAGAGAGAGATAGGACGCTGTTCACCGATCAGTGGGAATATGTAGCTTGGTTCACACAGGACAAGAGTGTGTGGATTGCCAACCAGTCAAAGCGGGCCACAGCTCCCACGGACCCCATTTACACTTCTGCACTTCATGGGTCTTGGGTGGATCAGATAGCTATGTGACAGCTAAAAAGCCAAGTGTAAATGCATCCAGGAAGCATTAGAGATGGACTGAAATCCGATGCATTCTAAGCAAATGTTTAATAGGTGTGAATACATCCATCTCTCTAAGATGCATACTCAGTCTTTATTCTGTGTGACTATGTCAGTAAATGGTCTGTGGAAATGGCGTGTACAGGGTCTGCCCTCATGATAACCGCAGCTGAAGTGACACTAAATCCTGTCACATGCAAAGTGAACCACCACCCTCTGGACTGAAGCGGGGCCAACTCTAATTTGCATGTGGCCCGGGAAAACCAGGACAGATTGTAAGCAGATTTGTGATCTGACGGAGATGCATGTATGTGTAGACAAAAGTGTACTGAAGTCACATCTGAATTGAATCTGAATGTGAAACACTCGAAATGAAATGAATGAAAGTGTGAATGATACGAAAAAGCCCAAGGCTCACTCTGTGTGAGTGGGTTGTGTGCCATTTGATTACCTGGAAAGTTGTTTAGGAATTTGAACCACTAAGATACAATATTAATTATGATGGGTCTTTCATTATTATCTAATCTCTTTATTTCAGTTAATATTGTGCTCACATGGTGCACATTCCTGGCCAGGGGGGTCAACAGGGGCCCAACAACAGATTTCTGCCCTGGAGCTTCCCAACAAGTTTATCTTGCCATCTAGACTTGAGCTTTTGAGACAAAACAAAACAAAGCACTCAGATTCATCACTATGCTTTATCTGTTTTAACCCTCCTCTGCTGATGGAGCGCTGTGTTGTCCATACAAGTTTATCAGAGTAAACTCTGAGTCCTGTATGTTAAATACAGAGCAAAACCATGTCCTTTTTTATTTCATGTAATCCTGTTTATGTGGCCTTGAGTTTTTAGGAGAGGCCTTTGCTTTTAGTTTTCTAGCTCTGCTGCACAGGCTTTACTTGTCATTCGTACAGGTGAGTATGTGTAGGTGTAAGTCTCTGTATACATGTATGGGAATGTCTTTGTGTACATGTCATATCTTTGATAATTATTGTATTTTTACTCAGCAAACAAATGAAATTAAAAAAGAGAAACTTAATGTCTAGTCTTGAATTTACTGTTTGTCTTTAAATGTTTGTCTTCATAAAGACGGGGGTCTAAAATCTGCCTTTCTACCTGCGAGACACCACATTATACATTATCTACAGTGTTTGGCACAACTGCATCTGCATCTGCATCTGCAACGGAGCAGCAGCTGCTCATTTGAACCACCAGAGGGTATATATTTTGTGATATACAATAAATGTAATGCAGCAGATTGTGTCTCAAATGCTGGCAAGGTAACCACCAGGTGTGTATTCAAAATACCAGTTAAAATCTCAAGTAATGTGTTAAGGATTGGAGTGTGCTGCTCCTTAAAGCCATTATTTGTGTGTGATTAGAGCATCTTCCAAATGATTCTGATGGCACAAGCTTTTGTTTTAGAGTAAGGAGTAAACCCTGGAGCCAATTGGCGCCATCTTTGTCTGGCTTTCAGCCCATGCATCTCAGTGTCAGATTCTACCACAGCGTTATTTCTGATTCTATCAATGAAGAGTGCCAAAGTCACACATTTTTAAGTTCTACACATAATGGTTTTAAAGATCACTGGCGAATCCTTGAATGTGATGTCTGTGTCAGTCTGGGAACCCTGATACATTCAGGTGGTATAGCTGAGCACTGACCTCTCTTTCTCCCTCTCTCTCTCTCTCTGTCACACACACACACACACTCACACACACAAAGCTCATACATAAGTATGGAGGCTGAAGACCCTGCATCACATTGAGCGAAAAAACAATGATCATCTAACACAACAATCTCCCAGCTGTGACACTGAGCTGCTGGGTTGGTTTGGGCGTGATTGATTTCCTCTCTGTTTGGCTTCACCTCTTACAGTTAACTTCCATGCGTCTACCTGACTTGGAGTCATTGCTGCATCAAGACAAGTGCCAATGCACTCAGTTTCAGGGTTAGACCGATATATCGGTTTGACAAATTAAAGGGCAGATATTGGTGTTGTCTGTAAAACCTGTAAATCTCTTTGGGCACTTAGAATATATCCATCATATCTGTAACGGGTGACATTCATAGACATTTTATAACTGGAGATAAGTCTTTTCAACAGCAGGGTGTTAATTCCTCACTTACAGGCAGTGATGTATTCCGGTTTCCCCACCAATAAATAGGTGTGTGTGTGGCCTGACCTTGAGCTGCTAACCATAAAACTGTTTCATTAGCCTGGGCTTCTCTAGAGAGCTTTAGTGTCTCATGATGGTGTAAATGTTTCAGAGGGTTTATCCACCTGACAGCCAGAAACATCGAAGGCCATCTCTGGGGCTACGAACAGATATTGGTTGCTGATAAACACTACAAATCACAAATCAAAGAGTGAGCTGACTGCATGACTTGCAATTAAATAAAAAACTGTTCCCCTCAGCTCTGTGGAGCATTTTACCATCTTTTAGCTCGTTGTTTTGGTTTTCAGGTTTGCAACTTCACTGTTTTGGTTCAGTGTCGCCGCAATTATCAACCTTGTGTCCAGCAGCAGCAGGAAGCTGAAGAAAAGCTGTAAAAAGCCACTGGACACTACCTGCTCAGCAGACAAAGTTAGCAACTAGCTAATGAACATTTAGCAGCTATAAGGAGCCTGATATTTTTCCACCAAAACAAAGATAAAAAGAGAGTGAACATTGGTATTACATTTGTTGGGTAGACAGAAACACGACTTGAAATGAATGCTGATATTGCCACTAGTTGCTAACACTTTCACCAAATGAACTTTCTGAGATGGTAAAATGTCACATCAATGTTGTGTTTACAACTTGTGCTGCCCCCAAGTGGCCAAAAACTCTGTCAATGCAGGTTTAAATTAACTTTCATGGTTTTTTTGGAAATCTCTTTCAATATGTCTGTTCTAAAGGGAATCCTCTGGGCTTTGTCGTTGTGGCTCCTAGAAGGTGAACTTGAGCACCCTAAGTGTCCTTCTGATCAGCCCAAGTAGCTCAAAATGGCCCTTCTAGATGCCCCAAGCACCTTCTCCTATCTCTCTGTACTGGGGAGGCTGTGTACAACAAGTTCAGTAACTTTCCAAAACTGACAATCCGACAATCACGGCCACTTACTTTGTGCAGTGATTGGTCAAGTGTGCAGAGGTAGGAAACTAGGCAGGATTTGAACCTTTCTAAAGCTCTCTTTTTTCGTTCTTCACCCAAATACTTCTTTGACAGCAGGCTTTTTGCCCCGCCTTTGAATCTTACCATTTGGAACAGATGAACACTTTTGCCTTTGGATGTGGTTGGACAACACATCCTACTAACTGGTTCATTTCCAGCATACCCAGGCCTTTATGGATCTGCAGATAACGGACAGAGCAACTTCGCCCAGAAAAGGGACAACCATAACATGAAAAAACTGCATGGCTGAACTGGCTGTTTTTTTCCCCGTTCAGACATATTGACGTGTGATTTTCTGTGTATTTCAGTCACAAATATCTGCACATAGCTTGAATCCCTGTTATGAATGCGGCCATATTGTAGGATCTTCAATATAAATGTTGATCAATAATTGAGCTCAAAAGTATTGGTATCTGCCTCTAAAAAACCTATATCAGTCGAACCTTGGTTCGTATATACACATATACATACACAGCAGTGGGAACTTACTGTGGAGGTAGGGGTTGAGGGAGGTTTGGTTTAACTATTGATTGAGAAATTTCAATAAATTCCTAATAAATTTGGATTCATTTTGATCAGTCCATAAGGGTGGGATTTTTCATGACTTGAGACAAATTGCATTCTGGGAAAAGTCTCATAGTGTAATCCCACTGTCAGACTGCACCAATAAACTTCAGACTGACTGACTGAATGGAGATGTAGGAGCGTGGGTTTTGGCAGGAAGTGTACACTTGTCGACTGTACTGGAGGAGATCAGGGGAGCGAAGTGAAGAGTAGGGAGGCGGTACAGGAGCCGGGCGGTGGGGTCAGGCGCTCCTCACAGGCAGAAGTCAAAGGTCAGGTCGGACTTGCCCATCTTCTGCCTGTACACCGCGTCAAACTTGTCGTTCATAGACACTGTGAAGACGTCCTTCCACAGACCCACACGACCTGCAGGCAGGATGCACAGGGAGAGGGAAGAATTTTAAATATTAATTAAAGGTTCAGTTAGATTTCAGCACAACCTGGATGTCTGCCTCTCAAATTATTCAGAACATGGTGGGGGCCCAGCAGCTAGTTTTTGCCCTGTAGCCCCCTGGCAGGTTAATCCAACTATGATCTTAAGTTTCACACTCAATTCTGACTGTGATCTATATCTGGTTTCATTTCAATCACACCTCCATGTTGACATGACTCACCATCAAAAATGAAATATGTCTTAATTATCTGTCATGGAAGCCACGAGCCACTAAATACCAAAACCAGTGGCACCAGGGTCTTTCCAGTATAATAATAGGACACTGGCACTGGCTCAGTTTGTGACAATGCTTTCATTTATTTTATTTTTAAGCATAAAAGTTCATTCTTGACCTTTGAATTAACTCAAGGTCCACTTACTAGCTTTTACTCTAGCTTTCAAAAGCATCTCAAGGCAGAGATGCTCACAAGTCATTTTTTCAAGTCAAGTCTCAAGTCACTTATGGTTGTAATGAGCGATCATCTGTAGCATGCCATCCAGTCTGCTTAGAACACTGCATAGCTATATCTGAGGAATTCAAAGCATGTTCTGTATCATCATCCCTCCTTTATCTATTAGCACACAGTATCAGCATTGATTAGTTGTTCGGTGTATGACCACTTTAACAGGCTATTGCAATATGAAAAAACACACAATGAAAGCTTTCCTTTACAGTTAATAACTGTATTTTGCTTTGTAACATGAACATACAGCTGCAGTATAGACCAAGTATTGAGGTCATATTTAAAGAAGAAAGGACCCGCTTGTGGTGACAGACCTTGCCCCCTATTGCGCAGGCTCAGTGGGCCCATAAGAACAAATCTAGAAAATGTTACACATCACACTGTCAAAGATGTCATAATTAACATCCTTCCAATTAGTGCAAAACATCACACTGTATCTAAATGCACTATTGCTCCAAATTATCTGAAATATACTCTAAGTCCACAAGCTGGTAATGGTAGCCTAATAAGCCTGTTTAAGCACGCCTTATCCGTTCTTCTCCCCTTTGACTCTGTTTTCACATCCCTCCCCCCCAAACCCCTTTTCTCCCCTCTCTCTCCTTTGTCTGAATACAGGAACCACTGGGGCTTAATCCAATCCTTGCTTGAAGAGACAGCTCCCCCACCCTGAGTCTCAACTCCCCTGGTTCTCTCCTGTCCATCTACGTAACTTCTCCATCCGTCCGTCCACGACCCCGGTTCCTTCCCTCATCCCTCCATCCTTCACCCTTCATCCCCTCATCCCTTCATCCCTCAACTCTCACTCCTACATCCCTCATCCCTCCATCCCTTCATCCCTCACCCTCCTTCCCCCCATCCCTTTATTCCTTCATCCCTCATCCCACCCTCCAGACCCTCAGTCCATCCCCCCTACATCATCTTAGCTCTCCTCCATGCATATCATGTAATAAACTGTTCTAAATCCATATCTTTATTGGCGTGGTCTGTGTTAGTGAATTAACGTTAAGTTAGCCAGCAGAGGATGGCAGCGGAACGTGGATGATTAACGTTAAGTTATCCGACCATTTTTATTGTCATGGCAAAGCCAGCACTCTATGTGAAAAAGTGTGGCAGGCAAACAAACACTCACTCATCTTTTCAAAATATTCAGCGAACGCCAGTCTAATCAAGTTAACCTCCCTTAGCTAAACATGTTCGTTAACCGTCTACAGGCCCTAATAATAACTTTCACATTACCAAGTGACTGACCTCCAGTGACGATCCAGCATCCTTTATTTTGATACTGCAGAAGTTGCATTTAGTGATTCTTTTGTTTGGGCCTTGCGTGAAGTTATTAAAGCCAAAGGTTATGACAAATGGCACAGCAGCTGCAGGTGTGCTCGCCATGCTGTTGTTGCTGCAGCTTACATCCGTGGCCGCGTACACCAGATACATAAGGTTACGCATGATAAGGGAGGGAATGACATTCACCTCGTCAGACATTTCCCTAGTGTAATGCCCCCAAAAAACATAATAAAGATTGTTCACGAGTCCCAAATCTCGAATCCGAGTCGAGTCTCAAGTCTTTTGAGGACGAATCTCAAGTCAAGTCTCAAGTCACTGTGTGTGCGACTTAAGTGCGACTTGAGTTTACTTTTTTGTATTCAGATTTTTTTTTCGAATTATAACTCATGATTGTAAGATTCAACATTTTTCCTGACAGTAGACAGAGCATGTCATTAAAAGTAGCATATGTGTATCATGTGACTATTTGCTGATGCCTACTAAGCCTCTACCAACACTGATACTGCCTGAACAATTCCTTCATCTACTTCAATAAACCTCTTGGCAAAGGCCTTCAATATTAAGCAAAACTAGATGTGTATTAGATGACTGCTTATCTAATATAAGTTGTCTTTTCATCTTTTTCATCTTGGATTAACTCTTCATTTACAGGCAGAAATTAATTCATTGAGTCCCGTCCTGATTTCCTGTTCCAACACAATAAATCAGTCAGAATAAGGGCCCTGCTCAGGAGTTATGACCGTGTTACTCCTCTGCATGATGAATGTAATGTAAAACCCATATGAATTCTGACGATTCATCTGACAGATTCTGATGGATGTTGTTTTTCTGAACTGAAAACATCACATTTGATTTGGCCTGTTTCAGCTGCAGAGTGAATGCAGCCTGACGCGGCAGTGACTCACCTGCTGTGGCGTGTGTGAGACAGATCAGACAGACTGTCAGCTGTGTGTTAAGCCTATAGCAGACCAGACACCAGACTTCCATGCACTAAAAGAAAAATAATTTGATGGGAAAACAGAAAAAACAGATGACAGAAACCATGTAAACATCAAAATCAAAACAGGAATGGTAACATCAACCAAACTGAACAATCATAATAAATTAGGGAATAAATGTAAAAGACGCCTACATGAAACTCAAAGAGGGTGCCATCAAAACGGGCTGGGCCTGTAGGTTGGAATCATAGACTATGTATATACTGTAGTATACTACAGTTAAAACGCAATCTGTGGTGTAGATGCAACATGTGGCCACACAGTGGTGCTATAATCATCTCAAACTGAGTGGGAGAAAATACATGTCCTTGTACATGTACCCTTGTTCAGGACAACTCCTATAAAACCCAGTTATTTTGAAAATAATGAACATTTAATGAGTTGAGTTTTAATAATTCAATTATTGATCATATTTTTCTTTAATTTATATATTTCACACATTTTTGGTTCTTTCCTCCGGGTGCTCCAGCTTCTTCCCACAGTCCAGAGACATGCAGGTTAATTGGTGACTCTAAACTGCCCTTAGGTGTGAATGTGAGTGTTTGTCTGTCTCTATATGTCGGCCTTGTCTTTGACTGACGACCTGTCCTGGGTGGACCCCGCCTCTCGCCAATGTCAGCTTGGATCGGCTCCAGCGGCCCGCGATCCTCTAAGGATAAGCGGTATAGATAATGGATGGATTTTACACATTTTTTCCGACTGCTCTGAGTCAGAGGTATGCTAATGTTTCTTGGTAGACTATTACTGAAACTACACCACTTAAGGTATGCCAAGATCAATGGTGGGTTGAATTGTAAAGAAAGCAATATAAAGATCTAGTGTTCCAGTGTCAGGGTTTGATGTGTAAACAGTGTCTTATATATAATTGCTTCCAAAGCCAACTGTTCAGCTCAGTCTGGGACCCCTGGGGGTTAAAGTGCTGACTTACAGTGTTGGACAATGTATGTGTGTGTGTGTGTGGTGTGTGTGTGGTGTGTGTGTGAGAGAGAGAGAGAGAGACAGAGAGAGACAGAGAGAGAGAGAGAGAGAGAGAGAAATGGAAAACCACTCTGGCTGGGACAGGTGAAAGGGAAAGATGTCTAGTGAAACTGGAGTCAAGACTCCTCTCTCTGTCTCTGTCTGTCTAATCCTGATCTAATTATAATCTCATTATAGAACACAGTATGTGAGAGCAGGTTAAGCATGAATGTATTTAGACTATATCAGATGAGCAGGCCTGATGTGCATATTAGGCAGAGTTTCCATACAGTGTCCTGTCCTACTTAAAGCGTTCATTCTGACCCAAGACAACTCCCCATACACAAACTCATTGATCCCCACAACATTTTAGCAGAATAATAACATTTATGCATGTTCAGCTGACTTGTGCAATGACTAAAAGACTCTAGGTTAGGCTGGCTTGGCAAATATTAGTAATTAATTAATCAATCAATGTCTCAGTTATACTGATAAGTAGTGCCAAATCACACAGTTCTCCCCAGGAAACTTCTTCAAAATTTAGGAATAAAACCATAAAGGCCATAACCTCTGAACAAAGTGTCAGAGGTTATGGCCCAACCTGCTTAACATTTTTAGGCTGTAGTTTGTAGTGTTGTTAAAATGCTGTTTAACCAAATTACAAACAAATATCTAGATATTTTCTCAGCTTTTTAGACATCTGTCTCTGAGATTTTACCCTCCACCTCAGTACAGTTTAGTTTGTGTTGCTTCAGCATTGAAACAGTCAACAGCAACTTGTCCACAGAGCTCTCTGTGAGCCAGCAACTGCTCAGCATGTGGCTTTTAAGACATATCCTGCTATGACAGCAGTATGAAGCCTTTTGTGGCTCCAGTCTGATAAATGGCCTCCAGTGATGTCACTTGAGTCAGCGTCGGTTGGGGCTGAAGACTACAAGTTTGAAAATGAAAACAATTGAGGGGTGTAGAGTTAGAAAAAAGTGAGCTTACCCACTGGTGAAAAGTAACTAAGTACATTTACTCAAGTACTGTACTGAAGTTTACTGTACTTGAGATACTGGTATTTAACTTTATGCTTCTACTCCATTACATTTCAGAGGGAAATATTTTTGCTTTTCACTTCACTACATTTATCTGACGCTTATAGTTACTGGTTACTTTTCAAATTAAGACTTTTACGTGCAAAACATATAATGAGCTATAAAATATGACGCAGTGCTACACTATTCAACTGCCCAGTAGTATGTAAAGTACCTCAAATTAGCTCCATGTTGCTGCTTACATGTATTTATCAGTAAGAACATACAATAATATAGACTTTAACACTGGAAGGAGCCATTCTCCTTAATGCATATACTTTAAGTATATTCAAGTACATTGTGCTGATAATACTTTTGTACTTTTACCTGTAATGGAATATTTTTAGACTAAGGTAATTCTACTTTTACTTAAGTAAAGAATCTCAATATTTCTTCCCCCACCCTGAGCTTACCAGACCTATCCCTGCAGCCCCCTTCTAACCAGTAGCTTGACCCGAATCTCTCACTGAACTGTTGGCAGTTGACTTGCATTGTGGGTAATGTAAGTATTGGAACGCGTGGACTAAAAAAGATCATATCTCCGCTTCTGCTGCATGGAGCTACATGTGTTTAATGACAAGTGGGATATGTTTGAGCCACCCAAGATGTCACTAGATGTTTTATAAAGGCATTTCTTTAACATCAGTTAGAAAGAAAAAGAAATGATTTAACAAAGTCAGTGTGAGGTCACAGAGACACAGTAGATGACTGTAAGGGAAAATGTGGTTGTTTGCTTTGCTGCATTTAGTGAAGACAAGATGAGTAATAAATACTTTTTTTTTTAAAGGCAGTTTGAAAGATGTGACCATTTACCAAGCAGAAGGGTCTATGAAAAGATGCTTTAGAGTTGCATTATGGGAACTGTAGTATCAGTCAACCTCCAAAAAAGCTGGATCCTAGAGACTAAAAGTCAGGATATCTCAGCCGCTGTTGTTTCGATTTCGATTCTGAATATCTACCAAGTCTCCCAATTTTGTAGAGGAGCAATACTAAATTGCTTTTTTCTTTTTTTACACATTTCTCTATAATTCAGCCGGACTTATTTAGTGTTTTGCTACAAACTCGGGGCTCTTGAAAAGAATTAAGAAAAAAGGATTGACTAAACCTTAGATGTTCCGTGGGTTTGTAGAGTGCCTGACCTTACAAATGCAGCTGTGATGAGTAACCCATTGAAAGGTTGAAATATGATAAACACCTGACTGTGCCCATGAGCTTTACAAAATGGAGAAAATTGGCAAAAATCAAACGAGAGACACCAACAGTAAAATTATAAACTGAAGACACTAAAATAAAAGAGAACATGTCATATGCAGTGAAAGTGCAATAAAATGGATTTAAGATGGATATGCTACGTCTCAGTGTCAGCTACACGCATTTCACCCAGACGTGTTAAGTCGGACCTCAGGGAGCCAGAAACTCAAAACTCTGCCTAGTTAGCAGACCAGAGGAACCGAGCAGTGCTGTGTTTTTCCTCTTCTGTTTCCTCTCCCACTCACCCCTGCAGATGGACAGCGCCTCCGAGTTGCAGCACTGTTCGATGAGCTGGTTGCAGCTCTCCACCATACCCTCCAGCTGAGCCTTGTCACAGGAAACACCCAGGAACCGGGCTAACTGTTCCACCAACGTCCCCAGATCCTGAAAAGAAATGGATAAAAATGGGAAATGTATGAAAGCAATAATTCCACACAAATACAGAGAAAACTGCCTCCCTCTTTAATATATATTAACTAATACCAAGACAGCGATTCAGTTTCCCCAAACAGCTGTGGAGAACACACTGTTCCCCATGTTTACTCAGTCTATGTGGCATAAAGATAAAAGACAAAATGTAAAGCTCTGCAACAGTTGAACAAATAGGCCATCAGTTTACAGCTATGGGTTATATATTTGCATACATGTGTCTCTGTATGTTGAAGGCAGGTTCAGTTAGAGATTACTGACCCAAAGCTGTCATACAAATGATGATAAACTATCTCTCAAATGAGTTGTCATAAAAACAAGTCTACATCCATGCAAGCAGCTCTGTGAGGCTGTTTTAGGCACAGTGGTGCTGTGAACTAAATGCTAATATCAGTATGCTAACATGCTGATGTTTAGCAGGTATAATGTTTACCATGTCCACCATCTTAGTTTAGGGTATTAGGTATTAAGTTCAGGTTTATTTACACAGTATAGAACATTTCAAACACAGGCAATTCAAAGTGCTTCACATTGGCAAAGACAAGCATTAGAATGACATTCAAAGCAATAAGCAATAAAAAACAGAATAAAATCAATTAGGATTCAAATGGAGATTCTGAAAATTAGATAAAATGAAATAAAAGACATAAAATGAAATAAAATACAGTTACAGTGCAGTAATGAATTGTAAGTTGCCCCAAGTGTAACGGAGGGAATAAAAGTGCAGTAGAGAAACCAATCAAAGGCACAGGAGATCAACAGAGTTTTTAATTTAGGTTTGAAAGTGATGGGTTGGGACACATTTGAGATCATCAGGAAGTTGGTTCCATCTGTGAGCAGCATCGCAGCTAAAAGCACCTTCGCTTTGTTTGGTTCTGACTTGAGGTTCTACCAGCTGACTGCTTCCTAAAGATCTAAGGGCCCTACTGGGTTTATGTTCTTCAAGGACATCAGAAATGTATTTTGGCCCAGGATTAATAAATGATTTATAAACAAGCAGCAGCACTTGAAAATCTATTCTATAAATAACTGGAAGCCAGTGTAAAGACTCAAGAACAGGAGTGAAGTGCCCAGTTCTCTTGGTTCTTGTTAGAACTCCGGCAGCGGCGTTCTGAATGAGCTGAAGTTGTCTGACGGTCTTTTTGGGAAGACTAGACAAGAGACAGTTACACTAGTCCACTCTGCTGGAAATGAAGGCATCAATGAGTTTCTCCACATCTTATCTGGACATGAGACCTCTCATTCTTGCTATTTGAGATGATAAAATGTTGATTTAGCCTTGATGTGGCTGCTGAAGCTCAGATCTGAGTCTATTAAAACACCAAGATTTGAAATTTGGGTTTTCTTCTTCATAGCTGTGGAATCAAGCTGAGCAACAACTAAAAGACTTTCTGTCTTTCTGTTTACTTGCTCTAAGGATCAACAGAGTGAGTCTAAGGGATGGGGTTTGGGGGGCTGAAGAAAATGAATCCTCACAGGTGGTGGTTGGCATGTGGGGTGGAGACTCTCTGTCTTGGCTCTGAAGTCCCTCATGTTTCAAAGTCTCTCCAGGTAGGGGCTGAGGTGGCTCTCCAAGGTTTCTGGGCTGTTGTGTTGTGTCTTGACGCTGATTTGATTCCTTGTGTCTCTTGTCCACGAAGGTGGGAGCAGATGGGTGACACAGGAAGTAAAATATGTTAGAGGTGAACACTTTTACTGCTGACTTGTTGAAGTAAATTCCATCTGCCCTAAAGAGATGTCAGAAAAAGCTAAAATTGTCAATAAAGTGCAGTGATTGGAGGGATTGGAGGTAAGAATGTGTGGGATTCTCTCTGTCATGTCACAGACCATATCCTTGGGAAAGCAATATATTTTGGTGTTCTTAATGCTCGTGCCTTTTACATCTTTAACAGCAAAATCACCAGAGTTTGAGGCCCAGTCGTTAGCTTTACTCTCAGTCCTTAACCTGCTGTGTGAGGATCAGAGGTTATCCAGGTCCTGTGACAGATATCCAGGGTCCTGCAGCAGTGGTGCAAATCTGTTCTCAAGTTGTACACTTGGTCATTGTGGAGGTTTGTTGCTGACTCTTCCTTTTGCAGCTGTCCATGGCTGTGTCCTGCTAAGTACAGGCATTGATGAGGCGCTCTGTGTGGATGGTAGTGTATTGCAAATCTCAGGGCTCAGGGTTGCTGTGGCTAACGTGTCATTGTGTAACGTGCTATTTACACATCCAGCAGACACGGAGCAACATTAATTTGGAGTCATGTTTCTGGCCACCTGATGAATGTCCAATGTAGCCCTGAGAAAAACATCTGGGGCTGTATTCACAAACATTCTGANAGTCCAAGCTTAGAAGTGATTTAGGAAAATTCTCAGAGCAACTCTGAGCAAGGAAGGGACAAAAACTTTGACCTTAGTGAGGAGGTGGGGTTGACCCCATTGCTAGGTATGACGCATTCCTTTAAAAGGTGTGATTGGTTGATCGAAAAAAGAAATACAGATGCACTCTTAGTGATAATGGGCACAGAGTGGGCAGGGAAATTGATGGTTGATAGTTGTTATATTTATTTGCTTACGTTTATTTACCATGCTGGTAATTTTAGTACCTAATCTGTAGAATATTAACTGGGGAGAAATGGCTCAGCTTTCATCAGTTGTGATCGCTGGCCAGTCTTATAAGTATCGATGCTGGTTGGCATATAAATCGACCATAAACCAGCGAAAGTCAGAAAACCTAATTGGACAGAGGAACATTTTTAGTTCAATTAGTTGACGATCGTAAAACCATTTTAAGAGGAAAATTCGTCTCCAGTGTTACAGCTCAAGCCAAGAGGCAGGTGTGGGAGAAAAGCACAGCAGATTAACAGCTCATTCGCTCTGGTTGTGCGTACCAGTGAGGAGTGCGTAAAGCGGTGGTATGTGTGGCAGTCTAAAACGAGAGGGAGATTGCAGCACACAAACGGGATGGTTGCCAAATATCAAAATAAATTTGTGTTGTGACCACTTTCATTTCTGGCGTCATTGCGTTGGGTGGGAGATGTGAGCACATCTCTAATGAGATCGACCACAAACATGATCCCTGCAATATCTAATTTGTAGCGTTTCATCACATCCAGCACCCGGACAATCAGCACTGGCGCCCCCCAGGGGTGTGTGCTCTCCCCGCTGCTCTTCTCCCTCTATACCAAAAACTGCACCTCAGGAGACCTGTCTGTTCAACTCCTAAAATTTGCAGACGACACAACAGTCATCAGCCTCATCTGGGACGGTGACCAGTCTGCATACAGACGAGAGGCCGAACAGCTGGCCCTCTGGTGTGGGCAGAACAACCTGGAGCTGAACACGCTCAAACCACCCCCCCACCCTCCATTCTGAACAACACGGTGTCTGCTGTGGAAACCTTCCGGTTTCTGGGATCGACAATCTCCCAGGATCTAAAGTGGGCATCCAACATAGACACCATCAGGAAAAAGGCCCAGCAGAGGATGTACTTCCTGTGCCAGCTCCAGAAGTTCAACCTGCCTCAGGAGCTGCTGATCCAATTTTACACTGCCATCATTCAGTCTGTTCTCTGCACATCCATCACTGTGTGGTTTGGATCAGCCACCAAACAGGACAGGAACAGACTACAATGGACAGTCAGGACTGCAGAAAGAATCATCGGTGCAGAGAACTGCCCTCCATTCAGGACTTATACAGGTCCAGAGTCAGGAAACGGGCAGAAAACATCACTGCAGATCCATCACACCCTGGACATAACCTGTTTGAACTTCTCTCCTCTGGGAGGCGCTACAGAGCTCTGTACGCCAAAACAACAAGACACATGAACAGTTTCTTTCCACAGGCTGTCACTCTGATGAACAGTTAACACCAGTCACAGAGTGTCAGGAATGATCCCTGTGCAATAACCCAGTGACACAAACATTCATTGGACCTGTAATATATCATTATATTATTATATATTCTCACTGTTTAAATATACACTGTTTTTTATCATGTAAATATCATCACTCAAACACAAAACTATGCACGCTGTGTATACTGTGTATACTGT